>QTSX02005829.1:0-214953 GCA_014839935.2 Entomophthora muscae
AATTTAAAAAATATTTACCTGAAACACTCTGAATAGTAGACAACTCAATAAGACCTTCTGACTCCAAGGCATCAAGAGAATCATCAACCAGAGTTTCACAGCTTGTATTAACTTTACAAACTTTGCAAATAAAGGAAGAATTTCCCACATGATCAGAAGCGTCAGAGTCTGTGAAGAGCAGGTGAACAGCACTATGATACATATTACAAGTAATAAACTGGCTATCATCAATTGCTGCTTTGCAGTATTCAAAGTCCATTTTTGATCAAATTTTACTGGGAGTAAGGTTCAATTCAAGAGTGAGCCTTGTTATTTATTAGTTAAGTGCTGGTGATATATAATTGATAAAATAAGCCACATGTGTAAAACTGGGAATTAATTGCTTCAAATCTACTGGATAGATAGATTACAACTGGGAATTAATTGCTTCAAATCTACTGGGTAGATGGATTAAAACTAGGAGTTAGTTGCTTCAAATCTACTGGGTAGATGGATTAAAACTGGGAATTAATTGCTTCAAATCTACTGGATAGATGGATTAAAACTGGGAATTACTTGCTTCAAATATACTGGGTAGATGGATTAAAACTAGGAGTTGGTTGCTTCAAATCTACTGGATAGATGGATTAAAACTGGGAATTAATTGCTTCAAATCTACTGGATAGATGAATTAAAACTGGGAATTAGTTACTTCAAATCTACTAAATAGATGGATTAAAACTAGGAGTTGGTTGCTTCAAATCTAATGGATAGATGGATTAAAACTGGGAATTGATTGTTTCAAATCTACTGGATAAATGGGTTAAGTTAGGGATTGATTGTTTCAAAAAATGAATAAATGATTGGTCTTTTTGACCAGGGCTCCACACTTCCTAACATCCACTGGATGTAAAATATGATTTGGATTTACATCCAGTGGATGTGGAAGGAAACAATTCCAAGAGAATCTTCTCAAAGAAGATTTTCTCAAAACTGTTTCTGGATTTCAGACGGGTGGCTTCTTTTTATAAAAGGAGCCACCCGTCCAAAATCTGACACAGCCCTACCCACTGCCACCGTGCAGACTCCCGCTGCCACTGCGCGGGCCCCCGTTACCACCAAGCAGATACACATCACTACCACGCGGAAGCCTGCCACCACCAAGCTGTTGCCCACTGCCAACTTGAAGACGCTTGCCACCATTGAGAAGATGCCCACTGCCACTGCACAGGCGCCTACCACTCTTGCCAGCCCCCCTGCAAGCCATCCTCAAACCAGGCACCCATGAGCCAGCCTGCCACCTGCCAGCCTTTGCCCTCCCATGCCAGCAGGCCAGTCCCCATCCACTCCTTTGGGAAATAGCCAAGTTGGGAAACCAGGAAAGGCAATTTCCCTAAATCCAAACTTAGGAGGAACTTCTGCCCAATTTGGAAGCTTACCAAATGGATAATGGACTGACAGGCTCTCCAACAGTAAAAACCATGCACCAAATTCAGTAAATGAATTTGGATGCATGAAGAAGGCCCAACTTGCACTATGCCAATGCAGACTAGGATCCAGCCTAACCTTCTCAATTTCCAGCTACCCAAGCCAATCCAGAAAAGGGAATAACAGATGCAACTTAGACTCTTGGTGTAAATTCACTGCCACCTCTGGCTTTGGACCACTCAATCTTTCCCCGTTGTACCAAGAAAGGACCCAAAACGCCCGCCAAACCCCTCCATTTGTTGAATGATTTAGCTCACATGGTTGATGAGAGGTTTGTGCTGGCTTATCCTGTGGAATCCCTGCCTTTGGTTGCTCCTTCCTGGGAAGAAACCCTGGTTAATTTGGACTACCTATTAGCCTGGTGTCGTCTGTTTTTAAAAACTATCAGAGCCACCCAATCAGGTGTCACCACATCAACGCTTGATAACCCAGTTGACCCCCAAATGTCTGGCATCCCTTCCAGCCAATCAGATTTGATTTCGGAAATTGGAGTAAAACTCTCCAGTCCCCCTGAGCCCATCCAGCAAAGTTTTGTACCTAGCCAATCAGGCTCATCCCCAACTGTCATGTGACCAGTTTTTTGCAATCCATTCCTTTTAACCAAGCAAGGGGACTTTCAGTCCCCTGCTTGTCTATTTTCCACTTACATTAAAGTTTGGAGTCACCTGCACCTTAATTTTCTTAATTTTGAGTTGCCTGGAACCAGTTGTGTCCCTAAAGCTCAAAATATTAGAGTGTAGCCCCTGCCCTAAGCTTACCTTTAGCCAGCTGGTTTCAAACCCGGCTTCTCTTCTGGCTCCTTGTACAAGTGTTCTTTCACTTAGTTGTCGTCTCTTTTGCCCTCGCCTTCAAAGTTAAAGTTTGAAGCTCAAAATTTCAATTGAATTTTCCTATAATTTCTATTATTATCTTGAATTTTCCTTTAAAAATCATTGTTTTGAACCCGCTTTTGCTTGCAGTTATAATCCAAGGCCCCCAAGACAACAGCAAGGCTACCCAAACCTGTTCTGCTGTTTTCCCAAAGATTTGCCAAAGACTGCCCTAGTCTTGCCATTTTCTCTCCTTTTTCTCCAGAAACTATACCATCCTACCCCAAATTTTGTGCTGGTTCTTTCTATGATACTGCTGGCTCTTAAATTTGTTGTCTTTTCCCTGGCTCCGTTTCTCTTGCTTCTGTGGTCCACCTCCCCTGACCTGTGGGGGAAAATCTCCTCATTGGCCCGTCTGGTAGTTAGAAACCCTGCCAGTCTCTGGGACCTCCCCAGCAGTCTTCTCTTTTCCGGAGAGGCTGTGGTTAAGAGCCTGACATGTGACAATCTGGACCTGGACGTCGTGGAGCTTGCTTTGCCTAGTTCTGAAGAGGTAGTGCCCCCCACATCTCCTCTCCCCTCCATGGTTCAGAAGAATGTGGTGCCCCTGGGTCCTCCAAGGTGGCCTCCCCCACTCCTACTTGCACTCCCTGGTTGCTCACCGGCCTGATTCTAATGGGTTTGAACGCCTACTTCCCCCAGTTGTCCCCAGTGTCCTCCCTGTGGTTCCCTCTCCAAGCGGCCATCCCAGTTGCGCACTGGATGGCATCCTGGTGGTTTGTTGCACCGGGATGGGAGCCAAACTTAGTTAGTTTAGCCCCTCTCTCTCACACTTGGTTCCCCAATGCTATGTCTTCCAATAATCATGCCTTGCAGGTTCACTAGTATAAATAAAGAAAAACCCCTCAATGATAGTTTGTGCTATCATTGAGTGAATATCCTCCTCAATATTATCACATTAATCAATCCTTTACCCAGGCTAAGCAAGTAACCTTACTAAACCCATTGCTCCTCCCCAAGTCAGAAGATGAACTACATCATCTTCACAGCTGTCTTGAAAGCTTACCTTGGGATAGGGGACAACCATCCAGCCAATGCTCAGTTTGGTCCTGAACCACAGGGACTAAAAGGGATATCATAAAATGAGCCAACTCATCTCAACTCAATGGTTTTGAATCCATAGACACCTCTGGCGTCATCTTGCCCAACTCCCAACTTGGCTACTTACGTGATTTCCGCAGATACACTACTGTACCTTGCTGTCAGCCTTAGAAAATACAACATCCTTGACAAAGCCTTCCGTCAGGCAGTGAACTTCTATCCAATTGTCTATGCCTTGAACGGCTTTGAGCCGCCTAACCTGCCTTCTTATGTTACTAAAGTTTTACCCTCAATACTTGGGTATTACACAGATCAGGATGATATTACCAATGGGGAGGGGGTGGTTCACATTTACTCAAACATGGTAGCCTTTGAAAAGAGCATATGATAAGTTACAGCATATTACAAAAAATAAAGATAAAGGGTAAATGCTTTTTTATTGAATGTAAAGGAGTCAGCAGCATAGATTGGTTCATACACAGCTTTGCAAATTTCAGGTATCATCTCTGATAAAGGAGGAGGGGTTCAGAATTTCAGAGGAGCAAAAAGGCAGAGTCTAATGATTGAGCTATTACAGATCTTGTGTGATGGGAATTGAGGGATTGTAAGAAGCCGTTTCCAAGTGGTGGGGAATTACCACCCAAATCCACATAGAGTTAATGATTAACACCAACATGGATTCAGATATTGTTTTGTAAAATTTCCATTTGAGATACTAGGATTAAGTAAAACAATCAATCCTAACCAAAGTAGCCCAAGATAAATAGCCTGTGAAAGAATCAGAGTGTATTCCAAATAAAATTCAGGACATTGAGATGCAACACAATTTTCAGTTTCAAAGACAGGGGGTAAAACTCCAAGATTGGCAGGCATAAAATTAACATTAGGAGGTGCTAAAGACAAAGTTCCAACTGCGGGGCCCTATCTTCCAGTAATGATCCGGCTTGGAATAAGATTGTAGGGAATGTAGCACAACAATCCAACTACAGGATGTATTTTAAAATTTAAATTAGACCAAGGGATATATGATTTTTATTGATTAATTTTTAGGAGGACTCAACTTTTAGAGTTGAAATAGTGAAAAATATTCAATATATATCAAAAATTGACTAAGCAATACCACCTGGATCCTGGGCTCCTATTCCTTCCACATTGTCAAGTGAGTATCTGGCCCAGGTTGCAAAGAACCCTTGGGTGACCAATTTCTGACAACCATGCTGATAAATAAGTTCATATCTGGTGACCCTTAAATTACGTTGATTTATCAACATCAACTTACAGAGGAGAATTGGATTTGACTGGCAAAATGGAGCAGCTGTAACCCATTTGCAATCAACTGTTTGATTCAAGTCCGTTAAATTGGTCAGTTTTGTTAAAGGTTTTCTGGCTTTCCAAGCTTTCCTACTCAGCCAAATAATCCCTGGCATTATGGAACTTACCGTGACATTTTGTGGGCAGATATTGAAATAAGTGAGTCATGGGAAGTGTCACAAATGACAAACTCCTGTTAACTATTCTCATAGGAAAACCTCAAATACAGGATTTGAACCCCAATACCCTGCGGGCCGCCAGCCTGCAGGACCAGACGCCTGCAGATTTTTGGGCTCAGACCAGAGCAGGATTTGACTTCAGGGACTCTCCTAAGGCTTGATGAACTAAAATTACCTGCATCAAAGCTCCCCATGTCAAAGGTTCATGTTAACCTAACCAATGAGAGTGCAGGCCAAGCTAAAGATCCCAAAATAACTTGGGCCACTGCAGCAGGGGAAGCAAAGAAACTTCCTGTAGAATGCGGCCCACCCAAAGATGACAAATTCCACGGCCTGAAAGGTAAATTGAGTTTTCTCAGTTTGAACCAGCCAATGAAATAACTCCCACAATAGATGCTGACAAGGGCTGTAAAACCCTGGTAGAAGGTAGCACAAGGCCCAAAGGAATTTGTAAAAGTTTCTCCATGGCAGATGGGTATACTTATACCCTGGGCCACCAGGAAGTTACCCATTGCCATTCTTGCAATAAAGTGACATGAACCTTTGGTTCAACCAAGTTATCCCATACTTGATTTTAGTTCTATTTCATTTGCAGTTTAAACTCCTGCAGTTCTGTGCCTCCCACTTATCCACCCCAAGAAACTGCAGACCAGCCGCCTGAACTATATTGTCCACTAGGAGCTCCCTTTGGCCCAGTATATTTAACGGAATATCCACCAAACCCGGTTATTTGGAGTTCACGCTAGAGGAAATCTTAATCTATGACCCATAGGCTAGAACTAGAGAGACAGAGACTGTTTACAGAGAAGGAACCAAAACCACCATACCTCCTCTGCTATTCTGCGACAAGTACAGCTACTTGCCCTCCTATTTAGTTCCAATGACACCACCTCTCACCCCGCGGCCCAACCACCCACAGGAATCTGTTGCAGCCAATCAATCCACCTCCACTCAGATATTTGGGGTGGTGTATATCACTCTCACCAGCCTGATTGATTCAATGGTACCTGCAAGCAGACCCTGGGCTCTCCTGGTAAAATTGTTATCTTATATTGTAAAGTTAGCACCAATCTTGTGGTGGGCCCTACCTGCAGGACCCGCAGGCCGTCCGCCCTTGAGTTCCCAGGAACCCCCCACAGGCTGGATCCCTGATATTATGGCAATCTACCTTAACCACAGTAACCTGGCCCCATGATTTTAATAACTCTTGGGGCATATTGTATGCTATTTTCATTGATTTAAGCTTACTATGCCTACAAGCTAGTTACCAACCTAATTGCATCAGCAATTTGACACTGATACAGTACAGAACCAAAGGACGCCTTGCTTGGCGTCAAGAAGACCAAGACCCCAAATGTCAGGAATGTCTCTTCTGTAATTCCTGTCAATAATTCATTGGAAATGCCAATTATAGAAGTGTATTATAATCCAGGTCCATTATATTCTATTGGGAATTTTGAATTAGTTGGTAGTATCTGCTCTTTATTACCTTTTAAAACCAGTCCAGTTGAAATTAATGAATTATTTAAATCAAGAACGGGGATCAAACCTGCAGTTGCTCTGGACTTAGTTGTTTGTCCAGATAATAATGACAGTGTTAATTCTAGGCTTGCCCAATCATCACTGTTGAATGTAAGCTGTAGCCAATCATTTGAAGCCAAAACAACTTTGAACTGTTGTTTAATTGCTTCTGGTGACGTTTTTGAGGCAATCAACACTGTTTTTGCATCTTCTGGTTCCAAACATACTGGTTCCATTGTCTGTTATTCTCCTGTTGTTGTTCCTGCATGTGGAGAAAGCCAGGGTTTCCCCAGTGATTAGCCTGCTTGATGGGCAACAAAAACTAATATTGTTATTGTGTTAGATCAGGTTTATGATTAATCCAATTACAAACTCTAGTTTTGAGTTCCAGATACCCCAAATTCTCCAGATTTCCTCCAGATTTCCCAGATTAGTCCCCAAACTTTTATCCCCTTTACACTGTCTCTAGATTATTTTTTAAGCTATCATGCTATATAAAGCTGGTAAGCTACTTTTTACTACTTGTTCAATCATTAAAGTCTACATTCACCCAAGTGAATTATTTGCTTATTTTTAGCTTGAATTAAATCTTTTCCTAATCCTAACCATGAGATTACCCAATACTTCTTTTACAGAGTCTCTTGGGTATAAATGGGTCTTTTGGATGAGCTTGTTGCAGGCCATGTTTGCCAGCATTTTGATAGGTTTGCGTGCAGACTCAGGCACTTCTCCCAAAACTCAGTATTTAGATAGCTCTTGGCGCAGAGTAATCCCTGGAGTATGGTATACCACGACTCCCTTGTCCCACAATCCTCCCCGTAAGGAAGAAACTCAGAACTACCAGTCTGTCCACAAGCCAGCCAAGCCCTAAGTCTTCCACCCTGTTGTGAAGTGATTGGTTGTAAACTAGCTATCACTATAATCACACATTTGATCCATTAAGCTTGGTGAATCATGGAACAATGGTACTATCACCCTGGATGATAACAAGGTCAAATGATCAACTAAGTTATATCCTGAGTTCATATTAACTAATGATCAGCCAATTGTTAGTTTAATAGTGGGCTAAGGATAGAGGAAACAAGGCTGTAACCAGATGATCCTGGCGTTCTGTGTCTTTTGTTAATCTCTTCTGTTACTATATAACTCCCTTCTTGATTTATTAAATAAAAGATCAAATTTACATACTTTAACTTTATTATTAACATTAGGCTAGATACTTATCTTGACCTAATCTTTATTAATAAGAAGGATTGTATCTTGAGTTAAGTGAAAGCAACTACCAACTCTACGCAGAAATACAACATTGGTGCTCACTCATAGCATGCATTGGTCCAATGATAACTGTTGCCCTGCTGGGGACTTGTATTTTGTGCAGGGAAGAGAGGGAGATAGCCTTCTCCATGCTTTCCTTTGCCACCTTCAGGACCACCCTGATGGGTTATTCTCAGAGATTAATTGCCTTGCTGGAACAAGGGATGGTCTGCCTAACAAATTCATGGCTTTTGGTCAGTTCATGACTGACGTACAGCATCCCTGCTTAATAGAGGATCAGTCCTCTCTACACCTCAATGTCCCAGTACTTCTGGAGGTAGACAAAAGCGCAGAGCCTACCTAGCAACAGCTGGAGCAAGATATTAGCGGTATGGATTGAGGTGTGACCAGAATGGGGAAGCCCACAAAAAGCTTGCCATACTACCCTCTTATGGCATTATAGCTAAAGAGAAATTCCAAAATTTCACAGGGATAACTCCAAATCATCTTTGAATACAGATGAAATTAATTGAACAAGCCAAGGAGTATATCCATAGTTTTGAACACCCTGCCATTTGCCACAACTGGACCCACCTGGTTTATCAACTATCCCTGATCTTGCACCATAGAAACTTGATAAACAATCAGAAGGCATTCCTCTGTTGTCTGTATGATGAACTTACAAGCTCTATGACCAATATTAGTCACCAATTGAATCACTTGGCAATCCACCAAAACTTCATGGCAAACTGGTCAACACAGCTTGAGGAACGTCTGACAAACTATGTGTCTACAATGGTTGGGACTATGCTGGAGCACAAAGGATTGGATAATAATTGACTAGGAACAGTAACTCACCACGTAAAGGGTGCAGAAGCCACCTTTTGCTACCTATGTAGTGAGGTAGAGTTGCTCAGCCGCTCTGTAAGGTTGATAGAAGATGGGGTTGCGGTGGAAGGCAATAAGGAAGTCACCACCATTATCCAACAGGACATGGAGGAGCTATCCAAACACGTTAGCAAGATTGAAAAAGGCCTTTGGTAATCCCTCTCTGACTGTAATCATTTCAACGTGGAATTTCCAAAGTTGGTAAAACTGATCAATAACAACCATGACTGCATGGAAGATAATCATGATAATCTGGCAGCATTAAGCAACAACCATTGGGCTCTGCAAGAAAAGAATGGTGTGATGTTTGAAAAACAAGATTCACAAATGGAGAAGCTTGAAGACAAACTGCATGCAGCTAATTGCACAATAAAAGACCTGGCTTGAGAAGTACAATCACAACGTAGCAACATCCTTCACCTACAAGGACAAGTAGAGCAGTTACTTCAAGTTTACTTTAGCCAAACTGTGCTGGAAACAGGTCCACAGAAGACCACAGGAAGAAGTCAAAGTGTCCTGTCCAAAGTTAGCCAGGCAATGTCAGAAGACCATTGCTCCTTCCATAGTTATGAGAGCAATGAAGACAACATAGGTCATACAATGAAGAAAGTCTATGTAGATGAACCAGTTCTGGATAGCAGTGAAACACCTTTTCCTGGTGCTGCTGCTTCAACTTCCAGGACCAGCAACAACGCCAGAGATGCGGCTTCTGAAGCATGATTCTGCGCCTCAACCCAGAGAAATACCTCACCTCCACCTAGAAGAAGTTATAATTTTAGCACTTCTGCTGTGATCCCAAATTTCAAACCAACAAACCTCTAAAGTTTGACAAAAAGGCCAATGTCCACATGTTCCTCTGACTATACAATAACTCTATGTATGGGGCAGATGACGCCATGAAGAATGCGGCCATCTTTAATTGTTTGGATTTGGAGACCCAGACAACAATAATGCCGAGACTTCCAGAACAAGGATGGACTTATGAGAACGTATCCAGGGCCCTTATTACAGAGTTTGGTAGCAAAAAAGCTTTATTTTTCCAAAAAAATGGAGTTCACAGAAGGGAAGATAAAGAAGGGGGAAAGCCTAATGGATTTCTCAGAACGCTTCTACTTGGAAGCACAGACACTAGTCTCCATTGGAGCCGCTACTTTTGTTGATCTAAAAGGAGCACTTCTTAACTACGTACGTCCCAATAGAGATATTTCTATTGCTCTCAAATCTGGATTATATAGTGCAAGAATGGTCCCTGAGCTCATGCATCATTTGGGATCTTTTAAGGAATAGTTCAAAGTCCCCTTTACCGACTATAAAAAAGCCACTTTGTCCTCTTCTACAGATTCCAAAGGCAAGACTTGGGATAAGGACTCTACTAGGAAACCTACAATAGTAGCTACACCTCCTGTCAACAATGCAACAAACAGCTGCACCTGCTACAAGTGTGGGCAATTAGGACATCTTTCCCAGGACTGCAAGCAACCCAAGACTAATGCCCGTCATCTGAACCAGGAAGACGGCAGGGAAGACAAGCGGAATGACAAGGATGAAGAAGATGATAGAGAAGAAGACAATGAGGAGTCAAAAAACTGCTAAGCAGTCAGGTTGAGGAGAAAGCCCTGACTGCTAGTAGTTCCCAACCCTCTCCACCTATTGACCCAGATCCCAACGCTCCTGACTGCAACGTCAGCCTGTTGGACCAAGAAGCTTGCCCCAAAAGATACTTGCCAGACAAAAAAGAAATAAACAAAGACTTGCTTCATAGAGTTTTGGCCGTCAACACAGTTACAAGGAAGCAAGCAATCTGTATGGAGAGTATACCTTCCAAGGAAGCCATTGACACCATCTCTATACTCTACGCTGAACAACTTTGCATGCCATACACTGAGGTCACCCACAAGAGTGATAGCGCCAAAAAGTTGTCTCAACTATTGAGGTCAGTACAAGTCTTCACAAATTTGGATACCTTGAAATCCCTGAAGCCCAACCTAACAACTGTGCTGGAGTTGTTTCTTGCTCAGTTTAAAGGATTGGATGTTCATAAGGTTACCAAAATTACCTCCCCTCATTACAGAGAACAACACAATTGCACTCACATTGAACTGGTGGTTCACAAACTTTGAGTAAGGGCAGTTCTGGACTCTGAAGCCCCAGGGAACATTGTGTCAACCAGGCTAGTCAAAAAACCAAAACTTGTGCCTGATTTAGACTATAATGAGGAATTTGGTAAGCAGGACCTGACAAAAAATAGGCTTTGGGAGCCTATTCATCCTTAACACTTTGTTATGGTAAATTGGTGGTAACTGCCCCAGCAATAGTGTTGCGCAACAAAAGCTACAATATCTTGATTGGTACCAGCTTCATGGCAGCCTACAGGACTATCATCAATCATCAGGATAGCACCTTCAGCATTCTGGGTCACTTGGTACCAATTTTCTATCATGATGACGGACCTAGAGACCTCCCTACAAAGAAAATCCATTATATTAATATGGAATATACTGATGGAGATATTCCAGTAGCATACACCTTGCGTCAACGTAAAATCAAGGTCCTACCTCTGGCCACTAAAGAGCAAAAAGGGATCCCCTTATATTCCTCAAGTGAATTCTCTATTCCAATTGGGTCTCAAGTGATTCATAATACAGGTCTAAGTCTCGGTTTCCCTAAAGGTATGTATGGTGAAGTGTTTGGACTCCACAATGGGTTGCAGCTGAAATCCTGGATTCTACCTGGTATTGTCATGCCATCATCAGAAGAGATTCTGGTACTCCTGGGGAACCTTTTTGATAAATTGCTGAAGGTGAAGAAACACCAACTTCTAGGATACATGAATCTGGAAGAGAACTCTGGTCTTATGGATGCCACCCCATTTGGTGAGTTCAGTGAATTTGCACTACCTTGCGACCAGCCAAGTGTTCTGTCACTTATTCCATGCAAGTCTTTAAATGGACTAACATAAGACCAGAAGGACCAAGCTATTCAACTCTTTGAGAAATATAAGGACATCTTTGCAGAGAATGATCAAGACCTAGGAAAAGCTCTGGGAGTTGAACATGTTTTGGATACGCAAGGCACTGCCCCTATACACTCTAGGCCAATAAGGCGCAGTCTGGCCAACCAAGCCATTGTCAATGAAGAGCTACAGAAGTTACTTACATCTGGCCTTTTTTACCCAGCAAAAGCCCTTGGTCTTCCTCATTGTTAATTTTAAAGAAAAAAGATGGGTCAAACCGCATAGTAATGGACTATTGCAAATTGAACTCCATTACAAAAAGGACTCTTATCCACTGCCTTGCATAGATGACACATTGGAAAAGCTGGGTGGTGCAAAATACTTCAGCGCAATGGATCTGATCAGCAGATACTGGCAGATTGACCTTCCAAAAGCAGACCAGAAAAAGTGTGTCATTATTACGGAGCAATACCTTTTTCAACCTACCAGGATGCCACAAGGACTCACAAATGCTCCCGCAACTTTCCAAAGGGCCATGGACTCCGTGATGGGAGACCTCAAGTTGACTTGTGTTCTGGTTTATCTTGACAATATTAACGTCTTTTCACAAACCTTTAGTCAGCATTTGGACCACTTGGAGGAAGTATTTCAGCGTCTGATTGCTGCCAACCTCAAGTTAAAACCAAGGAAGTATAATTTCTTTAAGAACATATGGAATTCCTTGGTTATATTATCAGTAAGGATGGCTTGTGGCCTGTTCCTGCCAAGGTTGAAACTATCACACACATGCAAATGCCTTCTAACAAAAGAGATGTTCAGGTGTTTTTAGGGATGATTGGCTATTATAGACGCTTCATACCAAACTTTGCTGGCCTAGGAGGACCATTATTTCACTTGTTGAAAAACAACGTTGAATTCTCATGGACAGAAGGATGCCAGAAAGCCTTTGAGGACTTGAAGGCCACCTTAGTGACAGAGCCAGTACTTTCCTATCCTAATTTTGAGCGCCCTTTTATTGTGCACACGGATGCCAGCTTGACAGCAATTGGCGCTGTTCTTTCTCAGCTGGATGATGATGATCAAGACCACCCTGTAGGATATTGTTCTTGCACACTCAATAGTCACAAAAAAAATTACACGGTCACTGAGCAAGAATGCCTGGAAGTCATTTATGCCTGTCAGCAATTTAGAGTGTACCTCCATGGAGTACACTTTACGGTGGTAACTGATTATGCCTTGCTTAAATGGTTGAAAACCCTGAAAGATCTGGAAGGACAACTGGCACAATGGGCTATTAAGCTACAAGCCTATGACTACAAGATAATCCATCATGCAGGAGTCATGCACCAGAACACAGACTGTCTTTCACGTCTTCCTACCATAGCTTTGATCTCTTCAGCAGCAGACAAACTTTACAACAAACTGATGCTGAAACCTTCTATGTGGGGGAGGAGCTGCTTGAGATTCAGAAAATTCTGAAGTCTCTTGCAGTGGACACCCGCGTCAAGGATAATCAGCTTTTTAAGTTGTACAAAGGGAAGTGGCTACCATACATTTGTCCATTGTTATGTACAGATGCAATAGTATCAGCACATCACACTGTGGGTCATGGTGGTATCCATAAAATCCTTAACCTCTTACAGCAGCATTGCTACTGGGAAGGTATGCATTCAGATATAGCAGAGACCCTGGCCGCTTGTCACGACTGTACAATTGAGCAACTGAAGGTCTTGCGCTATCAGCACCAACTAATTCAACCTGGCTTTGCGTCCCATACCGTTGCTATAGATATAGTGGGCCCCCTTCCACTGACCGCTAGCAAGAACAAGTTCATTATGTAGCAGTGGATCAGCTTAAAAAATGGATAGAAACAAAAGCAATTCCTAATCAGTTGGTGCTTACCACAGCCAAGTTTATTTTGAAGAACATACTCTACAAACATGGCTGCCCCCAGACATTGCTAACAGATAATGGAACCAACTTCACAGGATACATGATACCCAGACTGAACAAACTTATGGGTATCTGTGGCACCCTGTCAACACCATACCACCCCCAAACAAATGGAATGGTAGAAAGGACAAATGAAAGCCTGGTACAGATCTTAAGGAAGCTTAGTCACCAGCATGAAACGGAATGGGATACATATCTTCTGGCAGCTACCTTTGCGTACAACATAGGGTTCCACAGGGCTACAGGAAAAAGCCCCTTCCAGCTTCTTTATGATTGGCAGCCAAGTCTCCTGCCACACCTTTAAAGTTTAGTTAAAACTAACAATCCCCTTACCCCCAATGCTTATTTGAAGAGACTAGCACAGACACTAATCAAGTTACAGTCTGAGGCATACTCTACCAACTTAGCAACAAAGGAGAAAGATATGGATTGTGCATTAGAAACCCAACCTGCCCTTCTTGCATACAAAATAGGAAGCTTGTTATACTTCTACAGCAACTGAGGGTACAGTCACAAAAGTAAACTTACCTCTTTATGGCAAGATCTGGTCAAGGTAGTCCAGAAAGTGGGAAGAGATAGCTATACCCTCAAGGATCTGGAAACTGGCCAACTGATCACTTGAGTCCATGTGCAGTACATGCAAAAGACTCCAAGTGATCAAGAATAAATTCCTTTATGAATAACAATTTGGAAAAAGAAAAACCTAATGAAAATAGTCCATGGGTTGTTATCCTTATTGCATCAAGAAGAAATAAAGATTATAGTAAGAAGAATTAATAGGGTTAAGCAACTGGTTCTTTATTGAGATACTGCTGCCTCTAGCCCCAGACGCAACTAAATGAGGACTTTTGCAATGGCTGCGTAGGTTATCCAAACACTGGGTAGCCAACAGAATGCAAAAGGAAGAAACAGGGAATTGTTGACGGGAAGGAAATTAACACAGTTAATGCCAATTGAATGAGGAAAAGCAAGTCCAGGTAAGATGCACTCCCAGAGAAGGCTTTCTTGCTGGGCATATTCCTCGGGTATTTTACCTCCTACTGAGTACATGACCCCCAACAGCCATTCAATATATTTAGGCATATAGTGAAGCCTTTGGTGATACACAACTTTGGAGCCAATAAGCACCAGGTTTCCAACCAAAGTCATGGATTGTCTACTACCTGTTTGATTATAGCTTAGGAGCTCTAGCACAGTACCCATCACTCTTTGCAAAATGGTATTCATGGCTATCTGACCCATGCCATAAGGGCACCTGGCCAACAGCAGACCAAGGATCAGACCATTCCAAAAAGACCAGTTCAAGAAATTTGAGGGCACAAGAGATCTGATTGTCTGTCAAGTAGATCCCATCAAAGGAGAAGTCCTGTAGGCATAATTGGGCATACCATACAAGTTTCACCTGAGGTATACGCCAATGAATATTTTTCCCTGCTTTGAGTCTCTTTGTAGAAATTACATAAGGATTCTTGAGGGCCAGCATAAGAATAGACCACATAATCACTGGGCCACAGAATTGGAGGATGGGAAACTTCTCCCAATGAAGATGGGTGGCTAGTTTGATATAAGAACCCTGACTATCTTCTCAGACTGTTATGGGGGTAATGCCCACCTCACTTTTGTTCAGAGTTTTGAGCAGATTGGCTAAGGTTGGTGCAGGTTCATCATTCTTATTGGTTGGAGTGGTGGAAGTAGTCTTACTCTTGTTGCCACAACTCCTTTTCTTGGCAATTGTTGAAAGTTGGTTGGACTTAGGCATGCCGGAGTCTTATGATCCTGACTTACTCAAAGAGGTACTGGGTTTGTAAGAGACAGTACTAGAGGTACTACAGAAGGCTGCATCTATCTTGCTGCCTAAAATATTGGTGAATTCTGTTTCTTCTGAAGCTAGTATGGGTGAGTGTTTGTGAGCGGTTACAACTGGAATTTTTGGGTATTCTCTTTTGAGCTCGGTTGATCCTCTGTTTGAGAACATTAGTATAGCACACAAATGGCTTCCTATTTCTTTTTGGGTGGTTTACTATACTGGAGAAAGTTAAAAGACTTTTACAGTAACGTCTAGTTTAGTGGGAGGAAATGTCGTGAAGTGATTGGTTGTAAACTAGCTGTCACTATAAATCACGCATTTGATCCATTAGGCTCAGTGAATCATGGAACAATGGTACTATTGCCCTGGATGATAACAAGGTCAAATAATCAACTAAGTTATATCCTGAGTTCATATTAACCAATGATCAGCCAATTTTTAGTTTAATAGTGGGCTAAGGATAGAGGAAACAAGGCTGTAACCAGATGATCCTGGCGTTCTGTGTCTTTTGTTAATCTCTTCTGTTACTATATAACTCCCTTCTTGATTTATTAAATAAAAGATCAAATTTACATACTTTAACTTTATTGTACACATTAGGCTAGATATTTATTTTGACTTAATCTTTAGTAATAAGAAGGATCATATTTTGAGTTAAGTGAAAGCAACTACCAACTCTACGCAGAAATACAACACACCCCTTGACATCTGCCTTCCTTTTGTGCTACTTGGGGGCGTACTTCTTCCTTGGACAATTCAACCCACTGTTAGACTGGTATCATTTAATAGGAGAAATATTTCACCTTGGAATGGTGTCCTTGCCCGTGGGTTCACTGGTAACTGGACTAAATCCTTCTGCTCTCATTCATCACCTTGGAAGATTAATTTCAAGTGGGTGGGTGCCTGACACTAAATTTGCAAGTCCAGAATGTTATAGTCAACCAGTCCACAACTAAGGTGGACATACCGCAGATGGGGAAGCTCACCTTGGAGAAGCCCAAAGAGCTATGCCAGTCCTCTGTCTCCATTTCCAGGCCAACACAAACTCATACTCCAACAACACTGAGAAAGTCCTTGGGGTGGCTTCCATGCTCTCTGGCAACGCCTTAGACTGGTTTAGTAAAGCCACCACAGAGGACATCAAGTTCTGTATGTACTACTCCCAATTTTAAAGCTGACTGATGGCCACTGGCAATAACCAAGACACCTGCCACCACACCCTCATTAGCTTACTAGACATTATACAAAGATCCTGCACCCTACAAGCCTACACCAACAAGTTCATTAAACTGAAAGCTAGAAACCAACTTGAGGTTGAGTTATCAGCCATCCTGTACCGCCAAGGAGCCTGCCCTGCCTTGAAAGAACTCCTTAAGCACCATCCCCCACACTTGTCCTAGATAAATTACTCCTCTTGTGTAGAGGATTGAGCCTTAACCAAGAAGGCGCCCCCCTCCACTCAGCGCACAAACCGCGCCCAGACACCCAACAGACCAGGAATGTCCCCTGGGGAACTACAACATCACTACCATGAAGGGTTGTGTTTCTACTGCCACAAACCCGGCCACCTCACTAAAGCTTGTCCAAAAAAGAGTGGTCCTACGGTTTCCCTAGCACAAATAAGCACCTCCACCCAGTCTTACAAATTTATCCAAGTCAAAGTGAAAACACTCACAACATCCCAGATTGTTGAGGCATTTATTGATACAGGGACTGAAGAAAGCTTTATTGACGCCACCCATGCAAAGGATCTAGGACTAAAGGCCACCACTAAAGGTGTCAAAGTAATCATGGGAAACAGCTCTCACAACTTGGGATTCAGGTGGGCAACCAAGTTGCCATTGAAAATTGGTCAGAACACCTACCTAGCACTCCCCATCATCCTTAAGGGACTTCCCCACCCCTTGATCCTAAGAGACTCCTGGTCCCAAAGACACAGCGCTATCCTAAATTTCCATAATCAAACAGTTGCCTTGAAGGAAGACAACTCTTGTGACGTAGCGCTGTTCCAGCTGGGTCCAACCAAAGGAAACCCCAGCACGCTCCTGAACCTGAAAATGGAACCCAGTGTGGGGGCCCTACCTGCTCTGTTAGAGAAGTAGAACCACGTCTTCAGCAAGGAATCAGCAACCTGTCTCCCCAAAAATACAAAGTACAACCACACTATTGACCTCTTACCTGGCACTGAACCCCAACATGGCCCCATCTATAGCTTTAATCATAAAGAGCAGTTTGCGCTGAAAGCGTACATTGAGGACATGTCCAAGAAAGGTGTTGTGTTTGGCTCCTGGGGACAACATCCAGGAGGACACAGCAGGAAATCTTTATAACAAAAGATTTGAGGTTTGAAGCTAGCCTTGGGTTAGCCTTCAGGGAAAAATTAAGTGCACATACCCTAATTTCCTGGAATACAAGAAGATGGTTTCATTTTGTCAAAAAGGAAAGGAAAAGGCTTGAAGAATACAAAAGCTAACACAAATGTGGATAAACTTGTCTTTATTAGGAGAAGTTATTCTACTTAAATAGTAGACAAGGGTCAATGATCACTCATTAGGTAGACAGAGTGGCAGAAGGAGTCACATTGGGATGAGGTCATACCAGGATCATACAAGGGTAGGTATGATATTCCAGAATGGGTGGATATTGAACCAGACCCATTTGCGGAAGGCAAGGAATTCCCAAAATCAAAAGCAAAACTGACCAAATCTTTGCACATATCAATATTTGAAGGCCATATCAAAATATAATTAATGGCACAATTTACAACAAACTCCCCCTCTTTTAAATCCTTTGGCACAATCCTAGTCATGATCAAACGTTTCACCAAAATGGCTTATTTCCTGCTGACTACTACCCACTGCACGGCAGCTGAGACTGCCAGACATTTTCACAACTGCATCTTGATGCAACACGGCACAACGGAAGAAATCATCACTGACTGAGGATCCCAGTTCACCTCCAACTACTGGACCCAGATGATGAAGGACCTTGGAATAAAACGCTGTGTGTTGACCTCCTACCACCCACAGACAGACAGATAAACTGAACGTTTCAACCAAATCCTTGAACAATACTTCCAATGTTACGCCATTGCAGACCAAGACAGCTGGGCAGAGATGTTACCCATGGCACAATATGCTTATAACAGCAAAGACCACACATCCACGGGTATGTCTCCCTTCAGGGCTAACTACGGGTTTGACCCCTCCTGGGACCCCAAATTGATCTCAAGGAACAGAATACTGCGGGACAGACCTGGATTAAACAAATACATGCCACCCAAGAAACCTGCCTTAGGTATCTAACCCTCACTGTCAAGACCTACAAGGCGTTTGCCAACAAGAAAAAGACCCCCAGGAAACCTCTAGAGATAGGCAACAAAGTTTACCTTAACTCACAGAACGTTCACTTACATGTACCCAGAAGGAATCTAGCTCATTGCTGCTGCGGCTCTTTAAGATTGTAAAGCAAATAGGAGAAGTGGCGTACAAACTAGAACTGTTGCCTACTTGAAAATCCACAGTGTCTTCCACCAATTATTGCTATTCAAGAAAGAAGGAACTTCCCTTACCCACAAGAAGATCAAGATCAACCCCCTGCCCATTCAGGAGGAACACATAAATGAATACAAGGTTGAGTACATCCACGGACACTGCCTCCGCTACAAGACTCCACAGTACTACGTCAAATGGGTAGGTTACCCCCCCAAAGAGAGCACATGGGAAACTGTCTCCAACCTTCCTAACGCATACAGAGCTGTACAGCAATACTTGGACAGGAAGGCAAGTAAGGAGGAGGGCAACAGGAGAGAAGGGGATGATGTCACAAATGAAAAACTCCTGTTGACTATGCTCATAGGAAAACCCAAAATACAGGATTTGAACCCCAATACCCTGCGGGCTGGCAGCCCGCAGGACCAGCCGCCTGCAGATTTTTGGGCTCAAACCAGAGCAGGATTTGACTTCAGGGACTCTCCTAAGGCTTGATGAACTAAAATTACCTGCATCAAGGCTCCCCATGTCAAAGGTTCCTGTTAAACCAACCAATGAGAGTGCAAGCCAAGCCAAAGATCCCAGAATAACTTGGGCCACCACGGCAGGGGAAGCAAAGAAACTTCCTGTGGAATGTGGCCCACCCAAAGATGACAAATCCCACGGCCTGAAAGGGAAATTTGAGTTTTCTCAGTTTGAACCAGCCAATGAAATAACTCCTGCATTGGATGCTGCCAAGGGCTGTAAAAACCTGGTAGAAGGTAGCACCAGGCCCAAAGGAATTTGTAAAAGTTTCTCCATGGCAGATGGGTATACTTATACCCTGGGCCGCCAGGAAGTTACCCATTGCCATTCTTGCAATAAAGTGACATGAACCTTTGGTTCAACCAAGTTATCCCATACTTGATTTTAGTTCTATTTCATTTGCATTCCAACTCCTGTAGTTCCATGCCTCCCACTTATCCACCCCAAGAAACTGCGGACCAACCGCCTGAACTATATTGTCCACTAGGAGCTCCCTTTGGCCCGGTATATTTAATGGAATATCCACCAAACCCAGTTATTTGGAGTTTACGCTAGAGGAAATCTTAATCTATGACCCAGAGGCTAGAACTAGAGAGACAGAGACCGTTTACAGAGAAGGGACCAAAATTACCATACCTCCTCTGCTATTCTGTGACAAGTACAACTACTTGCCCGCCTATTTAGTTCCAATGACAGCACCTCTCACCCCGCGGCCCAACCACCTGCAGGAATCTGTTGCAGCTAATGAATCTACCTCCACTCAGATATTTGGGGTGATGTATATCACTCTCACCAGCCTGATTGATTCAATGGTACCTGCAAGCGGACCCTGGGCTCTCCTGGTAAAATTGTTATCTTATATTGTAAAGTTAGCACCAATCTTGTGGTGGCCCAACCTGCAGGACCCGCAGGCTGTCCTCCTGCAAGTTCCCAGGAACTTCCAACAGGCTGGATCCCTGAAATTAAGAGATATTTATAAAATTAAAAAATATAAAGCTTCTAAGGTAGTTTGTTAGGAAACCATACCACTTAAAGCTTTTGGAACCAACTTGATGATGTGGCCTCCCTGTGTTTAGCATTTGAAAAATTTATAGACACCACCAATGTCAGCCCTGTAAGATGCTTCCTGGCCTCCTAGGAGATTGGGCTTGACACTCATATAGTTACTGGTAGGAAAACTTAGTGCAGGGAAGTTGTGCCCTGCTTTGACTCAATTTTCCCTAAAAAACCCATTTAAAACCAATCATTTGATTTAAACCTTCATCTTTTCAAGAAGCTGTTGATAGGACGCCTGTTTTTCTAGTGGGAGTGATTAGGCCTAGTCACACCCAGAAAAATAGACATGGCCTTGACCTAGGCTTTATAAAATACACATTTGGTTGATAACTTGCTATTAAAAAGGACAGCAAGAAGATGGTGTGTACTTTTAGACTTCCTAGGAATATATGATATGATTAAGTGCTGGACATCACTATAAAGCAGGAACTATTTTTTTCTGGGAGTTAGCCTCTTCAAGCTTTCCTTTTTGCCTATGGGCTACCTAAGTATCAGTTCTGTCTTACTAAATTGACCAAAAATTCAAATGATAATGCAGCTGTTAGAGACACACACTAACTTGTGCAGGGGGGAGCCCTTTGTGCAGTGCCACAGCTCAGGGTGGTGAGTCTGATTCCTGCTGTTCTTTTTAACCATTATCCTGTCATTCTGAGGGTCCACCCATGGCAGGTGGCAAAAAAAGACTCAACAAAATGTTTGAGGCAGCTTTTTTTCACCAGCTGTGAGAATCATACCCCTTAACTATCCTTAAAGTAATAGCTTAAGGTGGTCTCTAAAGGGTAGATATGGCAAGGGCTTATCCATTTACTTTCTAACTTGATGGGATGTGGGTTGTTAAACTTCACCTTTATATTTAGGACTGATTAGCCAAGCTTTAATATGAAAAGTTGGAAAATTATTATCCCCCGGGTTTACCTGAACTTGAGGGCCCTAGAAGCTATGATTGATCTTGCTTTGGCATGGGTACCATCTGGGTGTCTAAGTGTGGTCAGGTATTTTAGTAGCAGGGGTTTCCTAACAGATGATGGTTTAACATCATGAATGGCTTCAAATAAAGTGACTTAGGTTACAGCATGCACTTTGGTACAGCAGTTTCATAGTGAAGCAGGCAGGATGTCCTCTTACAAGGATGGTTGATATTTGATGTATTTCTTCAAAGACTCTACTAGGGTCTTGTTGAAGCTTTCAGTCAGTTCATTATAATGGGATTGTAGGCAGTGGCAAATCTTTAAGTGATGTTAACCCTTTACAAGAGATCATCTACCAACAGATTCCAGAAATAAAATTATTGGTTAGAGAGCAGGGCTGCAGGTGGGTCAGACTGTACAATAAATTAATTATGGATGAATTCAGCGGTGGGTGAAAAAGAGCTATCAGGGCAGGGTATGACAACTGGCCCATGTGAATGGTATTCCATGGCTACTAGGATGGGTCTGTTTCCATGTTTTAAAGGTGGTGTGGGTCCAAGGAATATATGTCTTGTAAGCCAAAACATATTAGTCACTACAGTGAGTAAAATTATTGTGAATTGGGCTGCATTATTACTAAAGTTCTGGCATGTCTCATATCTTTATAAGTGCTTTAAAGTTTCTATGTACATTACTGGCCAACAGTAAATTTCCTTAAGCCCCTCCAGCATAGCATCTCTTTCAAAGTGATACACTCTTTCATGGGATTCCCAGAGTATTAAAGCTTATTATCACTCCTTAGTAATACCCTAAAGCTACCATTTACCTTTCTAAAAATAGTAGCTTCAAAAATATAGAAGCTGGTGTGATTCTTTAAGAACTTCTCAACTTCAGCAAGTGACTGAGGTGTGAAGATTCTGGGGGCCAGTACCCAGAAATACTGGAGACTTCACTCATAGGACAAAGTTTATGAGAGGAGAGCAATTTTCCTGAATAGCACATCATCTACTACATTCTAGTTTTCTGGCATGTTCTCAATTTCAAATTCATACTCAAGCAGGTCAAGGAATCATAAATCCCTTATGCTATTCTTGTCCAGATTTTTAGTGATGAGGCACATCACAAGGCTAAATATGTGAATATTAAGAGGGTATCTCAAGGTATAGTATCTTAAATTATCAAGAGTCAAAGCCTCAGCTAGGATCTTCCTGTCATATATTCCATGCTGTGAATAAGCATAGTCATAGATTTTTAATTTTTCCTGTCTGGTTCAAATTGTAAATATGTCAAATAATCTTTCCCTTTATCTCTTTTTTAGATTGCTATTCTCTTAAAAGGGACATCCTCAATTTAACTTCCTCCAAATAGCACCAATAATCTTCACGTCACCTATGCTGACGGTAAATAATATTATGTCTATGTAGTTCTCTGTGATTGCACATAGCATTATGAATACTAGTATATTCTTCAATCAAAACCAAGTTCAACTCACCACCTTTTATTGCATGTTTCTATACTTTGGTGAGCTCTTCCTAGTGCCTCTTAGAAAATCATTTTTATATATTATGTACCCCAGTGTTGCAACTGAGTTTCCAGACTTGCCTGCCAATGTATCTTACAATACACAGGGGGTGCTGGATGAGTTTCCCTTGACGTGTCTAACAACATGAACCCATCTGATGGCAATGTCAAACTGCAGGCACTTTCTCCTAATTAGGAGTGCTACCAATTCAACCTGCTGATCCCTGCAAAAGTTATTCCTTGGCTTCAAACCTTACATGGAACATGCCACCCCCTTGTGGCCCATGACTTTCCCCATATAGTATATTAATCACAGTATTCTATCATAACATCTTATTTTATTCATTCTTGTCCTTTCTATTGAACTGTTGTCTTCTCCAAATCAAGCACTGAATCCTCATTGGTTCAGTTGCAACAGTGGTAGCAGAGGTAGGTTCACAACCTACCTAAAAGAGAAATTCCCCCAAGAAAGGACAGAGTACAGGCTGTATGGCTACTCCCCATCAAGAAACCTTCCTGCCAATCCCTGAGGGGGACATCTCTAATGGGTACATCATCTATCAAGATTAACTGGTACTTACAAGCGTGTATAATTGACTCCACCTTGGGCAGCGCAATGGAAGTGTCACCCTGCCTCAGTTGGACCTTTCTCAACGCATGCTCAACCTCTAGCTTGAATCCTTTGCAGGAGGTGTCAAAGGAGCATAAATTGTCAGATGGCTCCACTCTACTGAAACCTGCCTCCATGTATGTCAGGTACCTGAGCCTATGTGAGTTGCCACTGCTTCAGGCTGTCTTACAGGACCTGCTGCAGTTTGGTTCACCACCTGGGGCATTCAAGAAATAGAAATTACCTGGGTGTTGTTCAGGGATGCCGCAAAGTCCCACTACAGCAAGAGATTCTTGCCCATTGTGGTAGGAACTCCCCACCTGGCTATCAAACAGACTGGTTCTGTTCCTGAATATATTGCAGCCTGGTAGCAAGCTCTTGCCATTGCCCCAGAAGCTGTGACTGACAGGAACACCATGCTCTTTACCTTGATAATTAATGGGCTTAAACCCCATATTTACAAGCAGGTTCCCGTAGGTTGCTGCACCTCCATTGACAACTGCTACAAGGCCATCATGGAGGCTAACAACCAGGCCTCAATGGGCTTCTGCTGTACCAGTGACGCTCCATCCCAACCTCATGCAACACCTGGTAGGAGTCACAACCAAGTAGGTCACCGCCAGCCCCACCAGCAGGGGAATGGGATCAAACGCCCCCACAAGGGGAACTCCAACTAGCACAAATTGAGGACCAGGGAAAAGCCTGGGGGTTGTAGTTACAAGAGGTTCTACAACCCCACTTGACCCTCCCTCTCAATTCCTGCTTTCAAAGAATCCCTGCAGCTACAGTGTATACAAGGTCAAAACCCTTGACATCTTCCAGGTCCATAGTGACAACCCCATACTTCAAGCAAGCCACTCTTCAAATAAAGTCACCTGCTTAGCCTATCCCTTCCATTTTTGTGGGAATACCCACAAACTATTGGTAGATACTGGGGCCAATAACACTATGGTGGACCAGGAGTTTGCTGACTCCCAACAATTGGACTGAGTGCCTAGCAGGTTCAAGGCAGTACAAGTAGCTGACTCCCGTAGGATGGCAATTACCCACAAGACAATTCCTTTCTCTGTGATAATGGGGAACATCCAGGTTAAGCTCTCTGGCCCCATCATGGCAGGGCTCAGCCACAATATCATTGCCGGCCTTGACTGGCTTTGTCACAACTGTCCCTACATTGACTGGGATACGTCTGTAATTACCCTCAATATAAATGGAGTGGGTTTCCAGATATATCCTGTCAAAATGAACAAGTTGCTTCATGATACCGTGTTTTTCATAATAACAGAAATGGGCTCATATGATTTCAAGGGGGGGAAACTAGACTTCAATCAATGCTCAGTCAAAGTTATCTGCACAGAACCACCTGCGGCCCTCCCCTTGACCACTCTGTTTCCACCAGCACTTGTTGCGCTCCTCAAGGAGTATAAGGATGTTTTCAGTAAAACACTGGATCAACTACCCCCTCCCCAAAAGATCCAACATGCTGTACAACTGCAAGGGTTGCCTCCAAAGGCACATCTCCTCTATTGATTAACACCAAAAGAAGATGAGACCCTCCACCAGCGCCTTGTAGACGCACTCAATAAGGGCTTTATCTGTCCCTGGCTCTTGCCATACAGGGCTGCTGTCTTCTTTGTAGCCAAGAAGGATGGGTCCCTTTTCTTGGGCACAGACTACCGCGCCTTAAATGAGGTAGCTGTTAAGAATAAATACCCCCTGCTGTTGATTGATGACCTGTTTGATACGCTTGCAGGTGTGAAGGTCTTTAGCAAGATTGATCTCATTGCAGGGTACAACTAAGTCCGCATTTCACCAGGGGATGAGGCAAAAAATGCCTTCCACCTTTGCCATGTTAATGAACAAAGCATATGAGGATTCAATTGGGACGTGTGTTATTGTGTACCTTGACAACATTATTGTCTTCAGCAAGATCAAACCACTCACCTCCAACACCTCTGTGCTGTCCTTGAAACCCTTTGGAAAAACCAGTTGAAGTCCAAGCCCTCCAAATGCAAATTCATCAAGTCATAGCTCTTGTTCCTTGGGCACATCATCTCTGCCCAAGGGAATAAGACTGACCCCGCCAAAATCAAGGCAATCACAAGCATGCCACCTCCCACCAATGTGGGCCAGGTGTGTGCATTCTTTTGGCATGATTGCCTATATGCAAAAGTTTATTCCCAATTGCAGGAAATTAATTGCACCCCTCACTGAGCTCCTAAACACTAAACAGCGCTTCCACCGGACTCCTGCCAGAGATCAAGCCTTTGAGATGTCAAAGCAAAGACTTACAACTGCATCTGTATTGTAATTCCCCAATTGGAACCCCAATACAAACTCGAGACTGATGCCTCTGACAGAGCCATAGGGACGTACTATGGGTAGAAACTGATGAGGGCACTTTCCTCCCTTTGGCATATGAGTCCAGGAAGCTCACTGACTCAAAACAATGTAGCCTAAGACATGACAAAGAATTATTGGCAATTGTGCACTGTGTCAAGAAGTGGCGCTGTTACCTGGAAGGGGCCACCTTTCCACCCTGCTTCCTGACAGATCACAAGTTGCTCCAGTACTTCAACACGCAGTCCCACTTGACATGCCACCAAGCAGGCTGGGTCAAATGTCTATCCCCCTACCAGCTATGCATCAAGTACAAACCTGGGAAGGGGCTTGTCACGGCAGACACCCTCTATAGGCTCTATATAGCGTCCATTACCGGGGATAATGGCTTAGACACATATTGATCAATGCTTTACCTCCGTCCTGAGGCAACCTGTTACAAAGGCCTTAACTGGTAACCATCTTCAAGCTAAAGGAAAATGAAAGTCAGTTCACCACTGATCCTAGAAATGTCTACTGCCAGGCAGAGACAGGTGAAAAGGCGCCCTATATTCCCACCACACAACAAGGCAACACCATACTATACTAACACTGCACCTTGGTCATATCAGAGGACATAACCTCTTCAAAATCATGAAACATAAGGTTTGGTGGCTGCATATGCGTCAAGATATCTTGGACCTCCTTGAGATGTGGGTTTTGTGAAAAAAGAACACGTCCAAACCTGCCCCACCTAAATCAGTCTTACCAATCAAGGCCAAAGAGCTCTTCAAGCAATGGGCTCTTGACATTGTGGGATCCCTGCCTGAAGACAGAATTGGGAAGAAATATATCATCACAGCCATAGACTACTTCACCTGCTGGCCAATAGACTGGGCAACCACTAACCACACCACCACCACCATCACTTGCTTCATTGGCAAGGAAATTGTGGCTCGTTTTGGATGACCCAAATGCCTCATTATGGATGGGGGTCCCGAGCTTGTTGGACATGTCATGAAAGCGTACTGCGCCAAAAATGCCCTATAACAAATAACCACAACTCCATACCATCCACAAGCCAATGGATGTGACAAAAATTATTGGATAATATGAAGCCATTTCTAAGTATTGAGGAATTACCACCCAAATCCACATATAATTGATGATTAACCACCAACGCGGCTTCAGATATTGTTTTGTGAGATTTCCAATTTTAACTCCAATATTAAGTAGAAAAATTAGTCCTAACCAAAGTAGTCCAAGATAAATGACCTGAGAAAGCATCAATGTATCTTCAGCGTAAAATTATGGGAAATGGGAATTAACACAATTTTCAGTTTCAAGAATGGGGGGAGGAGCTGCAAAATTGGTTGACATGAAATTGACATTGGGAGGCACCAACAACAAAGTTCCAGTTGCAGGGCCCCATCTTCCAGAAATGATTTGGTTCAGAATCAGATTGTACAGAATATACTGCAACAACTCAATCACAGGATGAATTTTTTAAAATCAAAATTAGAACTTGGGATAAATGATTTTTATTGAGTAAATTTAGGAGGACTCAACTCTTAGAGTTGAAACAGGGAAAATTATTCAATAAATATCAAAAAAGCAACTAAGCAATACCACCTGAATCTTGACCTCCTATTCCTTCCACATTGTTCAGCAAGTATCTGGTCAAGGTTGCAAAGAACCCTTGGGTGACCAGTTTCTGACAACCCTGCCAATTAACAAGCTCATATTGGGTGACCCTCAAATTACGTCAATTTATCAACGTCAGTTTGAAAGGGGGATCTGGTTTCAGCTGGCAGACTGGAGCAGCCGTGACCCATTTTTGATTGACTGTTTGGTTCAAATCCGTTAACTTGGTTAATTTTGATACAGTTTTCTGGCTTTCTGAGCCTTCTTACTTGGATGGGCAATACTTGGCATTATGGAACCTACTGTGACATTACCCTCTGCTTTAGCCCTGGGCACAATACCATTATCTGAGAGATGGGATAAGGAGAAATTCTTATGGGCAGGTGGGAGTTTATTTCAGCTAAGGTAAGTTCAGGGTGACCAATAGCAGTGGGATTACTCTTGTAGAACTCATGGATCAGATCTGAGGAATTTGAACAATTGTAGTGGGGAACACAGGAGTTTTCAGAATTAGGATAACCCTTCCAAGACACCAAATATTCCAGGCGGTGTCAATTCTTGCGGGAAGCCAGAATACAATTTAACTCATATTCAGGTTCTCCTTTCACAAGAATGGGTTGAGAAGAGGGAGTCTCTGTACCTTTGAAGGGAGTAAGAAGACATGCATGGAAGGTATGGAAAATCTTGACAACAGGAGGTAAATCTAGCCAATAGGCAGAGGGACCAATCTGATGTTCTACCTTGAAGGGACCAACTTGCTTGGGACCTAATTTGCAACAGGGAACCTTAATTTTCATATTTCAAGCATCAACCATGACTAGATCACCTGGCCTGTAAGTTGGACCTTCCTGGCGCTTGCAATCTGTGTATTCCTTGTAAGTTGTCACAGCGGCGGCAAGAGTAACCTGTAGCTCCTGATGAACCTGCTTCAATGCAGCAGCCTGATTAGTTGTAGCTTCCACATTGCTAACCAAACAAAGACCCATATTAGAAGAAAGGTTGTAACCCATATTGGCATAGAAGGGCAATACTTGAGTTGATGTGTGAGGGGCGTTATTATATGTGAACTCTGCCATAAGTAAATTATCACACCAGTCATCTTGTTGCGCATTAGTGTAGCAACATAGGTAGACCTCCAAACTTTGGTTTACCCTCTATGTTTGTTCGTCAGATTGGGGGTGGAAAGCAGTAGAGCGGCATAATTTGATACCAAGGATTCCAGTAAAAGCTTCCCAGAACTGAGAAATAAATTGAGGCCCATGGTCACTTACAATCTCCATTGGGATGCCATGTAGGGAGAAGATTCTGTTCAAAAATAACATAGTGGTTTCTACTGAAGTAATTGTGCTTGAGCAAGGTACAAAGTGTGCCATCTTTGTAAAACAATCAACCACCACCATGATTGCGTTAAACCCATTGGAATTGGGAAGCTCACCAATGAAATCCACTGACACAGACGTCCAGGATCCTGCAGCAGGCTGTAGTGGAACCAGTAAACCAGTAGTCTTATTCTGATTGGCCTTGGATCAAACACATACCAGGCAATCTCAAACAAAAGCTGCTACCTGAACAGTCAAACCTTTCCAGGAAAACTGGCAGCAGATTAGTTCCACTGTTTTGTTTTTCCCTGGATGACCAGCTGTTGGACAGGTATGATTAGCCTCCATGATTTCATCCCAAATAGTGCCCTCAGGAACCCACAAGCAACCTTGATGATATAGGACTGGACCAATCTTATGATAACCCTGAGGCTGACCCACAGGGTTTGCACATGCTAGCTATAATAGCCTATTATAGCCTTTGGACAAAGGTTGCAGAAACTTAACCTTGGAATACAAGTCCAGGTCTGCATCCTCAGCTAAGGACATGGTGGCCAACATAGCCGGCAGAGACAATACAAAAGGCATCACCGCCTTGTCTGGAATCATAGTATGAGTGTTAAATTTAACGTCCAAACTAGCATCTGAGAGATGGGAAGGATTCCTGCTTAGTGCATTGGCCAGGTGATTTTCCAATCCTTCAATAAACTTGTAGCGGAACTTGTATCTCGTTGGATCACCATGCCATCTGGATTGACAACCCAACAAAACCCTGGGTTGTTGTTAATATAGAAGAGCTTTGAGGTCAGTTCTTACTACAAATGGATGACGTGCTGATATGAGATAGTGATGCCAATGCCTTAAAAATTCCACAACAGCAAACAATTCCTTGTCGTAAATCATGTAGTTGTCTTCTTGAGCCTCCATATTCCAGGAGAAATACCCTACAGGTCTCTCAATCCTGTCACTAGCTGTCTGTAACAGCACACCAGCCACAGCGTATTTATATGCATTGGTGGAAACCACAAAAGGAAGATCAGGATTCACATGTCTTAACACTGGGGAGGACAACAATAGAGCCTTGATTGCTGAGAAGGCACTTGCGCACTCAGGCGTCCAGACCAAAGTTGTCTTTCCACTAGCCAAATATAACAGGGCGGCCACCTCAGACAAGTAGGGGTGAATTTCTTTAAGAACGTACATGTACCCAAGAAACTACAAAGTTGGGATACCAAACAGAAGTAGCATACTCTCAAACTTCTGCTTCCTTGTCAGGAGAAATAGTCTGACCATCTTCAAAGATAATATTATCCAGAAAGGTAACCTTACGTTTAAAGAATTCACACTTACTTTTTTTGATGATCAAGTTTTCTTGGAGAATGTGCTCTACAACTGCCAACAAGTGGGCCTTATGAGACTCCTAATCTGGAGAAAACACCAAGATATCATCCATATACACAATGACACAAACACCTAGGAGATCCCCCAGGACTGAACTAATTAATTGCCAAAATCAAGCCAAAGCATTCTTCAATCCAAAAGGCATTACACAGAACTGGAAGATACCCTTATTAGTTCTGAATGCTGTTAACCATCCATTCCTTCTTCAATCCTGATTTTATTGAAAGCATTCAACAGATCCAGTTTTGAGAATACCTTGGCCTTCTCAACACATCTAGAGATCTGTGCTTTGAGGACTAAAGGGTAGGGATCCAGAATTGTAATGTTATTCAAATTCTTGTAGTCACACAAGGACAAAGGGACCCATCAGACTTCTTAACAAACAATAACAGGGAGCAGATCAACAAAGCCTTCTTAAAAATGTAGCCTTTTGCCAACATGTTACAAGTCCACTCTTCCAAACATGCGTCTTCCTTCAAGGTTAAAGGATAAATAGAAGACACAATTCTGATCAGATCAACAGTAACCTTAAAGTCAAAGTCAAACTGAGTGTGCTTGGGAAGGATCTTGCCTCTGGTGGCGTCAAATGCCGCAGAACAGGGTTGCAAGCATGCCAGTAAATCCAAACTTACAGGGACAGGGACAGGAAATGATTGCATGGTCTCTGATGATTGCTCCAATTCAGACATATTCAACAGCAGAATATGAATAGTTATACCCAAAGAGTGTTCCACCTGCAGCTTGTTTTGCTCCAGTAAGATTGATACATTATGATCTCTCCACCAACTCACTCCCAAAATGATAGGATACATCAGGGTAGAGCAAACTGAAAACCTTGCAGTAAAAGACTGACCTGCAACTACAAAAGTAACTGGCTTCTTCAGCTGGAAAGAGGGAAATGTCTGACAGTTCCCACCCCTAACAAGCAATCCGGGGTGGTACTTGAGTTGAAGCAAGTTGGCAGTCTCCACACTCATGAAATTTTCAGAAGCACCTGTATCCAACAAAATAGCTGGCTGATAGATAGTATGATCATTATCAATGCTACCATGGAACAAGAAGTAACCAGAAGTAGATTTATTTGCAGCAAAGGTAACAATCTTGGCAGGGTCTTGTTTTTCATTGGCAGTACAGACGGCAGCTAAGGAGGCAGGATGCTCCTGGAAGTAACGCTCAATCATTTCTTGGACAGAAGCTGGAAGAATAGGGTTATCACAATCAATGGGAACAAGGGGCAACTCTTTGGACGTGATCACAGAAGATTTTGCAGGTACAATGCGCTGAAGCATTTCCAAGGAACTATCAGGACCGGACACTACAGGGGCCTCCTTTACATCAACGGGTTTGTTCACCACCGCCAATTGTAGCTGAGATAATATAGGGGGAGAACAATCTTGGCTTTGGTTGAAAGGAACTACCGCAGAGCAATGACCCAAAAACCAGGAGCGCGCAGCAGGTTTATCCTTAATTACCAACATACCTTTTTTGGAAGTAGACAGATTTGAGACCAGAGAAAGGATTTGGCTTACCAGGGCCTCAGTTGTGGTTAACAGAGAATACCAAACCGCCAAATCTTGGGCAGTCTGGTCAACTGCTAACCACAACACTGAGAGTTTATTCACCTCAGGAACATCAATTGTACGACAGTAGGCAAGAAACTGAGGAAGGAATACCAAAAGCGGAGTTGTACCCTGATGGAAGGCGTACAGTTTACAATATACTTTGAGCTCCTCAATAGATACACACAAATTTTTTAACAAAGGGTATAGAGATGCACTCTCAGTTAAAATATGTGGATTACGCTCCACCACGGACAACAACCATTCACAAGCATCTTCAGAAACCTTTGTCATCACATGGTAAACTTGGGATTTGTGACTAAGGCTCAAGCTGGAATTAAATGATAATGCTGATGGAATTTCACGCGAAATTTCATCAGTGGATGGAGCAGGAAAATAATCCAGATGCCAAAATGACATGACACAACAGAAATAGGAGACAGAGGATCCAGTCTCAACAACTGCAACCAGAGATAGAAACCACAAATTAAAGAAAAGCCCAAACTGAAAACTCAGAAATGAACTGATGCAAATAAACATGGTAAATGCAGATATCTCAACAGAGCAGGAGAAAAGAAACACAAATTCATGACAAACTGCTTCCAAAAACTCAGAAGTAGAAGAGTTGAGTAATGTGACAGAAATCACTGGATAATATGAAGCTGTTTCTAAGTGATGGGGAATTACCACCCAAATCCACATAGAATTGATGATTAACCACCAACACGGCTTCATATATTTTTTGTGAAATTTCCAATTGTAACTCCAGGATTAAGTAGAACAATTAGTCTTAACCAAAGTAGTCCAAGATAAATGACCTGGGAAAGCATCAATGTATCTTCAGCATAAAATTCTGGGCATTGAGAATTGATACAATTTTCATTTTCAAGAATGGGGGAAGGAGCTGCAAAATTGGCTGGCATGAAATTGACATTGGGAGGAACCAATGACAAAGTTCCAGTTGCAGGGCCCCATCTTACAGAAATGATTTGGTTCAGAATCAGATTGTACGGAATATACTGCAACAACCCAATCACAGGATGCATTTTTTAAAATTGAAATTAGAACTTGGGATAAATGGTTTTTATTGAGTAAATTTAGGAGGACTCAACTCTTAGAGTTGAAACAAGGAAATATTTCAATAAATATCAAAAAAAGCAACTAAGCAATACCACCTGAATCTTGACCTCCTATTCCTTCCACATTGTTCAGCAAGTACCTGGTCCAGGTTGCAAAGAACCCTTGAATGACCAGTTTCTGACAACCCTGCAAATTAACAAGCTCATATTGGGTGACCCTCAAATTACGTCAATATATCAGCATCAGTTTGAAAGGGGGAGCTGGTTTCAGCTGACAGACTGGAGCAGCCGTGACCTATTTTGATCAAATGTTTGGTTCAAATATGTTAACTTGGTTAATTTTGATACAGGTTTACCAGCTTTCCAAGCCTTCTTACTTGGATGGGCAATACCCAACATTATGGAACCTACTGTGACAATGGGTATGTAGAGCAATTGAATGGCTCCTTGGTCCATCTGATTTCCAAACTCTCATAGGAACATCCTAATACTGTGTGGACTGAACATCTGCCCACTCCACTGCTCATCTTATGAGTGAGAATCAACAGGGGCACTGGGTTTAGCCCCAGCACCTTGGCCTTTGGGACGCCTGATGATTTGGCAGGAGTAGAACAAGGGAGATTAAAATCCACTGTTCCCGCAAAACCCCTCTTGTTGCCTACCCCTTCCCTGAGCCAGTGGCGCACCAAGGCCTGAGACATTGCACACAAGCAAATTGTAGGAGGGACAAGACATCTTGATGTAAGATACACCATAGGAGATCCTGTCTATGCCCTCAACCCCTATTCAGCCAAATTAGAACCAACCACTTGGGGCCCTTTGAGATAGCTGCAGTCTATGACAACCACACCTACCAACTTGAAGATGCCCAAGGAAACACCAAGAAGCTTCACTACAATTGCTTGCGCCCCTGCTGTGCCATCCCCACACAAAGATTGTTTGTGCAGACCTTCCCAGATCTCCCACAAACTTCAATCCTGGTGTCTGACAACAAATAGGGGGCAAGGGGGGGTGTTGCAACTGAGTTTCCAGACTTGCCTGCCAACATATCTTACAATACACAGGGGGCGCTTGATGAGTTGCCCCTTGAAGTGTCTAACAACATGAACCAATCTGATGGCAACATCAAACTTCAGGCACTTTCTCCTAATTAGGAGCACTGCTAATTCAACCTGCTGATCTCTGCACAAGTTATTCCTTGGCTTCAAAACTTACATGGAACATGCCACCCCCTTGTGGCCCAGTGGCTTTCCCCATATAGTATATTAATCATAATGTTGTAAAATAAACAATACCTTATTCTATTCCTTCTTGTCCTTTCTATTGGACTGTTGTCTTCCCCAAATCAAATACTGAATCCTCATTGGTTCAGTTGCAACACCAGGGTCAAAAAGCAAATCCCCTATTCATCCATGAAGACTAACTCTTAGCTTAGTAAAAGCACAATATTAATGTTAGAATCTCCCTGTTGTATTATTTAACTGTTTTAAAGAAACATAAATAAAATATTGCTCACTAGAGGAGCTACAAGCCATTTGATTACCCCATTTAATTAAAAATTCTCTGGTCCTTCACCACTGCCTAATTGTGAAGAAAGCTTGCCCAAAGTAACAAGTCTTTTAATTGAGGATTATATATCTAGCCCACCAATTTGTCCCTCTGTGCTCAAACTGGATAATGATACACATCTAATTGCCTATCCTATTGGCACCCTAGAAATGAATCAGATAACTTTCACCACCCTCCTTCTGTCCAGAGAGAGATTTACTACTACCTATAATTTTCACAACCTTCAAACTTATTTCAACTCCAGTGGATTTATGAACTAATAGTTATATATATCCTGCTATGTCATACCAATAACTCCTTTAGCTACTTAGCCAACTTGATATCCTATTTTATCTACCCAGACCTAGTATATGATCAGATGGTGCTTGGGATACACTTTTTAAGGTTGTTGCCCTATGCGTTGCTGTGTCTAGCCACTGGGAAAAGTTATCTGCCTACTAAAAAGTAAGAACATACACTGTTCTCTTTGATCTCTAAAATACAATGTGATTTTACTTCCTTGAAAGGCAGCCAAGTTAGTTTCATAGCTGTTCCTGTACCTCTATCCCTGAATATATACATAAATGCCTACAAAGATCCATCAATTTCAGTAACCCTGGAAAACTCAAGTTGATCCCTCTATTAACACTCACATATCTGATTTTGAGAGGTTATTAGATTCAATTAGCAAGATTTATGTCTAAACTAGTATCCAGACAAAAATTATTGCTGATATTTTATCTAGAGAGGGCTCTGAAATTTTCAAAGCATTTGACAGGATAGAGCTGCTGCAGTCATCATTAAGGGATTATAGGAAGGTATAGATGAGCTATTAAATCCTAGTCCTGCAGATCCCCCTTCCCTCTTATGAGGATCTTCTCAAAGAAGAGAAGAAGTTATGTGATGCTATAAATGAGTTGAAACCTACAACCTGTAGCCAAGAAACTCACCAGAACCCTAGCTAGCCAAATTCACAGGATCCATTCTTACTACTCAAGTTACAGATTTCTAACAAGAGCTCAAATCCTACATGCCTACATAATTTATTCTAAAAGACATCTGAGACCTTAGATTCTAATGAAAATTTCCAAGGTACTCTCTACCAGCCTCATATCTATTGTAACAATGAGTTGATAGCACTATTCAGTGATGTTAATGGTCTGAAAGTTGCCCATACTAGATTGAAAAGGGATTTTCAAGAGATAAACAAGCTAATCAAATCAGTAAAAATGTGCTTACCCTGTCTCTTTTTAGGGCCTGCACTGATCACTTGAATTATAGATTTCTCTACCATAGTTACCACCAAGGACATCATCTTGATAATACTAAAAATATGTGGGTGTTTGTGGGGTTCCAGTTTAATGGTCCCCATTGTGTGTCCTGGGTCAAAGCCAGGGACCAGCTAGAAGGGGATGTCATTCCCTAGTTGGGGCATCTGGCTAAGTTAGATTTTGTATTTGGCTTGCATCATGGTAAATTTTTCCAAAACTTTTTCTTTTACTAGGCAAGCATCCCCTCCATGCACCTGAACCTCAGCTGGATCCAAACCCTCAGAAGTTTGATACCACTCTCTCAAGAGTCTAGTGAACTCAAACCCAATGAATTATCTTCCTCTATCTGTCATCTCAAGGTTTCCAGTCAATCTTTCCCACTCCTCATTAGAAATTTTACTAGTAGCAAATCTTTGACAACTTTGACAATATGTACCCTCTTCCCCTTTTCCAGGGTAGAAGATTTTTGGTAGTTCAATCATATGAATAAATAAAAATCTTGGAAATATGTGTAGGAGTCAAAATGTGCCTTTATTTGTATCAGAAGGAAAATCCCTTTAGAAATCTATTGTGGTTTGGCCCTGGTAATATGGGAAACAATAGGGTTGTACCAATACTTGGAGTCCTCCAACAACTTATTGGACTCCTTGTGTTTGGTCTTTGGCTCCTGCTCTTTAGTCTTGGGCTCCTGCTCCTTTATCTTGGACTCCTGCTCCTGGTTTTGTCTTTGTGGCCTTTGTAATTAACTGTTTTCAATCCCTGATATGCCTCAGACTGCTCCCCCTTTTATATCTCCTTGTTGCAGTCTTTTTCACTCTAAGATCCTTGGTTTTTACAGGCTTAAATTATCCATTTTTTCTTGCTTTATAATATATTAAACTTATTTGCTTACTTCAGCTAATTAAAAACAGACTTTTAACTGTTTATTCCCTACTTTTTAAGCCTTTTCTCTTCTGTTTAACCAACAAAAACAATGATCAAATAGGCTTTGTCAATCAGCTAAGCAACCATCCAGATTGATCAGGTTTACCAAAGCATTTCTCTGGATTACTTGCTCTTTACCCTGGTTTGAACCTGGTGTTGTCTCACTCCAGGTAAACACTGGCCCCGCGTTTCAAACATTTTTGCCGTAATTCCCATCACGTTTCTCTGGGCCAAATTGATTACTTATGACTATGTTTACTTAAGGGGTTCTTTGCACCTTAATTTATTCAATGTTTCTCCATGTTTCCCCGTGTTTTTCTCCCCTCAGAGAAGTTCAAAACTGCCTGACACTTGCTTCTTGCTCCCTTCTATGGTTTTGGAAAAAATCCAGCCTTTGTTTGTAGAGTTTCTTTGTATTGTTTCTGGCTGCTCCTGCTTACTCTTACTCAATCAACTCTTTATAAATTCACAGTATATTTTCTTTAACTGTTTTTTTATCATATTTTAATTCTTTTCCTTAATTCTTTTGTTATTTCTTTCTTTTTAATTCTTTTTCTTAATTCTTTCTTAGTTATCTTTCTCCTTTTACTTCTTTTCTTTTCTATCCTTAACTTTCCAAGACTGTTATTCTCAACTCCTAGTCTTCTTCTGATGACCTTCTCTCATTTACTCTGCTCCTTCTTTTAGTCCTTCTCTGTCATCTTCTGTTTCTTCTACTAGTTCCTCTCCTTTGGAAACCTTTTCCCCCTCTTCTGCTAGTTCTTATCTGGTTCAACCACAACTGTTCCTCTCTGCTCCTTCTTCATATGAATCACCAGGGTTCCTTCTCTGTTCCTTCTCTATATGGACCACAAAGGTTTTGTCCTTCTATGGATAAACCACTGAGGTACTGTTCTTCTATGGGTGAGCCACCTAGGTTCTGTACTTCTCTGTGAACCACAAAGGCTCTGTCATTTTCTGTAGTCCCCATTACTAACACCTCAGACTCAGGCAATAAGTCTCCACAAGTGCTTTAGCGTTTGACTAGGCCCCCATCACTGGCCACCAATTTAGGCCATCAACTACAGACAATTCTCATGTCTGTGCAGTTTTTTACTCACTCAATTGGTTAGTTTGAGATTTCAGTTGCAAAGTAACCAACTTTACTTCCCAGGAACCTATTTATTACAAAGTTCTACAACTGCTTCCCCAAGCAACTACCTTGATAATGTTCCTGGACATATCCATGCCTTTCTGGTGGCCTCAAGACCTCCTGCATGTGGCCAAAAGATCTCAGAGCTATCTCAGCTCATCCTTACCTAGCAGCCATAAGTTACCTACTAGACTGGGACACCCTGAAGCTCTAGAAGCCATAAATGAACTTCTAGACTGGAATGCCATCCTTTACTACCAAATATTTGCCTGTATTAGGCTACTATCCTTCTCTTGGCCAACATTAGCCCAGCCTGCAAAACTGCCCAACATGTGGATAATCACAATAGGGTGTGTGCCAGTGTTGATAGGACCTCTTATGCATTCTTTATTGCAGTGTGAGCTTAGTTGTGCTTATCTGGTATGGACTTGCGTCTCTTGAGGCAATAAATTGGGTGGTTAGCAAGGTAAGGTCTTTCAAGCATTGTTGTGAGAAATATGTGACCTCTTTTAGGGCATCATAGAGCTCTGTGGGTGTGCTTAGTGGAATTTTTAGGAGGGGAATATTGCATTGTGTTGCAGTACAGTAGTTTTCAAGCCTGTTGAGATAATTGTATATTAGTCAGTTCAGAACTTATAAACTCAGTCTAAAAACAAAATCAAAAGTAAGGAATTTATATTATATTACAATAGATTTGGTTCCACTTTATTTTGTTTTTAGACTGAGTTCATGCATTCTAAACTGATTAATATGTATTTATCTCAACAGGTTTGAAAAATAATGTATTATACTGGCTTAGCCCTTAAACTTGGTTGGGTGTCATATTTTTGTTCTTAATTTTGGTGGCTATTGTATGGCTATTGACATACTCTATTGAGTGGTGTTTTGATTTGTAGTTGGTTTTGAAGACAGGTTATCTTCATCACACCATTTGTTTGGTTTAATATCTGAAATGACATAAATATGCTTATAATCATTTATTGTATAATAATCCATAATATCAAATGTATTTGTTGAAAGTGCTAATGGAGGGGGAGGCAAACAGGAGAGCCTCTGTATAGTGGGTTCATGTTGCCATGTTTGAGTTGGCTTATTCACGTTATTGATTGATTGGTGTGTTTGATTGAGATGATTTAGATTTGTTGGGTGCCCCACAGCTGAGACATTATCAAGAAATACAGAGTGTGTATATGCATGAATTATATTTGCATTACCTGTTTAATTGGTCTGGTAATCCCCTTTGTTGTAGTGAATCAAGTTAGACTCAGTTATTTTCATGATGGAACCAGTTGACTTGCTTTCATTGGTCAGCACTATGTTGATGCATGGAGGTGCATTTTTCACATTTCAGGTTAGACTGCCTGTTGTTGCAGTAGAATTTTGGGAGGTGATGGAAGATCTGTTGGCAGTAGGGGGCAGTGTGCAACCCCAGGGGGTGGCAGGAGGTGGGGTAACAGAAGTGAGGCTTTGAGGCAAGTTATAATTTGGGCAGGTTGGGGCCAGGTAGCTCATTTCTTTACACTTTGTGCATGCCTTTTGGGCACCATCAAACTTGGCTAGAAAGGGGTCATCTACTGCTGATTGAACTGCTGTCCCTGTTGGGATATTGGCAGGCGTGATATTTGAGTGTAGTTCTACAGTAGCAAAGGCACATGGTCCAGAGAGGTGATATATTGTAACTGGAATGTAAAACATCAATTCAGGTTTTTTCCATCATCATTAGCCCTTCTGTTAATTCATGTTTGAGTGTATCAAAAGGGAGATGTGTGGGGAGTTTAGATAAGTGTATCACCAGAAATGTTTTAGAGTGGTGCTGAGCTCTGGTGATGGGAAGAGTAATGTCAATTTGTATGTAATTGGGATTTTAGATGACCAACATACTTGTTCTTCAGAAGGATAGCCTACATCAATGTATCTTTTGTATGGGAAAATATCAATATATCATGCTGTTTTTATTAGAAGGAATAGATCTGAATATATCTCCATGTTGTAGTATGAGAAACTATGCCCATAATCAAATCTCACACAATATTTCACAGAGCTCTTGGGGTAGTTCAGTGGGTTTCTGGGGATAGGAGAAATATTAGAAAGGTGCTTAGCTAGATCTCTGGATGGTAAAAATTTCTGTTTGAAATTTAGATCAGGTGGTATCTTTGAAGGAGGGCATGAGCGCTTAGCAGGTGGCTTCTTTACACTTGCTGGGGCTCCACTGCCACTCCATTCAGGAGTTTGATTAGGTGGCTGCCCTTGCATTGGGGTTTAATCTGGATTCCTTTCTTATTGGCTGGGGGCTGTAACTTAATTACAAATTAAAACTCCAGAAAGTGGAGTTAAGCTGATCAAGAAAGGTATCATGCCAAAGTTGGGGACAACACATTTTTCCACAAGCCATACTTAGTTCAAAACACTGTTTTGAGAATATCTTCTGATTTAACACGGATATGGTAATATCCCATGGATAAATCAATTTTTGTGAAGAACTGTGACCACCTCAGGGTGCCAAGAAGGGCATCAATAAGGGGCAGGGGATACCTGTTATTAATTATGACCTTGTTGAGCACCCTATAATTGATGACCAGATGTAATCTTCCATCTTTATTTGCTACAAAAAAGAGAGCCATGCCAAAAAGAGATTTGGATGATTGTATGAGCCCTTTTTTGAGGGCTTTGTCCAGGTAGGCCTTTATTGTGTCTTCTTCTTATGGTGTTAGGCAGTAGATAGGAGTGTGCTTTTAGAACACTTCCTTTGAGATCAATTTCATGTTGGATGCCCCAGTTAGACGGTAGTCCTGGTAACTTTTCTTGAAAAATAGAAGGGAATTTTTAGATTAGCTGTTATCAAATTGGGTCTTGCTCAAATAAAGTCTCTACATTTTTAATCTAATAATCTCATATGTAAAGGTGTTCCAATTAATTTTTCTAGGGTCCTTTTCTTCTTCTTTTTCCGTGATTTTTAAAAACACATGATCTCTCATAAGTGTGTCAAGGGAGTTAGGTACATGTGATGGTGAACCTCTTCTTTTTGTATGGTGAGGGTAGCACTATACAAGTTGATGTGAGGTTTGGTATTCCTCATTTAATCCAGATCAAGTACTACATTGTACTTAGGGATTATAATGATTGGACCACCAAGGGTAGTCTCACAAGGTTGCAAATATTTTGTTAATGAGTTATTGGTACACTCCAGTGTCAAATAGTGCTGTGCCCTGATATCTGCAAAAGCAGAAAGAATAAGTGAGGAGCTGATTTATAGTTTAGGCAGCAAACAGTACAGGATCACTGGAGGGTACTTGGATCATGGTGATTGAATCCACGTCCTAGTCCCTGTATGAGTCTTGTGATGTGCAGGAGGGTGGCTTGCCTAAGCACTTCCCTGAGCTTTTCCCTCCTTGTTGGTTTCTTCAGTGCTTGCTTGGCTAGTTTGTGCAGTGTCATTCCCATTTCAAGGATGGGCGTTGTTGGCTTGGTTGTTCTGCTTATTAGGTTGATGGTCCTTCTTTGCTGTGGGACTCTCTTTTTGCTTGTTGGTCACATGTAGGCTGTCAGATTTCTGTGCATCTTGTTTTCCTTCCAAGAGTACATCCTGAAGGTTCTTACAACAAATCACATCAAACTGTTATCATATGTGCATGGAGAGGCCATTGTAGAAGTCCAGTTGTGGTCCAGCCTCATCAAAGTTGATGATGTTGGGAGCTCAATAATGTATATCTTTGTAAGCTGTAATGTAATCCTTGATAGTTCCTGTCATTTATAAAGGTTCTCAGTTCTGTCATGATCACAACATCAGAGTTCTTTATGGAAAATCTTTCCAGGGAGTTGTTATTGAACATGTCCCAGTCTTTGTTGTGACCAGGATGTTGATCAAACCATTTGCTTATAAAGCGTGAGGCAGCCCTGGTAACATGTAAAACAATTTTGCTTGTACAGAGTTTCTGGGGGTAACCTACCTGTGTAAACTTATTTTGGGTGCTTTGAATCCAGAGATTGGCACTTTCAAGGTGTAGTCCTGAGAACAATATAATTTCTACTGAGTGTAGACGTTGAAATACAATATTGGGTATTTTGGTGGCATCAGGGATTGGAGGTGGATTCAGGACTCCTTGTGTACTGAGGAAGTTGTACTGTTTGATTGGCACAAGAATATTGTTGAATACAGTAAATCACGTGGGGACGTCCTGACCTTCTTTGTATTTTCTCCAACTGGTGAGGAATGTCATCTAATGGATTCTTTTCTTTGGAGGAATTTTTCCTTTAAGTTGTGTAGGTGTTGATAACCTACCTGTGCTACCACTGGCAAGTATATACTTCTTATAAGTATAATAAACAATAAAAGGGAAAATTAAGAGGAGAATGATACTTTATTGGATATGAGTTTAGAGTATTACATAATATCATGAGAAGCCACATAATGTCTATGTACGTCATGGCGGTCATGAGGCTTGTCCAAGTAGTGTTCTTCTTAGGACTCAAAAGATTTGATCAACTTAATAGATGGGCAATTGATAAGAGTGCCACCAGCTTAGTGATTAGTTGTGGAATCACTCAGGGAATCACTTTCCCAAGAGGGAGTAATTGAAGGTGTTGAAACAAAATAAACACTTGGGACTTGTTGAATCTACTGTGGGGCTTTGATAAAAACTTTCAAAAAATGAAGTCAGCAGCAAATTGTGAAATATAATGATTGAGATTACAGGAAGAGAAGAGTGTGGAGATACTTGCCAAGTGGAAGGAAGATGACAAAAAACTAAGCAATAAGGTGGCAACTCTGAACAAAAATCTTGCTAAGGTTTGTAGAAAGAGTCTTCACAAAATAAGATTCTGGATAAAAGGTCAAGATAAGTGGGGGTAGATGGTCCTGGATCAAATACAATCAAGCTCATTGATCAATACATTTAATTCTGCCATGATATTTTTATCCCACAGGGCCCATTGTATACTATTAAAAACCACAAAAAGACATATATATGCTTTGAATTTAATAACAACTAAAACATATAATTTAATATAGATATGGAATTTTTATTGGAGATAAAACAAGAGCATATAAATTAATTTGATATTCCACATAGTGTCTGTATTTATGTTAATCCATATGCTCTGAAGATTGCATGTTTTTTCATTGTTTAATATAATTGTTCTTATTTTAGTATGCTAATCATGTGCTGGAACAAGAATTTATTAAAAAGTGATTCACTTTCAGAGGCTATATGTAGACCTAATTTTTTTGGGCTAATGTCAATATGGGCTCTCTAATAATATCTATTTTCCCAGTGAAACATAACTTATTAATAATTTAGTATTCTAACTGTGTGCTACAAAAGTATTTATTGAAAAGTTGATATAAAATTTTAGGGGCTAATTGTAGACCATAATTGTTTTGAGATAGTGTCAATCTGGGTTCTCTGAAGATCTTATGTTTTGTCCTAATGTGTTGTTTCCTAGTATTACATGGATTATGGGTATGGTCAGTCTTTTTGGAATATGAGTCATTTCTTGGGGGGTGTAATCTAAAGTAAAGAAAATTATAATTTAACACTATAACATTAATTTAGATTTCTTGAATAAATTCAATTTTAATTTGTTGAGATGTCTTTTTATATGGTAAGTTATTAATCTTCATTTTTACTTCTTTATACAATACAAATATATTTATTTTGTCTTCTTATTTTCTTAATTGTTGTCTCTGATTTTACTGCCAGCATATTTATTGATTTGAATATATCATACTTATTTTGGAATAAGTATGTATGATACTGTCAAAACAGCAGGCTCAACCTGCCAGCAAGGTTCCAAACAAGCAGGTTTGAGACCTGCAATCTAATTACCCGGCCACTCAAAGCCAGACTAGGAAGTCAACTCAAATTGCCAAATCCAACAACATGAACAGATGATGATCTTTTATGGTGGATACCTTGTTTTGGCGCTTGACTCATTACCAGTATCAAGCCACCCCCTTCAGCATCCAGCCGTGTGATCAACACAATCATATTCCTGTTATCCTTGATTCACAATGACTATATAATCACTATCTCTCAATAAAGATTATTATCTAGCTTCTAAATATTTTTCCCCTTGTAACTCTGCTAAAACAGCACAGTTACAACATTGGTAGCACAGTTAGGTTGTCCATTGGCAACTGTGGTAAGTTTGACTCCCTGGTGATGAGCTCCCTGGTGATTGACTCCCTTAAACTCGACTCCCTGGTAGTTGACACTATAGTAAAGTGAGAATTCAGCTTTTGCCCTGATCGACAACTGGAAATTGACACTTTTTCAATTAACGGATCTTGATGTACTGAAAACTTTTAATATAAAAAATAAACCTTACAGCTAGGGTATACTAAAAATAACTCCAGTGAGCTCAAAAATGCAATAAAAACAGTACCCTAATTAATAAAAATAAGGAGGAATAAGCAATTATTTCTCAATTTACTATGTAATTTACACTCTTCATTATAAAAATATTTTTTATTATCATAAAATTTAGAATTCCAATGATTCAAAAATAAACAAAAACACAAAAAATAAAGTTATGCAAAATATGAAGAAATATTAATATTTATTTGATATAGTTCACATAAGCACAACTGTGAATATCATATGTTTTATTTGGAAATTAACAAAAATTAAGATATTTCACTTACTTTCAACTATAAATATTCATCTCAAACTTACCATGCATACATAAAACAATCAATGCTATCTAATTAAATTAAAAAAACTTAAAAATTAAAACTAAAAACTAAATGATCAAAGCTAATAAGTAAAAATTAAAGTTAAAAAGTTAAAAGTTAAAAGTAAAAATCATATAACTGAGCAAGCAAGCAAGCAAGTTTATTCCTCATCATTCTTTCCCTGTTTCATTTTAGTCCCTTCCAGGAGGGCAGTGGCAATAAGCTCAAGCTGCTTCTTAAGCTCAGAGGCCTTGTATTTGTGCTTGGCCGCACCCTGGATGGCCTTGGTGAAGAGGGTACAGCAGGTGGTTGGCTTGGTGGGGGGGATGCGGTTGGAGAGATCTTGCAGCTTGGAGATTGTTTTCTCTTGCATATGCTGCAGGAGAGAGAAGAACTTATTAAACTACAGATGAAGCACAAAGTTGGCTTTAAGATGCTTGTGATAAGCCTCTAATGTTGAAGTGGTCTTCAGCTCCCCAGTGACAGCCGCCCGGTACACGTTCCAGCTGGCCTTGGCGCAGGCCTTGCCTTGCCTCTGCATGACAACCTTTCCAATCCACTAGAGCTTGAAGTACTTGAGGAAAGGCTTGAACTCTGGGTGCTTCACTATGTAGAGATCCTTTGAGAGCACCTCAAACCTTTGCGCAGTGTGCTCTGGATTTAAAAAAGCCAAGGCACTAAATTGTGCCAGCACAAATCTGCAGGTGTCCAAAGTATCCCTCTGGCTCAACCTACTAAGCTTGGTGTGGGCCTGCATGTTACAAGCAACTGCTTGGCGGAAGTAGAAGTGGCACCCCTGCACCTCCCTTCTGAACAGCTGCTCAAATGCATTGAACTGAGCAGGCTCAAAGTCCATAATGTACACGCAAGGCCCAAGAGCTCTTAGCCTTGCCTTTTTCTCCGAGTCCAGGGTGGCCTGGTTCTTGTCAGAGGCAGGTGGGTTGGCGCAGGTGTGGGGGGGGAGTCTTCTTGGATTCATCATTGTTGCAGTAGGAAGGAGGGCAATTGCTTGGTGGAGGATAGAGAATACACGGGTATAGATGGCCTTGGTGGCCCCAGGAAGAAGAAAGAACGCAAGTGGAATCACCTGGATGTCAATCTGGTCATGGACCATCCAGAGCTGCTTGAACATCTGGGGGCAAGTGGAAAAGGTACCATCAACTAGCCAGGTTGACGCCCTTTTCAACTCCATCAGGTTCTTCTGAGTTGAGTAGCAGATTATGCGGTCCTTGGTGGCAGGCCCGTCATTATGGAGCAGGAAGCACTCCCCACTCGGAAGCTGCTTAAGCTCATGAGTGAGTGTGAGCTCCAAGAGGACGTCTGAAGCCTTGGGGGGAAGGGGATTGGCGGCAATACCCTTATTGCTGATGAATTTGACCAACTGCTCCTGTGTTGGTACCAACTTAAGATTGTTGGGTTTGAGATGTTGCAAAGCCTTTATGGCCAGATCAGAAGCCCAGAGATGAGAGGATGTGGGTATTACTTGAACAAGGTACTATTTTAATATCCGAGTGATTAGATGATTGGGGGGCTTGCAAGTGTGCTCCCCTTTTCTGCTGTTACTTGCTACCAGCCCTCAGTGTTCAACCGGGCCCCACAAGTCTTATCCTCATAGACAAAGTGCTTGCTCTTGATCTGCTGCTTTTGGTTAATGCAATTGAAGATGTAGTTTTCAGCAACATAACCAGGGCCACCCTTTACAGACATAATTGGGAAGTACCGGGGGGAAGTGCTTAGGAACTTTGAGCTCTCTGTCCACATAAAAAATGTTGTGGATGGCCAGTGGATCCCAGGCCACGTGACCAGAAGCTTTAAGCTTCTTGGAGTGCTCCTCAGGCTCATCTTGGGGGTCAGATGAGGGAGGGAGAAGAGCCATCAGGAGGGGGAGGGGAAGGATTCTTTGAGGCCTGCTTGGATGCCTCCTTTTTCTTACCAGAAGAAGAGGTGGGCTTCTTGGCAGCCTTTGCCTTCTTAGTACACTGCTCCTTGGTGGGCTCATAGTTGGCCTCTGACTCATAAAATGTGTGATCAGTGAGAGAGTCATCACTTTTATTTGAGGACTTGGGGGGAAGTTCAAGATGAGGGTGGAGGGGGAGGATGGAGTAGGAAGAGATAGAGTGAAAGGAGATGGGGTGGGGGAAGATGGAGTTAGAAGATTTGCCTTTTCAGGATTCTTGACACACTTGGGGGTGGAGGCAGTTTCTTTTGAGCCCTTGGAGGCTTGGCGCTTGGGCTGTTTGCTTGATTTGGATGATATTGGCTAAAGAAAAGTTACATATTGTAAATAAAGTAATACAAAAGATATAAAACACAAAGAGGTAAAGAAAAAAAAAGTTAAGTAAAAATTATGCAAATAAAGTTTTATTTATTAAGAAAAAAACATACCAAAGTAAATAAAAGCAAAATAAATGCTCAAAGTAAAAATGTAAAGGTTAAAACATAGAAAATAAGTGATTTTATGATGAAGCTTCAAAGATGTTAGATTCAGCATAACATCTTAGTGCTAAACCAATCTAAAAGTATAATTAAAAATAAAAAGCATATAAAAGTTATATGGAGAGTAGTAGGAAGAGTAGTAGATTATAATGGTAAAAAAATTATTATTATGTGGATTTTTTTATTGGGAGTTGAAAATTCAAAATATAGTAAAGTGTTGAGTTCAGCACTGTTGATAAGTTGGAAAAAACTGAATTCTCACTATTGAGTATCCTGGAGTTGAGCAGAAAAATCAAATTTACTATATTTTTTACATATAAAACTTTCTTAATTTAAAAACAGGTTCAAAAGTTAACCCAAAAGCAAGGCAGTTTCGTATGCTCAAAAATAAAATAAAATACAACATAAGTTAAAAAAGTAAATGAGTAGGAAGGTGTTTATATGTGATTAAGATATGCTGTGAGGAGCTGGGAGTGAATTATTTACCATAGTATTGGTTAAAACGTTAAGAAGCTCTCTGTACTAATCCCCAAGTTAAAGTGCCAAGTGGATAGATGTTGAGTGGCGCTCATGGTGCGTCACATATTAATTTAGCCTTAATTCCAAGCCTTTGGTTAGTTAAATCCAAAACCAATTGGGTGTCAAGTGGATAGAGTCAAACAAAGAAAGTGTTGAGTTTCAGTTTTTTATAAATTACATATGAAATCTCTTAATAAATTGGGCTTAATTTATGTGGCACCACTTAATCCAAAAACCTGGGAATGACATAAAGTAAAACAAGTGGGGTATTTGATTAATATCTATGCCACTAAATCCAGTATAGTGGTGCTTGGGCCCCTAATCAACAATTATGGACACTAATAATAAAAATATAATAGTAAATAATAAATTTTATATAAGCGCATATGTATTTTATTAATAAAATTAATATTTGGCTTAAAAAGTATCAAACTGGTCACTTTTTGGTTTAGAGTGTCAAACACAGGTTTTTTCATTTCTATTAGTAAATTTACTTATGAATTTCCCCTTAAATTGGTATTTTAGCTAACCAATTTATTAAACAGAGTCAATTTCAAGTAAATTTAAACTTGGTTTTTGGTTTCAAACCCTAAATTACTAGTAAAAATTAGTCTAAAATTGGTTAAGCCAAAAATACTAATAGATTCACATATGCGTCACTCGACTCCCTGGTACTTGACACTTTGTCAAGTACCAGGGAGCCAAGTTTAAGGGAGTCAAACTTACCACAGTTGCTGTCCATCCTACCTTATCTTGAAAAATTCTGCCTGTTGCCCGTACTTGCCGCGGCCAACAAATCCTTCACAGAATTATGTCTGGCCTCTTGCTAGACTGGACCCTGTACACCCCTGGTACCAAGATACCCAATGGCTTTGTCCTGTACCAGAACACAGTAGTTCCACTACCTGCCTTCAACATCATGTCTGCACAAGGACTCTTTCAGGCCCCCCTTTTCTATTCCGCGGCCAACCAACAAAAATACCATGCCCGCCTGCGTAGTCAAAAGACTGTGAAGTGCTGCCTTGGAACCTTTTGCCGGGGCCAACAACAACAACAAAGCTGCATGGATCCAGTCCGCCCAGGGCAAGCTGGCCCAGATGGAATGCCTGCAGCAATTTTTGATTGCAAAAATCTCCATCCGCCTGACCCACAACGCTGGCACCTGGTGTGACAAGTGGCACAAAGAACACACCAACAAGAAATGGGATACCTTCAAGCAGGACTTCTTGGCAAGGTTTGTGCTTAAGGATATGATGCTCATGATCATACATCAAGTAAAGAACCTAACCCAGACAGGCACTGTGAAGGAACTCACCCGCATCTACAAGGAGCTCCGCCTTTGTGCACCATCTAACATGGCCTTTGACATCCCAGCCACACACCTCATGCACTAAGACGCCCTCAAGTTGCATGTAATGAGACACGTGAACCTGGATCAAGTGACCAACCTACATAGTCTGTACTGGAAAGCAGAGAAAGCAAAACAAACCTCCAACACCCTTCATAAGGCACAAACTGGAAAACAAGAGAGACCCAAGGATTCCCACACAGGCAGGCGCTCCACTCAACCACCCCCTGGAAACAATGGGAATAATGCCAACCATAAACCCACAAGCTCAAACAGACATAGGAATGGAAACAATGTCCAGTCAAATTGTACCTAATTCTGTATCACTGCCTCACAAGGCAATCAAGATGAGGGAAAAGCCCAGGGTGAGCATTAAGCAAGCCAAGCTCTCCCCACATAACTCCTGACTTGCCCAATGATGAGTACCAATCAAAGGACGTGGACCAATGTCCAATGATCCAAGTACCCTTGGAGGACCTGTTACTGTACACCATTGCCAGACATCCAAATAAACTGATGTCCTATCCTTTCTGTTTTTGCAGGTACACAGGCTCAGCACTCCTGGACTCAGGTGCAATTTGAACCCTAGTCAACAGCAGCTTTGTAGATAAGTTCAAGCTAGCCACTAATCCTTTGCGGATTAAAAACCTGGTCCTGGATGATGAACACCACATTGCTGTGACAAGAGAAACCACCCCTCTCTGTCATGCTTGAGAACCTCCACTCCACCATCCAAGATCCTGTCATTGACTTCCCAAAGTTTGACATTGTACTGGGGTTAGAATGGTTACAAAATAACAATCCTCACGTAAACTGGGTGACCACAGTGTTGACCATCAAGCATGAAAGTGTCAACCACCAGATCTACCCTGACTCAGTGGACCAACTCCTACCCAACCACGTCTTTGTGCCCATTACAGAGACCCTGGACAAATAGGAAAACCTGAAGGCAATTGATTGGGACTCCTGCCAGTACAAGATCATACACTTCAAAGATCACCAGGATACCTCCACGCCCCAGGATTGCAAAATTGTGGCCCGTCATCTAGAAATATTCAAGAAAGCGCTACCTGGGCTGCCCCCTGAGAAAAAAATTCAGCGTTCCATTCAACTCAAAGGGGCTGTCCTCAAAGCACGCCCTATCTACAGGCTAACTCCAAACAAAGACAACACTCTACACGCTTATCTCAAGGAGGCATTGGAGAAAGGACTTATCTGCCCCTCACAGTCTCCTTTTGGGGCTGCTGTATTCTTTGTGGCCAAGAAGGACGGTACCTTACGTCTGGTCACAGACTACCAAGCCCTAAACAAAGTTATCATCAAGAATTTTTATCTACTACCACTGATTGACAATCTCTTTGATGCCTTGGGAGGAGCCACAGTCTTCTCCAAGATTGATCTGACTGCAGGCTACAACCAGATTTGTATTAAGGAGGAAGACATCCCCAAAACAGCCTTCCACACTAAATACGGCTCATACAAATGTGTGGTGCTCAACTTTGGCATGACAAACGCCCCTTCCACTTTTGTGACCTTCATGAACATAAGTGTTTGCGCCACACATAGGCAAGCATGCTTTAGTCTACCCAGACAGCATTGTTGTCTACAGCTTCTTGGTGTAACAGCACCACAAGGACCTAAAGACAGTCTTTGCTACCCTGGCACAACACAAACTGTTAGCCAAGCCCTCCAAGTGCCAGTTCTTCTGCAAGCAATTACCCTTCCTGGGACACATAGTCTCAAAGGACGGCATCAAACCTGAAAGTCAAAAGATACAGGCCAAATGTAAGATATACCACCCAAGGATAAGTTGGAACTCCGCACCTTCTTGGAGATGGTGGCCTATGTATGTTGCTTCATACCTGACTGTGGTGTTTTAACCACCCCCTTATCCACCATAACAGGTGCCAAATCCAAGTTTGTGTGGACCCCCTAATATGACCTCTGTTTTAGACGCCTCAAGGAGAAACTCACAACAGCTCCTATCCTGCAATACCCCAAACATGACAGGGAATACCAAATGGAAACCGACGCCTCAGATACATCCATTGGGGGAGAACTAAAAATCAAAAATAATGATGGTGAATTCCTTCCTGTAGCTTATGAATCATAAAATTTGACAGATGGCAAGTGTTGATACCCTATCCACAACAAGGAACTGCTGGCCATTGTGCATTGTCTAGTCAAATGGCATTATTATCTAGAGCAGCAGTAAGAGTTCACAGCACTAAACAACCACAAGTTGCTCATATATTTCAAAACCCAAGAAAATCTATCTCGCCGCCAAGCCTACTGGATGGAGCTCTTGGAAAGATTCAATATGCTCATACAGTACAAACCTGGTCCCAAGCTTGCCATGGCAGACGCCCTCTCACGCCCATACGCCTGTGCCACAAGAGGGGAAAATGGGCTTGACCCAGACTGGCCTCTCTTGGTACTGCAAACAAAGGTCAAGGGTTTCCCCCCTAGTACAACCATCATGACCAAGAAAACAGTTATCAAAAACAAACACCTATTTGCTGACCTATACGGGTCCCTGCACAGAAAAATGCCTGATGGTACTACCATTCCCTATATCCCCACACACCAGCAAGTAGACATCATCCTACGCTATCACAGAGACCTCAGACACACCAAGAGTCAAAACCTATATGATTTCCTTAAGCACAAGGCCTGGTGGCCAGCCTTATATTGTGACGTTCAGGAAGTCCTAGACTAATGTGAGGTATGCAAAAAGTTTGCCAAAAGCAAAACCCCTCTAAAGTCAGTACTTCCCATCCACACATAACTACCCTTTAAGGTATGGGCCCTTGACGTTGTTGGCATCATTTCAGGGAAACACAATGATAAGAAATACATCATCACCACCATAGACTTTGGTACAAGATGGCCAGTAGCCCAAGCAGTAAAGGCGTACACTGACAATGACATATAATGATTTGTTGGAAAAGAGATAATCAGCAAGTTTGGAAAGCCAGAACTCCTGATAACCAATGAAGGGAAAGAATTGACCTCCAAAAACACCAACATATACCTTGCTAAAAATAGGGTCAAACATACTGTGACAACACCATACCACTCACAGGGCAATGGATGTGTAGAGTGGCTAAATGGCAGCCTTGTGCAAGCCTTGTGCAAGCCTTAACCAAGCTCCCTGCCAGGAGACCTGAAGACTGGTATAAGCAGCTACTGACTGCACTACTTGTGTGTCAAACCCAAGTGAATAGATCCACCGGAAAAAGCCCTTTTGAGTTGGTATACGGCACACAACCAAATATCATCTAAGCATTAACAGGATCCAAACTGGAAATCCCAAGTGAAGTCCCCCCGCGCTCAGATCTGTAAGTTATAGAGGCCAACAGCAAGCAAACAGAAAAGGAAAATGAGCATCTGCAGAAAACCTTTGTCCCCATCCAAGATAGACATGAAGTTGGGGACAAAGTTTGGGTCATGAACATTGATAAAAGCAAACTACAACCCAAGAAAGTAGGTCCAGCAATCATTCTAAAGGTAAATAACAATAACACTTACCTTGTACAAGGACTCAGAAAGCGCAAACAAGACAAGACCCTACACTATGATTGTCTGAGACCCTGTAAAGCAAGATAAAAACAACACAAAACTGCCTTGCCCGCCAAAGAACAACAATTAGTCCAGTACGGCGCCCAGGCTCCTGAAGACCTCCCTGACAACCTACTCCCAGAGGAGGACAACCTTCAGTTGGGGGGTGTCAAAACAGCAGGCTCAACCCACCAGAAAAGTTCCAACCAAGCGGGTTTGTGACCCGCAATCCAATTGTCCAGTCACTCAAAGCCAAACTAGAAAGTTGAGTCAAATATTCAAATCCAACAACATGAACAGATGATGATCCTTTATGGTGGATACATTGTTTTGGCGCTTGACTCATTACCAGGATCAAGCCTCCCCCTTCACCATTCAGCTGTGTGATCAACACAATCATGTTCCTGTTATCCTTGATTCACAATGACTATATAATCACTATCTCTCAATAAAGATTATTATCTAGCTTATAAATATTTTTCCCCTTGTAACTATGCTAAAACAGCACAGTTACAACAATACAGTGGATTACACATCTATTATACTATTTTAGTTCAAATCAATATTTTATAATTTAACTTTGTGTAGTAATCCAATTAAACGCATTTAATAAAGTACAGGTGCAAAGAACCAGCCAATCAGAATTTTCATTTATTTTCCTATATTTTTGACAATTGGCTCAGACAAGACACAGCCCCTGTTATCCTGACAATATTAGCTTATTAAATCAAGTCTGTTGTCTAAAGAACTTTCTGTGTTGTCCCATTATTATGCTGAATTGTGGTTAATCTAGCACTCAGCAACTGGCTTCTTGGGTGCTATATTAATAACAGGGAAGCGTATGAATGAGGCAAAAACAGACAGTTTGTTAGGCAACAGTATTAATTTACTATAATAAACTGGGCAGAATAACAGGGTCATTCCTTGTCAGAGTCAATAGTCAAAGACAAAGGAAAAATGCCAATTCTGATTGTCTGGTCCTTTGCACCTGTATTTATTAAATGCATTTGATTGCATCATTACACAGAGATTAAATCTTATAATAAATATTGAATCAGTTGTATTAAACTTGGGTCATTATTTAAATCAATAAGCACCATATTTAAATGTCTTTGATATATTATCACATTAGAAATCCTAAAAAATAAAGTAGTTTTTATTGTATAATTAAATAGAAATGATGATTGGCATTTGGTTTATCTGTAAAATATGAGAGCAGAATAGTCAAACTAGTTGATGAGCAGGTGAGGATGGGTGGCAGGGACAGTGTTGGCTTGGTATGTGGGTAGTTGGGATTCAATGAGTTGGGAGTGTTGACTAAGAACTAAGGCAGTGAGAGGTTCTGGGGACAAGTGAATACCTTGACTGACTTGAATAAATTGTCATACAAGACATCATACTCACGCTCAGGGATTACAGTGATTTACTGGTGCACCAGAACTCACAAGAGGCAGATGTATATACTTTGATTATTGGCTACTGCTATTGGGACTGAGGGCCAGCTTGTTAAAAATTTAAGCAATCTTCTGACACAAGAAAAGCCCAGTACGGTCATAGGCTTCAAGAAGCACCTGATTGAACATCTTAGAGTTGTGCTCCTGGATCTTGTCCAATTTTGTAGAAAAATCCATTCTCCAAGTGTACATCCTCATGGCTGGCAAAAATATTAACACATTTTTTCTGTCAGCTGGAATCTTCTATGATGTCTCTTTACTGCATTAATTAGATGGCTCAGTAATATGCAGTACAGTAATTTTCAAACCTGTTGAGATAAATGTATATTAGTCAGTTCAGAACGCATGAACTCAGTCTAAAAACAAAATCAAAGTGGATTAAAATCTATTGTAATTTAATATAAATTCCTAATTTTTGATCTTTTTTTAGACTGAGTTCATGCGTTCTGAACTGACTAATATACATTTATCTCAACAGGTTTGAAAATTACTGTATTTTTAATCAGTCATGCTCCAGATATCAAATGTCACAGTAAATTACATAATGCTGGGAATTATTTGGCCAATTAAGAAGGCTTGGAAATCCAGAAAACCTTTAACAAAATTGACTAATTTAAAAGATTTAAATCAAAAAGTTGATCAAAAATGGGTTACAGCTGCTCCAGTTTTCCAGTTGAGTCCAAATTCCCCTTGTAAGCTGACGTTGATAAATTGACGTAATTTGAGGGTCACCTGATATGATCTTATTTATCAACAGGGTCATCAGAAGTTGGTCACTCAAGAGTTCTTTGCAACCTAGACTAGATACTCACTTGACAATGTAGAAGGAATAAGAGCCCAGGATCCAGGCAGTATTGCTTAGTCAAATTTTGATATATATTGAATAATTTTCACTGTTTCAACTTTTAAGAGTTGATTCCTCCTAAATTTTACTCAATAAAATAAAAATATCCCTTGGTCTAATTTTTTTATATAAATGCATCCTGTAGTTGGCCTTTTGCACTACATTCCCTACAATTTAATTCTTAGCCAGATTATTTTAGGAAGATGGGGCCCTACTGTTGGTGCTTTGCTGCTGCCTCCGCCAAATGTTAATTCAATGCCTGTGAGAGAGGGGGACTAAACTAACTAAGTTTGGCTCCCATCCCGGGGGAAGAATCCAATAGGACACCATCCAGTGCAGGACTGGTATGACCGCTCAAAGTGGCACCCAAAGAGAGGACGTGGCAGATAGTTGGGGGAAGTAAGAATCCAGAACCATCAGAATCATCCCACCAAGCAACTAGGAAGCACAATTGGGAGGATGCTCTTTGACCTCTAAACCATCCTCTTAGGCCTGAACACCAGGAACCATGGGGAGGGGAGGCATTGGAGAGCTCAAACTAGGGAGCACCAAGGGAGCAGGATTTAGAGCAGGATACTTGAGGTCATTTAGGTGAGACTCCTTACCGCGTTTTTGCTGGTGGCCAGAATATTCTGAGCATTACCAGGAATATCCTCAAACATCTGCATGAATTGATTGGGGTTGTTCCCCACATGGAAAAATGGATAGGAAATACGGCTCCAAAGATCTGAGAAGTAGTCCATATCAACACCAATACAGGGGTCAGGGTGAAAGCCAAAAACTTTGCAAAAGAAGCCAGCATCTGAACCAAAAGAAGAAAGAAAACCAAAAGAGGGAGACTTAAGATTCAACAGGCTTTTTTTGTTCTTTTTTAAAACAAAGTTACAGGTGGGAGGGGCTCAAACCACAGGGAATAAAAAAGGGTTTTTTTGAGCTGAAGGAGAAGCCGTCCACAGTCTATATGTCTCCAAACAAGCAGCAAGAGGTGCTGCTTTGGCGTATATAGAGAGAAAGCAAAAGCAGGGAAAACAAGAGACAATTTTGAACTTAAAGTAAGTATTTATATGAAATATACTAACTAAATTTAAGGTTCAAACTAGTATTTGAAAGAAACTAAAGTAAAGGTTTACGTTAATACTAACACTAACCCTAGGTGATACTAAGACAACACTGTAAACAAATAAGGGCAACAAAAAAGGTAAAGGAGGTATGAAAGCTTTACTAACAGCTTATAGAAAGGAAAAAGGAGCCAGCAAAAGGGCTAAAATCCAGTGAACTGAAAAGCTAAAACTTTAATTGATAGAATGAGCAAGCAGGGGCCAGAAGTCCCCTGTCTTGCTTTAAGACTCAAGGTTTAGATTTGGGGGTCACCTGACCTCAGTTAGAGATTTGATTGGACAGAATAAAATTTTTTCCCAGGAGTTTCAGGAGGCTTGGATGGTTTCCCATTAATTTTCAACCCAACCTCTGGTTGGCTATTCCCTAAAGGGAACTTCAGGGTGCCATTAATGTCAGTTGAAATGGATTTTGTTGAAATAACCAAAGCGCGACCTGAATGCTTGGACTTAATTGATTTTAAATGCGGGTGAGCCCAAGCCAAAAAATAATCCAAATTAATCAGAGATTCCTCTCAAGTGGGAACAGAGCTCAAACCATTGGTATTTGCAACGTGGGAAGTTGTGGTGATCCACATGTGTGCTGTTTTGTAGGCAAGGGTTGATTTGGCTTCAAATAAAGACAATATGCTGAAGAGTGACAATGTGTGGTTAGCTAGTGACGCTGTAAACTAGTAGGTAACATGGTCTACTAGGGTAAGTAAGGCCTTCCTGGTAGGTAACATAGGGCTACCAGGGGCAGATGTTGCCTCCACCCAGCAGAAGAAATTGACTGCTTTGGGCTTTAGTGCTTCACCTTGCAGGGAACTGTGGCTGCAGAAGGGTGAAGACTGAAATAGCAAGCAGGGAACTTTGTATGTCTGGGGGGAGTAGACTTTGGACCCCTGGCAGGTAACACAGGCTGCTAGGGAGGGGAAGAGCTGTGAGATCTCTACATACCCTAATACACTTATAGGAGGTCTGTGAGCAAGCACCCTACCTAACAGACTGGTAGGGTGTCCTTGTTTATACCCCTATGGGAGCTTTGGGGGAACCCAAAGTGAGAATTGGAGGGTATAGACTTGCTTAGAGGTGTCACCAAGGCGGCTTGCTTGGGGAAGCAAGCTGCAGAACTTGGTGTAATCAGGCCTCTAGGAAGTAGAGCTGATTACTCTGCAACTGAAAGCCCAGACTTAATCACCTGGGTGAGTAAAGACAACACATAGACATTGATCTATGGTTGAATGGCCTAAGTGAATTGCCACTTGTGAGGGCCCAGTCAAACGCCAGTTCAATGTAGACTCATGCCTGGGTCTACAAGTTCTGGTAATGGGGACTGAGATAAAGAACCAAGGTGGTTCAGGGAATTAACAGAGAAAACTAGCAGGAGGGACTGTTTGGTCACAGTGAAGGCTAGTTGATGGACTGTTAATTCATACTGAATTGTGGGAACCAATATGGTTCAGTGTGTAGGAGAAACAAAGGAGGTTCCTAGTGAGGATTTGTTGAGGAACTGGTTGAGGAGAAGTTGAAGGACAAGAAGATTTAGGATGCAGGACTAGCTGATCAAAAAACAGGATGGCCAAAGGACCAGAAGTTGGTATTAAAGAGCTGAAGAGCTGAGAGAATGAACTAGCTAGACTGGATGCAGAGGCTGGAAGAGCTTATTTTAGTGACTTTTGAGAGGAAATATAGATAAAAAGAAGCAGTTAAAGAATAATTAAATACTGCCTTATTATGATTAAAAAAGATTGAAAATCATGTAAGAAAAAGAAAGAGAAGGAAAAATAACATATATTTTGTTAGAACTATAAGTTTATTTAAAAATAAGGATTGAAGAAGAAGGGAGCTGGAAAGAAGCTGGAAATAGAACAGAGAAACTATGAGAGCAAAAGAGCAAGTTTTGTCAAGAACAACTAGGAGAGGCAAAAGGACAAGCAGCAAGCAGGTTCAAAGTTGCAAAATGTTGAGAGAAACACGGAGAAACACAGAGAAATGTTGAAAAATTGAAGGGTCAAAATTTGCCTAAGTAAAACATATGTGGAAGCGCTCAAGATTTGCCGGGGAAACGTGACAGGAATTACGGCAAACCCGTTCAAAACACGGAGAAGTTGTTTACCTGGAGCAAGACAGCCACAAGTTAAAACCAGGGTCAAGGAAGGGTCATCCAGGGAAACCTTTTTGGCAAAACTGTTGAATCAAGGCGTATGATTGGCTGTGAGCCAAAGTCTATTTGATCAGTGTTTTAAGGGCTTTAACTTAAGAGTTAGAGCCTAAAAAATGAGGAGCAGAAGCAGAAAATTCAGGGCTTTCATTGGATAAAGTAAGTTTAAAGGTTTAATATATTATAGAAGAAGAAAAAAAGGATAGTTGAAGCTTTGAAGAACCAGAGTTCTAAGAGAGAATTTTGGTCTGAAACAAGGGGCTATAAAAGGGAGAGCTATCTGAGACTCTTCAGGGACTGGATCAAGTGGATTACAAAGGCCACAAAAGCTACAGAAGGAGCAAAAGACCAAGAATAGAAAGCCAGAGCTGGAACAGACCGCAGGAGCCCAAGATTAGAACACAGGAGCTCAAGACCAAAGCGCAGGAGTCCAAGACCAACGAGCAGGAGCCAAAGACCAAGTACAAGGAGTCCAAGAGATTGATAAAGGACTCCAAGTATTGGCACCAACCCCTCATTATTCCCTATCCCAAAGCCATATATCAGAAGGTTTCTAAGGGGATCTTCCTTCTGACTGTGAATAAAGTGCCTATTACAACTCCTATCCAAATTTTCTGCATTAAGAAAGAATATAAGTCCCATGAGTCAACTACCCCACATTTTCTATCCTAGCCCAGGGGGCAAGGAGTCCTATTGCCTAGAGTGCAGGAAGTTTGCCTCTCATAAGTCTGCCCAGAAGGAGTGTGAGAAGGTGACAAGGCATTTGGAAATGTTGGATAGAGGAAGAGAGTTCATTGGGGGAGAGTTTGCAAGACTATTACAGGATTGGTATTGGCCTACAGAAGGGCTGGCGCCTGCTGAAGTACAAGTGTATGGTGGAGATGCTTGCCTAGAGATTGGGAAGGTACTGGAGGAGTTTGCTCTTATGCAGGCCAAGTATAAGCTCCTAACCAACCATTCACCACTATTGGAGAATGACGACTCCTCCAAGCCAGTCCCTGGCTACAACCCAGGACACACTTTAGGGACTGGTGACCAGGAACCCCACAGAAGGGTAAGCCAACACAAATCTCTCATCAATTGTGTGGTCCAAATTTTCAAAGAATCAACCCTGATTGGCCGGCGCGCTAGCGTCTGGGAACTGGCGGGTTGCGGACTGGGTGAGCAGGGCCCACCAAAGGATTGGCGCTAAATTAATGAGGTAGGACATTGACTTGCCCACCCACGACCACAGACTGGCGGCTGGGATAATAGTATCTATTACTCCTGTGAGAGTAATATATACAATTCCAAAAAAGCTTGTTGGTATGGTCCAGTGGGAGCTTGGCGGCAGAGGCAGGCATTGGTTTGGGGGTGACAGGTGGTTCCATGTCCATTTGGTAGGCAGGAAGGAAGTTGTATTTATCTCTGAACAGGTGGGGCTTGGTAATGTACCAAGCGCCTTCTCGGTTGTATCTGGTTCTCTCAGTAGTTCTGGCCAAGGGATCCCAGGCTAGTATGTTGTCGGCGGTGTAGTCCCTGTACTCGGGCTTTAAGGGGTACTCCATGAAGTGGACGGGACCAAAGGGAGCACCTGGCAGGCGGTACATAGCTGGTGGGTTGGCAGGGGGTCAGACAATCTTTGAGTTAACTGGCAGATGACAATAATAAAATATGGCAATAATTGGGGAAACCAATATCTCATAACCTTTATTTAAAAATGATGATGGGGGTTGATCTTGGCCTGGCAGGTATTTATTCCACACTTCCAGGCTTCACTTCATGGTCAGGTTTTCTGGGCTCAGACAGGTTGGCATCAGGTGTCTCAGATGGCAGTGTGGCGCTTGGCACTGGTGGTTTGTGTAAAGTTACGTGACCCACCTTTGGCCCTGGATTGGGATGTATTTCCCAGACCATCAAAAAAAGTGGCCCGCGTGCAGGCAAAACCCCTCCAAAGCCTGGAGTACTTGGCCCACACAGTGGATGAACACTTTGTGTTGGCCTTCCCGGTTGAAGTTCCCATTTCTCCTTTGGAGTCCCCTCCAACTGCAGAGGAGACATTAATTCAGCTAGATTGCTATTTGTCCTGGTGTCACCCGGTCCTGAAACAACTAGCAGACCAACAGAAAAATGTGGGCCGCATGGAGCCTGAAAGGCCTAACCTGCAGCCCAGGGAAATTGGATATCAAATCCTGCAATCAGTGGTGTCCCAGGTAGCCAATTCCTCCGGCCTGAACGTCCCTTAGCCCAAAATAATTGGGTTCCAGAGCTCTCTGGTAGAGACACCAGAGGAAGGCATTAGGGGAAATGTGCACCCTGAGTCCTTGGAAGGCTCCTAGCCAATTGAGGGACTGAGTTTACATGCAGGCCTGCGGCCCCTATTTTTCTTGGTCTCAAACCAGGATAAGATTGGCCAGTAGTCTTTAATAGGCTCCCCTTTAGATTGCAGTCCAATAGCCCCTTTCATAACCCCCCAGCCTATCACCCCCCTCTGAATAAAATGGAAGCATGGGCCATCAGGTCCCTTGCTTACCAATTCCAATTGTTGAATAACCTCCTGACTTTACAAATCCTTTTGTAGTTTTTAAAGTTTGTTAAATAATAAAGGTAATTGTCTCAACTCCCGCTGTTGTCCCTGCCTCCCGCTTTCCCTGGACCGCCTGCCCAACTGCCCACCCGCCTGTCATTTTTTGTTGGAAGTTGTTCTGAGAATATTAATTCAGATCATTCCCTGTTATTTACCCATGCACTTGGTCTGCCCGTCCGGAAGTTTTAGAAAGAAGGGGCAGCCTGCTGAAATCATGTTGTCTCCTTGGTACAAGATGGCTATGTGAATACTGGTGCCTATTTCTCTATTGTTCTGGTCCTCCAACCCTGTCTTTTGGAGAAAACTTTCCTTGATTACTCAATCTTCTGGGTTTATTCCTGGTCTGTTTGTTAATGTAATTGGACATCTCACCCAGGTTCCCACTAAATCAGTATCCTATAGTTTGTTTCCTTGGTTGTCTTCTTATCTTGAAGAATTATTGCCCCTTTTAGAATCCAGTACTACTGAAACTTCTTCTTCTGACTTGGACAATCCTTCCCCCGCAGCAGTTTCAGCTTCCTTACTACCCTCCTTGCATCAAATCCCTGAGTCCAAAGCAGAGGCCCCTCCCACTTGGGATTGCTCTCTGTGGTTACTTACTAGAGCCTTAGTCATGGCGTTGGATGCATACTTCCCTCCCCTTTCACATCCGGTCTCCTTTGGGAGGCCCCTTCAAGCAGCTATCCCAGTCTTGCACTGGATGGCATCCTGGTGGTTGGTCCCACCAGGATGGGAGCCAGACTTTGTTAGTCTAGCCCCCCTCTCTTACAGTTTGCCACTGGCTGCTTTGTGGTGAGAAGACTTTGAATCCTTATGTTTATCAATTTGGGTATCCAGTGCCTCTTTGGGTTCAGTGCCTTCCCTGGGACTTTGGGGGAGTTTGGAATAACTCTCAGGGAGAAATTTGTCTATTTCACTGGGAAAACCACCAGTGTCAGGCGTTGGCACCTCTGGGGAATTCCCGGCATCTTGCACTGGCAGTTTGCTTGCAGAATCCTGTGGGGCAGCTAAGGGTTCAGATCCTGGCGGGATGGCAGCAACTTTGTCAATTAGTAGTGGTTTATAGTGTTCCCAGCCTATGATTATGGCAGTCCGCAAAGGGTTTTGTCCAGGGTTTGACTCTGATTCCGTATTTTGAGATTTAGGAGCATGCAAATTGTCATTCCTGACACAAATCTCCAAGGGAATTAAAGGGCTTGACCAGCTTTGGAGAAGATTTTTTTGTGCAGCGCGGGAAGATTGTCCTATCCAAGGCTAAAGGGGGAGTGACTTTACAATGCCTGCTGATCTTGGAGTTGTCCCCCCTGTCTTTGAAACTGAAAATTGTGTTGCTTCTCAATGTCCTGAATTTTATTCTGAAGATACTCTGATGCTTTCACAAGCTATTTATCTTGGGCTACTTTGTTTAGGATTAATTATTTTACTTAATCCTAGTATCTCAATTGGAAATCTCACAAAACAATATCTGAAGCCACGTTGGTGGTTAATCATTAAGTCTATGTGGATTTGGGTGGTAATTCCCCACCATTTAGAAACGGCTTCATACTATCCCGCAATTTCCATCACAATTCCATAAGGTTGGCAGATTTTTGGAGTATGGGACCTACCCAGCCCAGTTTCAAATAAAGCTGTACGGGGTAACATCAAAAGCATAAATGATTCCTGGACAGCTTATTTCCAGTCTGGGTGGCAAACAGTATAGTATTATTGGAGAGTAATTGAATCATGGTGGTTGATCTACGCCCTGGTCTCTGTATGAGACTTGCTGCGTGGGAAGAGTGGATAGCTTAACCACTCATCTTCTCCTTTCCTGTGCCTGGAATATCCTTGATATGCAGTATGGGGTTGATTTGAGCTGTGTGAGGTCATGCTATGGGATCAGAGTTGGTGATTCAAGGAGCTTGCTTGCTAGGCTGAGATCCTTTCTAGGAGCTGTGCTCTCCTTGCACCTAGTATTTGGTGTAGACTGTCTTCTCTATGTTCTGCATGGTTTTCTTCCTGAAAGGTTTAGAGAGGTTGATACAGTTGGGTTGTTATTTTAGGGATTGGGCCATTTTCTAATGCACATGCTGAAGAAGTCGCAGCATAACAGTTCAATTTTGAAAAAGTAACTAATTACACATTTTATATTTAAAACATTAATAAATCAATGAAAATTAATATTTTTTCACACTGTATACTATCAAAATGAAGATAAGAATCCTATCTTTCTATTGGTGTAAAAACTTTAATGTGTATACTACACTCAATATTAAAGCAAAAGCAATTTAAAAGATTATAATCCAGATTTTATTATATGATTCTATCTAATGATATAAAGTAGATCACTTCAAAGCTAATAAAAACTCTTTTTTTAATATAAAATATATATTTATTTAAAGAAATTAAAGATAAGATTAAGAGCTTTATTTTTGCATTTTATTTTATTTAAAAAGCTCAATTATTTAGGATTTTATGGCAGTTTGAAGTTAGGATATTTTTATCACTGTTTAGATTAATTTTAAGGTTCAAGTGAGCTTCAAACCTCAAATTAAGCATTCTTTAAATAGAACTCTTTAATATTTTATTATTTTAAAAATATGCAGAAGAGTTACAGTTAACTGAATACATCATTTTAATTGATTTGCATTGATTACAAAGAGGATATGATGTAATAATGATGCTTAGTTGCTTCACATATATCACTTGTGCATGAAAACTGGGTATTTAATTAATTCTGCAAATATAAATTCAAGTTCAAACTATAGTAAAAGCTATCACACCATTTCTTTCAGAATGGTGTCATTTAGCTTGGTATATAAGAGCTAAAGCACCACAAAGCTTCTAATCCAAAAGACCCCATTCAAAGGCCATATTCTGATCAGAACTACTCCATCATTAAGGCACATTTCAGAGATCCAACCTAATTACAGATTCAAAATACTACCATGTCCTCAGTTAAATTTACTTCTACCATGCTACCCTTTTTTCCTTGGGAGCTTCAACAAAAAGAGAAAGAATTGCAATGTTAAAAAAGGCATTCCTCTTTATTGCTGGTGATGATCTTGATAATTTCATCAAGCACTTCCTTACTCAAACTGAATTTGGGAAAGCTCAGTTCCTGACAACTATTCAGAATCAAAAAAGCAATGAGTTCATTGAAAACTTTAAGGATCTCATGAAATATTCTCCTCAAAAGCATATTCCAGCCTTGCAATCTCTGGTTACTTACAGTTACACTTTGAAATAGCTAATGATATGGGGTTTAATATAACCAAAAGTGAGTTTGAATACTCAAGAAAAATAAATAAAAATAAAAATGTAAGCTTAAACAAAAAAGCCAAAAAAATAATAACTATTCATTAAAAAAAGAAATAACTAAAAAATAATTAAAAAATTGCTGGAAAAGTATTTTGAAACAAGCCAGTTTACAAAAAAAGTGCCTGAAAATTTTTATAAAAATATAGAAAAAGAGATGAGTAATTATTCAACTGAAATTAAATACTCTCTACTTAAAAAAAAGAAATATATGAAAATATGAAAATAAAAAATGAAATTTCAGTTTCAATTTCTACTTACTATAAATTAATTCCTAAAAATATAATAAAAAGTAAAAAACAAACCAATATGTGCAATATTTGTAATTTAAAAAATTCACTAGAAAAAAAGAAGGAAGAATGTGAAAGTAAAAACTTACCATTACCAGATTCTATAGACAATGACTTAAAGACTATTAATCAGCAACAAGACTTTTATGTTCATCAAAATAGGGAATATAAAAAAGATATTTATGAATTAGATGATGAGTCTTGTGTTGTAGTTATAGATTATAAAGAAAACTTAAAGGTTGGAAGTGGTCCAATTGAGACCAATAATTGTTTTTATTCAAAAGAATCTATCTCTTTATTAGGGTTTGCATTAGTTTTTAAAGAAACAATAAAATCAAATATGAATATCATGATTTTTTGTCATAAATATTATCACATGATTCTTTATTTTCAGGTGAATGTCTAATTAGTCTTCTTAAATTAGATAGATTTAAAAAAATAAATAATATAAAAGTTTGGACTGATAATGGAAATCATTTTAGATCATATGAATTTTCATATTACTTATTTAAAGAGGCACCTAAATATATTAAGGGTTCTATAAAATATAATTGTTTTGTTGAATGTCATGGAAAAAGTCTTGTTGATGGTCACTTTGGTGTAATATCAAAAATGTTAAAGGAAAAAAGAAATGAACTTTATATTAAAAATATTAATGATCTTAAAGATATTTTTGAGCAAGAAGAAAAAAGAAAAGAATTGTATAAATCAGTACTATCAGGCTCAAAAATTTCTTAAAAGTCATTCTTTTATATCTATGAAAGAAAAGTTAGGCCTATAAAAAGAGAGCTTGAAGTTAAAAACTTGCACAATAATCTTTCATATTTGATGAAAGATGGCAAGTTATATACTTCATCTCTAACATTTGAAAGCTTATCAGAATATTCTGAGATAACTTATCATTTGAAATCATGTGATGATACCAGAGAAACAAAAATATCAGAAGATGCTAGTGATGTATTGGAGCAAGTTCATGAAGTAGGGCAACTTACTAGAGGGTATATTTTAGATAGAGTTATCAGTCTTTCAAAAACAACAACATTTTTTTCTGAAACAAACTAAGAATATTTATGATGAGCCAAAGATAGGGTAATAGCATTTATAGCTTTGGGGATGCTATTACTCTCCCATGAAACTCATCATAAATATTTTTGGTTTGTAGTCTGTAGTAGCACTTAAGATATTTTCAGTAATATTATAAGTTGCAATTTTCAATTCTAAAAATAATGAATTATTTTCAAAAAAATTCATCTAAGTCCAAGATCAATTAATGTTTTGGGATTGATTGTATTTTAAGCTTTCTGAATAATTAGAATATGAATAATGTGATTAAGTTATAAAATAATCAATCTGGAACCTAGGAATAACAAGAAAAATAATGAACTATATGTTTACTATGTGAATTGGTGACAAAATACACCCAAGCAAGGTGTGTCAAAACTCAAACCAAAAACAAAACACAATAGCAACTCACTACGTAAACAAAATCACTCACACAATGTGTGCAATGGATTGTAATCATGAATGATACCAAGGTATCTAAAATAAGACACGGGATCTGAAACATAAATTTTAAAAATATTGTGTTGGGTGCTTAATTTGGCGTAAAATATGGGGAAATGGGTGGAAATTATTTTGGGTATTCTAAAATGGGTGTTGTAAAAGCAGAAACAACTAATTAAGAAATAAAAAATCTATAATTGGGATATTGGGTGGGAAAAACTCTAATTAAATATCCATATTCAGATAAAAGCAAAAATTAAAATTAGGGAGTAACTTAATTGAAATTTATTTAATAGTTTATTAAATTTTAAATGGAAGGAACACAACAACAGAGTAAAAATGCACCCATTGTTTGCCACGGTTGCAGTTGCCCTGCGGGTCAAAGAATAGAGTTAGTGCAACCCAAGTGCCAACTCAAGGAGGAGACAGGAGAGGAGAGTTCCATAGTGACGCTGCACTGACACAGCCGGTTCAAGGAGCACAAGCTGCTAGGGTGCAGATCATAAACCCTTGGGTCCCAAAGCTGACCCAGAAGCCCACCAAGGTCACCACTACAAAGAAAGTTAGAAACAAGGAGGTAGAACTTACTTTGTATGTGTTTGAGGTTGTGTACCAGCAATAGTTGGTCCTGTCAGCCATGCTGGAGAAGGTGAAGACTGTACTTGATACTAGCTACAAGACCTACATCAGTGATGGCAATCAGGAGGATGACAAGGAGCCTGAGTTCTATCAAACCAATGAGGGACAGCTGATGTTAAAAAAAGTTGCAGCCTTCTATACCAAGGTACCTATGCCCTGTGTTGTGCCCAATGCCAACAAGTTAATCCCCACTGCTAAAAAGCCCACCCAGAAGCGCATCCCTGACATCAAACGCATCATACTGCTTAAGCTAATGCAGGAATTGGGTGATTACAAGGCAGCCACAGCCCTTGTTGGAGTGGATCCCAAGTACGCCAGCAAGACCTTCCAAAAATCCATCAATGCTGGTTGTATCCTTGCCGCAGAGAAATCATTGCATGTTTCTACCATGCTCACCAAGGAGCACAAATGGGCAATCTGCCAGTGGATCACCCAGGACTGCCATCTTGAACTGGCAAATATACAGGCCATGGTCAAATCTACTTTTGGGATTGAGGCCTCAATTTCCTTTTACTACCATCTGGTGAAGGGAATGCAATTTTCTTGGAAAAAGCTCGGGGTATCCCCCTACAACAGAAACAGCCCAGCCAATGTTGAGACCCGGAAAAAATACGCAGAAGCGTACACTGCCCTCAAAACCAATGGGATGGTAAAATTTTACTATATTGACAAATTGGCATTTGCCTTGTCAATATGCAATGGGTATGTCCCCAAAGGCTCCAATGACGGGATGGCTCGGCGTGCTGCAGTCTGCTCCACAGCCTACTCAATGGTGGCTCTCCTTGGTCTAAAGGGGGTTGAGCTCTACCAAATGATATTGGGTTTGCATAACAGCAGGACCTTTCTATCATTTCTCCAATTGGTCCAGGAGCACCTGAGGTGCACAAGCCCTGGATTCACCAATGTCATTGTGTTGGACAACGTTGGTCTCCACAAAGTTGCTGACATTATTGAAGAATTTCCATCAATTGACACCAGCATTGCTGTGGGCCCCCAGCAATTGGCCACAGAAAATTTGCGCCTTCTCTTCCTCCCAGCCTATTTGCCCTTCCTAAATCTCATTAAGGAAGTCTTTAGGTGGCTCAAGCAAGTCGTCAATTGAGGAACCCTAACTGGGACCAAGGACTTCTTTAATTTGCTGCAGGCCGGGATCCACACCCTCCCAGCTGAGACTGTGGCCAAATTCTATGGCCACACTGATTTGTTCATCCCTGCGTGCCTAGCCAAACAGCCAATCAATTAAAGGTGTAGTGTATCCAATTTTATATATTCTCTTGTTTACTATTCAAGATTTATTATTTATCATTTTATATTTAGATGTTTCCACGCCCGCAATCACATTTAGAAGATCCATCAATAGATGTAAGTAATTTATTTATTTTATTATATATTTTTTATTATGCCATCTGAGGTAATCCCAAATGCTTGATACTGGATTACGCAAATAGATTTATACCACTTTGTCAAATAAATATAAAATAGTCTTATAAAAATTAAATGTAAAATGTACAGGTTGAAATTTATTTTATTATTGTATTATTTTATGCTTTATGAAACCTGTTTCCGCAATATATTTTGCAAAACTGGTTTGCTGAAATAAGAATTAGAAAATAATATTATAATAAAAGTAGCATGAATTGTAATGATTTTTATTAGAAGAGAGAATTTATTGCAAACACCTGTAGTGGATTCTTTGGTATGTACCCACCCCGCAATGGAGGTGGCGTACAACCTCCACCGCCACACTGTGGACAGTGGATACACCCTTATTAAAAAACTCCTCCTGCTGGTGAAGGGGAGTAGAGTAAGGTGCAAACTGAGGAGCAGCTTTTTGGGCGGGGCTGAAAACCCGTAAATCCCTGCCAGGACCAGGGCGTCTTGGATTATATGGTCCACTGAGTCATATCCAGGGGGACCTTCTTCCTGTCAAGTGCAAGCTGGGCCTTGTCAATTCCCAGAAGGATCCTGTCTAGATCCTCTACGCTGACGCTCATCCCAAAGAAGAAAAGATAGCCGAGGTAAACCACCAAGTGAAGCCTTTGCCCAGCAAAGGCTTCCACAAACTCACAAAATTTATTATAGATCACACTGGTCTTCTTATTTTGCCTGGTCTTTGCAAAGGTAAGATCCATTGCCAAGGGGAGCCCTGTCTCATCTGCACTCCAGGCTAGCCAAAGTCCGCAAGGAGGATCTTAGTTTCCTTGACGGCTGTTGCGTCTCCAACAGCCAATTTGCCCACCGCGCGCTCAAAGTTGTCCAGAAGGTAAGATAGGGTATGCTCCAACGGGAAGCAGAAGCAAGCAGCCGCATGAGCCTGGCTTGTCTCCGGTATATTCTTGAATGGGAGCATTGCCAGGACGTCCAAACAATCTCAATAGAGTTTACACAGTAAACTCCACTGAGGTTAACTGGGTCCAGGCGGACCAGTTGGGCATCCTTGTAGGCAGTAAATGCCCACTCAGATGCCCCCTCTCCATGCGTCAGCCCAGCCAATGCCTCCATGGACATAGGAAAGGACCCGTGGATGTGATCCTCCAGCTCTGGCACAACAGGGGGGACCAATACAATTGCTTGGCCAAATGAGTGGCATAATTTGAATAAAAGGTGGCTGGGACAAAGGGGACCAGGACTTGATGGAGTTTGCTGTCTACGTTTTCTAAGAAAAAAGGTAAATATTTTGAAAATTTATTAATTTTGTTTTTTAGGCTACCTTCTTGTGTTTCTTCCTTGCCCGCAGCCTCAGCCAGCTTGGCCATTCTTGGCGCAATCAATTGCACTGGCAATTCAGTATCCTCTGCCCTGGAACGCTTGGCGGGTATAAGATTTTCATACATCTCTGGGTCGTCAACCCAAACAGACACTGCAGAAAGATTGTATGCCTTGAACTAGAGGCCCTCAACCACTGTCTTCTGGATGTTGAGAAGACGCTCAATGGTCTTCTCTGGGGTGTCTGGCATTTTTGTCATACGTGCCTTTGCAGACACTTTTCAATTTTGTCCCCAGTGAGGACAGTGGACTTAAATTTGGCTTTGACCTTGCGGTTAATGTCCTTGATTTTGGCAATTGCCAAGTTGAGGTCTTTGAGTAGTTTTTTGAGTTCTCTCATTTGATTTTTTACTAACCTTTCCATATGTTTTTATAGCTTTTTCCCCAATAAATTATGTATTATTTTGATACTGTTGCCTCTTTGTTTATTCCTTTTTGTTTTCCCATCTACTACATTATCCCATCTTTTTTTACCCATTTTATATATGTTTTACTCTCATCTCAATATGTGTTGTTTGCTTTGTGTTGGCATTGTTTCCTTGATTACCATATTATTTTTGTTGCTTGACATAGCCTCTTGTGAAAATATTAATAACAATTTGGTGATCAGCTAAATTTGAATTAGAAAATTATAGTGTTAACTGTTTTTGGATAAAGTTGTTACTGATCCAAATTCAAATCCTTAATGATAAACTTTAAGCCAATCAGGAGCCAAGTGATAAAGTGATTGTTGTGATATAAAGGGTCAGTCAATAATTCTTTGGTGCATGTGCGCTAATTAATATGATTGACTGGTTGTTTTGCCATTGTGCGCCATTGCTGTTGTGGCAAGTTGTTGATGGACTAGTGCTAACCCAGTAGCAGATTGAGCACTAGTTCATCAACAACTTGCCACAGCAACAATGGCTTACAATGGCAAAACATCCTGTCAATCATATTAATTAGCGCACATGCACCAAAGAATTATTGACTAACCCTTTATGTCACAACAATCACTTTATCACTTGGCTCCTGATTGGCTTAAAGTTTATCATTTAGGATTTGAATTTGGATCAGTAACAACTTTATCTAAACACAGTTAACACATAATTTTCTAATTCAAATTTTGACAACCACCAAATTATTGTTAATATTTTCACAAGGGGCTGTGCAAGATGCAAAAAAACTATGTTCTAGATCTAGATACATGGCATAGTAAATATATGATTTTATAGAAATAATCTGAACATAAAGAATAAAACCAACTATAAACAAAGATAACATGAACAATTGAAATTCAAAAAAAAGATAATATAAATAGAAAATGTTTGGTTACAGGGGTTTATTGGGGTGGGGGAGAGTGATGCCTAGGAGGCAGAATAATTCAGGAAGGAAGACGTAGAGCTGGTACTGGCCTGGGGGGTCTGGGATTGGGTGGGTTGAGCTTGCAGTTAGGGATGTTGGTGGCAGGGGTGGAGGCAGGAGGATTTTGCGTGATGGCTGCCATATAACACTTGTCGTTTTCTCATTGGTCATTGGCTGGATGGGCTGGTAGGTGGCAGTGGCCTGAGGTGGATGGCGCTTATCCTTACATAATTGGTTGCCCATGTTCCCATGGAAAATCATTTGTGCAAACAAGTCAGCCACTATTTGATGACCAAAGAGAGAGTTTTGGTCAATAATCCCAAGATAGAGATCTTTGAAAGCCTGAGGGCAGAACTCTGGAGTGTATCTCCAATATTAAAGAGCATAACATCAGCCAGATGGATGTCTGAGTGACTGGAAGGGTAGACTGAGGCCTGTTGCTTGCGTCCCTGGATGGCCTCAAGGGCGGTGGAGCTACCCTCTATATGGTGGCTCAAGAAAACCTGGTACTTGGAATTTGAGCCATCCCAGGAGCTGAGTAATCCACTGAGGATATAGCTGTACTTTTAGCCATTGGTAAAATCTGGGTTTGTCTAATAGTAGACAAACCCCTTGGCTGAAACAGCCAGAAATGCACCAATGAATGTCCCCTTCTTGACCTTCTTCCTTCTATTCTTGGCAGGGGCTTTTCCTTGCTCACAAAAATTGTCAAAAGCTATGGATAGCTTATAGTAAGAGATGAACATGATGTCATCTGTTAGACTGGTCAAGAATTGTACCAGGGTGTATTCAATGTCATAATCATATAGGGAATCATCAGCGCCATCACATTGGTTGCTGGAAACCTTGGTAAGAACCTGTATTGAATCCACCTTTTCACACATCCAGAGCTTCACCATGCGCTCAGACACCCAAATGCCATGATTCATAAGTTGCTTCTGGACCTGGGTCAAGGGAAGCTTGGGGTCCCGCTGCAATAGATCAAGCATGATTGGTTAGGCCTCGCTGATTTGGGACTTGGGGGCCTTCTTGGGCTTTTTGGCTGTCCCAATCAGATTCCCCTTATTCATCAGGATGTTGAATTCCTGCATGATAGTAGCCCAGGTGAATTTCAATTGGCTGACTATCTGATCTCAGGACAGACCCTGTAGATTCAGTGCCACAATTTCCTGAAGAATTTGGGCAGTGAGGATTTGTTGCTTGGGGCGCTAGGCCGGGGGAGCTGAAGCCTGATTGGCTATAGGGGGCAGGTTGGCTGGTGGCAGGAAGTTGTTCCAAATCAAGGAGGCCATCCTGATTGGTTGGTTGGTGGGCAGCTTGTGCAGGGGTGGGTACGGGAGCGGGGGCAGAGCTAGACACTAAGTGACTCTCAAACAAGTCAAAGCCATAGGGTCAGTGGTCAGGTACAGGTCAGCTTCCTTGTTACCCGCCTCAAAGGCTTGGGTGTAAAAAGGTGCCTCCACGTTCTGAGCCTTGCCTCTATTGAAGCTGGCTTGGCCGCTGGCGCCGTCAAAGATATTGCTTGTAAAAACCATTGTAAAAAACCTAGGATAAAATCACTAAAAGTAGAAATTTTAAAATTTAATGATTTATTTTTATTGTAATCTCAAGTCCATATTTGGAAGGTTCTCAAAACCTTTTCATACAAATCTTGAGCCATGAAAATGGATAAAATGTCTATGTTCCTAAATTGGATAGCTGTTGATTGGCTGTTAAACTGTTATTTTTCTAATTTAGGCTGCTCATACTATGCATCTTGTGTGACTCCATTTTGTTTTGTGCTTGTGGAATCTCACTTCTATATTGCTCAAGTTTTGTTTCATTTTAGTTTTTCTGTCAGTGCCTCATATGAATCCTGATTGGATTATAATATAATCCGGAACAGTATCCATCCATTTCATTTGTTGTGTCAGCTCATTTTGTTTGTGGTTTGAACTACACTGCTTGAAGTTTGATATAATTTTTTATAATGGGCTAGTGAAATTTTGTTTTACTTTGAAAGTCCATTTATTAACTGAAATTTTATAAATTAATTGAATTCTGAATCTTGTGCAACTTGGATTTTGTTCAAATCTGAAACCATTTTGTTTAAATCTGAGGTATTTTTGAGTGTTGCCATAGCTTTTAAAACTACTGTATAAATAGATCCATCAATCCTCCTGTTATATCATGTAATTAAAATATTAACACCCACAATGCAGCAGCAGCACACAGTTTGGCAATATCTCTGACAGTTATAATAATGATACTATAGTAATTAAAATGGATTTTATTAAATTTTATAAGAGTGGTGGTAAAAGAACTGTAGCCTAAGGGAATTGGGGATCTTGGCCATGTTCCTTTTAACAGCGTCTTGAACCCTAAATAAAATTGTGTTTAACCCAAAAATAATAATAAGGGAATTGAGGATAGGGGGTCAATTTGATGTTTCTGTTGTCATTAGATTGTCTGGCTGGTCTATGCAGGAAATTACAACTGCAGGTAAGGTCTAACAAATAATATCCACATAGACAGGGCTAAGCAAAAGTCTTATGAATCAAACATGGGCTCTAGGGGCCAAGTTGAAATGCATCAACCAGCTTGGGCACACCAGGCGCTGAGACTATAGTAAAGTGTGAATTTAATTTTTATAATGTTTTCTTCTGGATGTTAATACTTTTTTTAACTAATTTCACCTATTACCCTGAGAATTTTTAATATAAAAAAGCAATATATATGTACCATAAAACCCTTCCAAAGGACTAAAAATGCAATAAAACCATACCTTAACCAATAATAAGGAAAATAAAGGCATTTTTTCTTATTGCTATGAAAACACTCTTTAAAAATATTTTAATTTACTCTAACAATAAAAATGAAATGATACCATATTTTTAACCTGTTATGATAAAAAAATCCAGTTACACAAGTGATTCTTTCAACCACAATAAACTCACTTTTTGACAATCTTGATTACTTTTGTGACTCAAAATGGAACTAGTGTCTTTTAAGAGTGAATCCACCAAAATTTATTCTAGAAGCTACAGCATTATTACCAGTTTCTGTGCTTCCTAATTGGGTCATTAATGTCAGCAAGAATGTCTCAGATAGGAGCAATTATAGAAATAAAAGTAATACTCTGGCAATACTTTGATTTTATGTTCTTGATATAACTTTTATTGTGTTTTTTAAAAGGATTTTTACATGTGAAGATAGTGTTGATATTGTCAAAGAGGATTATCAGGAGCAACTACAAGCCCAGGTTTCTAAGCAAGGTGTTGCAGCCACTATGAGACCCATGTACACCCAGCTCAACTTAAGTTGTGAGGAGATTGAGCTGTATGTTTCACCAAATGCCGCATTGGGTTAGTTTTTACAACCTATATGGTGACCCCCAAGACCAGGCCCAAACTTAGCCTTTGCCACATTTTGGAGACTGGGAAACTGTGACCCCCTTCATCTCAATTCAATTATCCCATAACAATTCAAGCAAATCAGGTTGATCTGATCCTAATCAAGGTACCTGCATGGCAAGTGTGGCTTTCAATTGGCTACTGATAACCAATGAAATTATTGAGGATATACTGAGCCTTAATAGAAGTGGCAGTACCTTTGCAGAAATTGCATCTGCCTAAAATCCACCTAGGAAGTGATAAGACAAGAATTTTGGGCTCTCACAAAGAGAGAAGGCACAAAGATTACCAAGAAGCAAAAAACAGCCCTATTTCCAGATCAGATATGCCTATCCTATCATGCTTAACTTTCTACAATGTGATCCATGCCTCCAAATGACTGATTTCAGAATGTACTTGGGCTTCATGATATCTTTGTTGTCTGCCACTCTGCACAGCTTTGGATGCATGGTCTTGTTGGCATCTTGGTGCTGACTAATTTCACAAGTGGTAAATGGAATAGCAGCACTGGTTTGACCCATAATCCAGAAACTGGTGTCAGGAACCTGCAGCCTATTCTTTAAAATGGATAAGGTCATTTTTATACCCTATTATAAATTGGAATTATATGTCCAGGATTACAGGATGGTAGGAAAAATAATACTCCTTAGGATAATAAGAAGCTGTCTCCAAGTGGTGGGGAACCATCACCCAAATCCACATGGAGTTAATGATTAACCACCAACACAGCTTCAGATACTGTTTTTTGAAATTTCTAAATGAGATACCAGGGTTAAGTAAAATAATTAACCCTAACCAAAAGAGCCCAAGATAAATGGCCTGCAAGAGAATCAGAGTGTCTTTAGCATAAAATTCAGGACATTGAGAGAGCACCAGAGTTTCAGTTTTGTCAGTAGGAGGAACAGTTCCAAGATTGGCAGGCATTGAATTAACATTTGGCGGAGGCAACACAAAGTACCAACAGCAGGGCCCCATCTTCCTGTAATAATCCAACTAAGGATTAAATTGTAGGGAATTTAGTGCAAAAGGCCAACTACAGGATACATTTGAATAAAAAATTAGACCAAGGGATATTTCAATTTTATTGAGGAAAATTTGGGAGGACTCAACTCTTAAGAGTTGAAACAGTGAAAATTATCCAATATACAGTAACCTGTATAAGTAATGGGTCAACAGCATTTTTTAAGATAATGCAAGATTATAAAAGTTGAAAATGAACAAAATTAGTATGAAAAGACGCACCGCAAAATTTTACACAAGGCTTCAATAACAATATGCAAAAATAAATAAAAGTGAAAATAAAATAAAACAAAATCAAAAATATACATATTTATTATCATATTTAGATAACTTACAATATTGAATGTCTCAAGTACTTAGTACTTTGTTGGTCCCCCTTTGGCTTTGATAACTGCAGCAAGTCTTCTAGGCACTGAGTGGACAAGATTTTTGAGAGTTTCCATAGGAATTGCCTCCCATGCTTTAGCCGCTCCAAATTTTAGGTCCAATATGGATTGTTTGGAGCCTTCTGGCAAATTGGACTTAATGACATCCCAAAGATGTTCAATAGGACTTAAGTCTGGGCTTTGAGGAGGCCAATCCAAACAAATATTGTGTTTAGAATCCAAATATTTCTTAATAGTCTTGGCCTTGTAATAGTGGCTTTATCTTGCATAAAGATATAATTGGCTGGATCTTGCAGATCCCTCATAAAACAGCAAATATTCCAATCAAGGATCCTTTTGTAGATAACAGCATACATCTTCCCAGTGAGTGGCTGGATCTCTTCTCTTGTATTGGCTGTAAAACAACCCAAAACATAGAACCCACATGCTTATCTTTAACAGTACCTTTTAAACAGCAGAGCTTGAGTGATTCTCCTGGTTTCCAGTAGCAAATTTTGGGTCTCTGAGATCCACTGAGAAGCACTTTGGTCTCAACAGGCCAAATAACCTAGTCCCAGAAAAATAGAAGGTTATTAATATATCAACAAGCAAAGGCCCATCTTTTAACAGTATTTTCTGGAGTAATAAAGGATTTTTTCTTGCAACATGCCCAAATAACCCTTTATCATGTAGCTTTATATTTACAGTAGTCTCAGAAAATTCAACTTCTAAGGAGTTTTTGTACATTTGCTTAATTTTTTTGGCTGATAAAAAGCAATTTTTTAAAACCTTCCTAATTACCAATTGATCATTTTTCTCACTGGCTTTTTTAGGGCAACCTGATCTTAGAAATTCTTCACTGAGTCAGATTTTTGGTGTTGTAGGTAAATTTCTTAGGCAGTTTCAGCACTAATATTAAGTTTGTTGCTTATTTTTCTATAATATAACCCCATATCTTTTGCTAGGATAACTTGACCAAAAGTATACTCATGGATTTCTCTTGTTTTAGCCATCTTTTTGGGTCAAAAGATTCTCTAACCTCAATTTTATTATATTAGTAAGTTTAATAAGGTGGCTCTGAATCAAAAACATTTTATGAGCATAACTCCTATATAGATCAAAAATCTATAATTGTGTTGATTTTCAATTTTGCTTTATATTTTTTTCACTTTTATTTATTTTTTCCTATTTTTGTTAAAGCCTTGTGTAAAATTTTGCAGTGCATCTTTTCATGCTAATTTTACTCATTTTCAATTTGTAAAATCTTTCTTTATCTTAAAAAATACTGTTGACCCATTACTTATACAGGTTACTGTATATCAAAATTTGACTAAGCAATACCGCCTGGATCCTGGGATCCTATTCCTTCCACAACGTCAAGTGAGTAACTGGTCTATTTTGCAAAAGATCCTTGAGTGACCAACTTCTGATGACCCTGCTGATAAAAAAGATCATATTGGGCAACCCTCAAATTACGTCAATTTATCAACGTCAGCTTACAAGGGGAATTTGGACTCAACTGGTAAACTGGAGCAGCTGTAACCCATTTTTGATCAAATGTTTGATTTAAATTTTTAAATTGGTCAATTTTGTTAAAGGGTTTCTGGATTTATGAGCCTTCTTACTTGGACAAATAATTCCCGGCATTATGGAATTTACTGTGACATTACCCTCTGCTTTAGCCTGGGGCACAATACCGCCATCCAGGAGATGGGACAAGGAGAAGTTTTTGTGGGAAAGGGGTCAATTCATTGCTGCTAAGGTAAGCTTGGGGTGACCAATGACCGTAAGATTGTGACAGTAGAACTCTTGGATAAGACCTGTGGAATTAGAAAAATCATAGTGAGGAACCCATGAATTTTCAGAGTTGGGATAACCTTTCCAAGACACCAAATATTCCAGTTGGTGTTGGTTCTTGCAGGAGTCCAAAATACAATTCAATTCATACTCCAATTCTCCTTCCACAAGAATGGGTTGGGAAGAAAGATTCTAGTGCCCTTAAAGGGGGTAAGTAGGCATTCATGGAAGATATGGAAAATCTTGAAGGATGGGGAAAATCTAATCAATACACAGAGGGACTAATTTGTCGTTCAACTTTAAAGGGACCAACTTTTTTGGGACCTAACTTGTGGCAGGGAACCTTCAATTTCATATTGCAGGCATCCACCATGACTAGATCACCTGGCCTATATGTAGGACCTTCTTGGCGCTTGCAATTTGTGTATTTGTTGTAAGTTGTCACAGCAGCGGCAAGAGTAACCTGGAGCTCCTCATAAACTTGCTTCAATGCAGCAGCTTGATCATTTTCAGCTTCCACTTTGCTAACCAATCAAGGAACCATGTCAGACAAGGGATTGTAACCCACATTGATATAAAATGGCAAGACCTGAGTTGACATGTGCGGGAGTTATTATATGTGAACTCTGCCATGGGTAAGTTAGCACACCAGTCATCTTGTCGTGCATTGGTATAGCAACGTAGGTAAAACTCCAAACTTTTGTTTACCCTCTCTGTTTGTTCATCAGATTGGGGGTAAAAAGCTGTGAAATGGCACAATTTGATACCAAGAATTCCATTAAAAGCTTCCTAGAACTAAGCAATAAATTAGGGCCCACAGTCACTCACAATCTCCATTGGGATGTCATGTAGGGAGAAGATCCTACAACAAACAACCTAGCTGTTTCCACTAAAGTAATTGTGGTTGAGCAGGGTACAAAGTGTACCATTTTTGTGAAACAATCTACCACCACCATGATTGCATTAAACCCATTAGAATCCAGAATTTCACCAATGAAATACTCCAACACTGACGTCCAGGGTCCTGCAGCAGGCTGCAATGGAATCAGCAATTCAGTAGTCTTGTTCCAGCTTGCCTTGGATCAAACACATACCAGGCAGTCTTGAACAAAAGCCGCTACCTGCACTGTTAAACCCTTCCAAGAAAGCTGTTGGCAAATTAGTTCCACCATTTTATTTTTTCCTGGGTGGCCTGCTGTAGGACAGGTGTGATGGGCCTCCATGATTTTATCCCAAATGGTTCCCTCTGGAACCCAAAAGCAACCTTGACAATATAGAATTGGTCCTATCTTGTGATAACCCTGTGGCTGGCCTACTGTATGTGCACATGCTAGTTCCAGTAGCCTATCATAACCCTTGGACAGAGGCTGCAAAAACTTAACTTTGGAATATAAGTCTAAGTCTGCACCCTTGGTTAAGGACATGATAGTAAAAAAAACAGGCGGGGTTAATAAAAAGGGTATCACAGCCTCATCTGGAATCAATGTATGTGTGTTAAACTTGACGCTGTACTAGCATCTGGGAGATGGGAAGGATTCCTGTTCAACGCATCTGCCAAGTGATTATACATTCCCTTAATGAACTTGTAGCAGAACTTGTATCTTGTCATATCCCCATGCCATCCAGATTGGCTACCTAACAAAACCATGGGTTGCCAATAGTACAGGAGAGCTTATGGTTGGCTCTTACCACAAAAGGATGACACACCAACATAAGGTGGTTATGCCAATGCTTTAAAGATTCCACAGCTGCCAACAATTCCTTGTCGTAAATCATGTAATTGAGTTCTCAAGCCTCCATTTTCCAGGAGAAATACCCTACAGGTCTCTCTATCCCATCACCAGTGGTCTGCAACAACACACTGACTACAGCATATTTTTAAGCACCTGTGGAGACCACAAAAGGAAGCTATGGGTCCACATGTCACAAAACTGGAGAAGACAACAAAAGAGCTTTGACTTCTGCAAACGTTTCTGTGCACTTAGGCGTCTAGACAAAAGTTGTTTTCCCATTAGCTTAATACAAAGGGGCTGTTACTTCCAATAAATGAGGGGAAAACCTTTTTTCATAAAGATCCAGGTACCCAAGAAGCTGCAAAGTTGAGATACCCATACTGGAGTAGCGTACTCACAAACTGCTGCTTCCTTGTCAGAGGCAATAGTGTGACTATCCTCAAAGATAATATTACACAAAAAGATCATCTTATGTTTAAAGAATTCCACTTACTCCTTTTGATGATTAAATTATCCTTAATGATGCGCTCTACAACTGCTGACAGATGGGCCTTATGTGACTCCTCATCTGTGGAAAACACCAAGATGTTGTCCCTGTATGCAATGACACATACACCTACAGTAGTTTTAAAAGCTATGGCAACAACAAAAATACCTCAGATTTATACAAAATCTAAATATCAGGTTAAAATATACACTCTTTTAACAGAGATTTTTGGCGTTAACAGGCAAAATGGATCAACACAGCAAAGAAGTGCTCATGCGCCAAGCAAGACTATTCAAAATACAATCTGAAAAACATTGATTCACAAACAAAATGGTGTGAGTTGACTTTCAGTGTACATATATTTACTATGTGAATTAATGACAAAATACACCCAAGCAAGGTAATTCAAAACTCAATCCAAAAACAAAACACAATAGCAACTCACTATATAAACAAAATCACCCAATCAGTGTGTACAATGGATTGTAATCAAGAATAATACCAAGGTATCAAAAATAAGACACAAGATCTGAAACATAAATTTTAAAAATATTGTGTTGGGTGCTTAATTTGGCGTAAAATATGGGGAAATGGGTGGCAGTTATGTTGGTTATTCTAAAATGGGTGTTTTAAAACCAGAAACAACTAATTAAGAAATAAAAAATCTATAATTGGGATATTGGGTGGAAAAAAATATTAATTAAATATCCATATTCAGATAAAAGCAAAAATTAAAATTAGAAAGTAACTTAATTTAAATTTTTTCAGTATTTTATTAAATTTTAAATGGAAGGAACACAACAGAGTAACAATGCACCCATTGTTTACCACGGTTGCAGTTGCCCTGCGGGTCAAAGAATAGAGTTAGTTCAACCCAAATGCCTACTCAGGAAGAAGACAGGAGAGGAGAGTTCAATAGTGATGCTACACTGGCACAGTTGGTTCAAGGAGCACAAGCTGCTAGGGTGTGGTGCATCAACCATTGGGTCTCCAAGCTGACCCAGAAGCTCACCAATGTTACCACTACCAAAAAAGTTAGAAACAAGGAGGTAGAACTTACTTTGTATGTGTTTGACGTTGTGTACTGGCAAGAGTCAGTCCTGTCAGCCATGCTGGAGAAAGTGAAGCCTGTACTTGATACTAGCTACAAGCCCTACGTCAGTGATGGCAACCAGGAAGAGGACAAGGAGACTGAATTCTACAGAACTACAGAGGGGCAATTAGTGCTAAAAAGGTTGCATCCTTCTATACCAAGGTGCCTATGCCTTGCAACACAGTCTCCAATTAGGATCTAGATTCACTAACTCCCACAAAGCCTGCTCAGAAGCGCATCTCTGATATCAAACACATCATCCTGATTAAGCTAATGTAGGAATCTGGTGACTACAAGGCAGCCGCAGCTCTTGTTGGGGTGGATCCTAAGTACGCCAGCAAGGTATTCAACACCTTCATCAATACTGGCCAAGTCCTTGCTGGGGAGAAATCCTTATGCATTTCTACCATGCTCACCAAGGAGCACAAATGGACAATCTGTCACTGGATAACCCAAGATTTCCATCTTGAACTGGCAAATATACAGGCCATGGTCAAGTCTACTTTTGGGATTGAGGCCTCAATTTCCTTTTACTACCATCTGGTGAAGGGAATGCAATTTTCTTGGAAAAAGCTCGGGGTATCCCCCTACAACAGAAACAGCCCAGCCAATGTCAAGACCCGGAAAAAATACGCAGAGGCGTATACTGCCCTCAAAGTCAAGGGGACGTTAAAATTTTACTATATTGACAAATCAGCATTTGCCTTGTCAATACGCAATGGGTATATCCCCAAAGGCTCCAATGATGGGATGGATTGGCGTGCTGCGGTCTGCGCCACAGCCTACTCAATGGTGGCTCTCCTTGGTCCAAAGAGGGTTGAGCTCTATCAAATGACACTAGGCTCCCACAACAGCTATACCTTTCTAGCATTCCTCCAATTGGTCCTGGAGCACCTGAGGCACACAAGCCCAGGCTTCACCAATGTAATTGTGCTGGATAATGTTGGTCTCCACAAGGTGGCTGATATTCTCAAAGAATTCCCAATGATTGACACCAGCATTGCAGTGGGCCCTCAGCAATTGGCCACAGCAAATTTTTGCCTTCTCTTCTTCCCTGCTTATTCACCCTTCTTAAATCCCATCAAAAAAGGTTTTGGGTGGCTCAAGCAAGTTGTAAAGCAAGGGACCCCAATGGGACCTAGGACCTATTTGATTTGCTGCAGGCCAGGATCCATACCCTCCCAGCTGAGACTGTGGCCAAATTTATTGCCACATTGATTTGTTCATCCCCGCGTGCCTTGCCAAACAGCCAATCAATTAAAGGCTTAGCTTGTCCAACTTTTTTATATTATATAATTTACTATTTACAATTTATTAATTATCATTTTATATTTAGAAGCTTCTAAGCCCACAATCACATTTAGTAGGACCATCAATGAAGGTTAGTAATTTATTTATTTTATATTAATTTTTTCATTATGGCATCTGAAGTTATTCCAAACTTTTGATACTGGATTATGTGAATATGTTTATATTACTCTTATCAAAGAAAATATATAAATCAAATTAAAAAAGTTAAATGTATAAGGTACAAAGTAAAATTCTATTTCTTTAACGTATATTATTATGCTTTTATGAAATCCTTCTCTGGGATTTATGTCACAAAACTTATTTGCTAAAATAAGTTTTTATAAAAATTATTTATAATAGAAATAATCTAAAGTTTAAATAGATTTATTGAAATATAGAATATATTAGGTGCACCTGTAATGGGTTCTTTGGTATGTACCCACCTGGCAATAGAGGTGGCGCAAAACCTCCACCGCCACACCGTAGACAGTGGATACACCCTGATTGAAATACTCCCGCCTGCTGGTGAAAGGCAGTAGGGTCAGGTGGGAGTGAAGCAGCAGCTTTTCAGGCGGGGCTGCAAACCTGAAGATTTCCCCCAAGACCAGGACATCTTGGATTATGTGGTCAACCAAGATGTACCTGGGGGACCTTCTTCCCATCTAATGAGAGCCAGGCCTTGTCAATCCTGAGAAGGACCCCATCTAGGTCCTCCATGCTGGCGCCCATTCTGAAGTAGAAGAGATAGCCAAGGTAAACCACCAAGTGAAGCCTTTGTCCAGCAAAGGCTTCTGCAAACTCACACAATTTATTATAGACCACACTTATCTTCTTATTGTGCCTGGTCTTTGCAAAGGTAAGATCCATTGCCAAGGGGAGCCCTGTTTCATCTGCACTCCAGGCTAGCCCAAAGTCCGCAAGGAGGATCTTAGTTTTCTTGGCGGCTGTTGCGTCTGCAACAGTCAATTTGCCCACCGCGCGCCAAAAGTTGTCCAGAAGGTAAGATAGGGTATGCTCTAACGGGAAGAAGAAGCAAGCAGCCGCGTGGGTTTGGCCCATCTCTGGTATATTCTTGAATGAGAGCGTTGCCAGGACGTCCCAAACAAGCTCAATGGAGTTTATACAGTAAAATCCACTGAGGGATACCAGGTCCAGGAAGACCAGTTGGTCATCCTTGTAGGCAGTAACTGCCCACTCAGATGCCCCCTTGCTGTGCTTCAGCTTGGCTAACGCCTCCTGGGACATCAGAAAGGTACCATGAACGCGGTCCTCTAACTTGCGCAAAACAGGGGGGGACAGAAACAGCTGCCTTGCCACATGATTGGTGTAGTTTGTGTATAATGTGGCAGGGACAAAGAGGACCAGGACCTGGCGGATTTCACTGTCTATGTTTTTTAAAAAAAAGGAAAGTATTTACAAATTTTATCAATTTTATTTTCTTATATTACCTTTGTGTTTCCTCTTTGCTGGCAGCTTTGGCAGGCTTAGCCATTCTTGGAGCAAGCAAATGCGCTGGAAATTCTGTGTCTGTGGTTCTGGCTTGCTTGGATGTCTTGAGATGTGCATACATCTCAGGATTGTTGCCCAGATGGACGGCGCAGAGAGGGCAAAGGACTTGAATTGAAGGCCTTCCACAACAGTCTTCTGGAAATTTAAAAGGTGTTTGATTATTGTTTTGGAGGTGTCTGGCATATTGGTCATAAGTGCCTTGGCGGACACCTTGATAATCTTTTCCCCTGTAAGGACGGCGGCCTTCACTTTTGCCTTGACCTTGCAATCAATGTCTTTGATTTTGGCAATTGCCAAGTCAAGATCCTTCAAAATCTTCTCCAATTCTCTCATTGATTTTTTTACTAACCTTTCCTTATGTTTTTATAGCTTTCACCCCAATAAATTCTGTATTGTTCTTATAATATTGCCTCTTTGTTTATCCCTGTTTGTTTTCACATTACTCCAATATCCTGTTTTTTACCCATTGTGTATATGTTTTACACTCAACTCAATATGTGTTGTTTGCTTTGTGCCAACATTGTTTTCTTGATTGCCATATTATTTTTTGCACTTTGCACAGCCTCTTGTGAAAATATTAACAACAGTTTGGTGGTTGTCAAAATTTGAATTAGAAAATTATGTGTTAACTGTGTTTAGATAAAGTTGTTACAGATTCAAATTCAAAACCTTAATGATAAACTTTAAGCCAATCAGGAGCCAAGTAATAAAGTGATGGTTGTGACATAAAAGGTTATTCAATAATTCTTTGATGCATGTGCACAAATTAATATGATTGGCTGGTTGTTTTGCCATTGTGCGCCATTACTGCTGTGGCAAGTTGTTGGTGGACTAGTGCCCAATCCGCTACTGGGTTAGCACTAGTCCACTAACAACTTGCCACAGCAGTAATGGCGCACAATGGCAAAACAACCAGCCAATCATATTAATTTGTGCATATGCACCAAAGAATTATTGACTAACCCTTTATGTCACAACAATCACTTTATCACTTGGCTCCTGATTGGCTTAAAGTTAATCCTTAAGGTTTTGAATTTGAATTTGTAACAACTTTATCTAAACACAGTTAACACATAATTTTCTAATTCAAATTTTGACAACCACCAAATTGTTGTTAATATTTTCACAAGGGGCTATGCAAGATGCAAAAAAAACTGTGTTCTGGATCTAGATACATGGCATAGTAAATATATGATTTTATAGAAATAATCTGAACATAAAGAATAAAACCAACTATAAACAAAGATAACATGAACAATTGAAATTCAAAATAAAGATAATATAAATAGAAAATATTTGGTGACAGGGGGTTTATTGGGAAGGGAAGAGTGATGCCTAGTAGGCAGAATAGCGCAGGAAGGGAGACGTAGAGCAGTGCTGGCCTGGGGGTCTGGGATTGGGTGGGTGGGGCTTAAAGATGGGGGGTAGTGATGGCGGGGGTAGGGGTAGGAGGATTTTGTGTGATGGCTGCCATATACCACTTGTCATATTTCTTGTCTGCCATAGTCTTGATTGGCTGGTAGGTGGCTGTGGCACATGGTGGGAGGTGCTTATCCTTGAATGATTGGTTGCCCATGTTCACATGGAAAACCATTTGTGCAAACAAGTCAGCCACTATTTGGTGACCAAAGAGAGAATTGTGGTCAAGGACCCCAAGATAGAGGTCTTTGAAAGCCTGAGGGCAGCGCTCCTGGAGTGTATCTTCAATATTAAAGAACACAACATCAGCCAGATGGATGTCTGAGTGACTGGAAGGGTAGACTGAGGCCTGGTGCCCGCGTCCCTGGATGGCCTCAAGTGCAGTGTAGCTACCCTCCATCTGGTGGCTCAAGAAAACCCAGTACTTGGAATTTGGTCTATCCCAGGAGCCAAATAATCCACTGAGGATATAGCTGTACTTTTAGTCATTGGTGAAATCTGGGTTTGTCCAATAGTAGATAAAACCCTTGGCTGAAACAGCCAGAAATGCACCAATGAATGTCCCCTTCTTGACCTTCTTCCTTCTATTCTTGGCAGGGGCTTTTCCTTGCTCACCAAAATTGTCAAAAGCTAGGATAGCTTATAGTAAGAGATGAACATGATGTCATCTGTTAGACTGGTCAAGCATTGTACCAGGGTGGATTCAATGGCATAATCATACAGGTAATAATCAGCGCCTCACATTGGTTGCTGGCAACCTTGGTAAGAACCTGTATTGAAGCCACCTTTCCATACATCCAGAGCTGCACCATGCGCTCAGACACCCAAATACCATGGTGCGCAAGTTGCTTCTGGACCTGGGTCAAGGGAAGCTTGGGGTTCCTCTGCAAGAGATCAAGCATGATTGGTTAGGCCTCGCTGATTTGGGACTTGGGGGCCTTCTTGGGCTTTTTGGCTGTCCCAATCAGATTCCCCTTATTCATCAGGCTGTTGAATTCCTGCATGACGGTAGCCCAGGTGAATTTCAATTGGCTGACTATCTGATCCCAGGACAGACCCTGTAGGTTCAATGCCACAATTTCCTGGAGAATTTGGGCAGTGATGGTTTATTGCTTGGGGCGCTGGGCTGGGGCTGCTGAAGCCTGATTGGCTGTAGGGGGGCAGGTTGGCTGATGGCAGGAAGTTGTTTCAAATCAAGTTTGCCATCCTGACTGGTTGATTGATGGGCAGCTTGTGCTGGGGTGAGTACGGGAGCAGGGGAAGAGCTAGACAATAAGTGACTACTGAACAAGTCAAAGCCATATGGGTCAGGGATCAGGTACAGGTACAGGTCAGCTTCCTCATTACACACCTCAAAGACTTGGGTGTAAACAGGTGCCTCCATGTTCTGAGCCTTGCCTCTGTTGAAGCTGGCTTGGCTGCTTCTGGCTTGGTTGCTGGTTCTGTCAAAAATGTTGCTAGTAAAAACCACTGTAAAAAACCTAGGATAAAATCACTAAAAGTAGAAGTTTAAAATTTTATGATTTATCTTTATTGTAATCACCATTCCATATTATGAAGGTTCTCAAAACCATTATACACAAATAATGATCCATGAAAATAAATAAAATGCCTCTGTCCCTAAATTGTATAGCTATTGATTGGCTGTTAAACTGTTATATTTCTAATTTAGGCTGCTCATACTATGCATCTTGTGTGACTCCATTTTGTTTTGTGCTTGTGGAATCTCACTTCTATATTGCTCAAATTTTGTTTCATTTTAGTCCTTCTGTTGGTGCCTCATATGAATCCTAATTGGATTATAATATACTCCAGAACAGCATCCATCCATCTCACTTGTTGTGTCAGTTCATTTTATTTGTGGTTTAAACAACACCGCTTGAAGTTTGATATAATTTTGTATAATGGGCTAGTGAAATTTTGTTTTTGGTTTGACAGTTCATTTATTAACCAAAAATATTAAAATTATTTTAATCCTGAATCTTGTACAACTTGGATTTTGGTCAAATCTGAAATCATTTTGTTTAAATCTGAGGTATTTTTGGTTGTTGTGATAGCTTAAAAACTACTGTAGGTGTATATGCCATTGCATACATGGACAACATCTTGGTGTTTTCCCCAGATGAGGAGTTGCATAAGGCCCATCTGTCAGCAGTTGTAGAGTGCATCATACAGGATAATTTACTCATCAAAAGGATTAAGTGGAATTCTTTAAATATATGGTTACCTTTTTGGGTAATATAATCTTTGAGGCTGGTCACACTATTGCCCCTTAAAAGGAAGCAGCAGTTTGTGAGTACGCTACTCTGGTAATGGTATCTCAACTTTGCAGTTTCTTGGGTACCTGTACCCTATTGTTGTAACTGTGCTGTTTTAGCAGAGAACAAGGGAGAAATATTCAGAAAAAAGATAATAATCTTTATTGAGAGAAAGTGATTAATAGTCATTGTGAATCAAGGATAACAGGAACATGATTGTTTTGATTACTCAGCTAGATGGAAGAAGGGGGTGGCTTGATCCTGGTAATGAGTCAAGCGCCAAAACGAGATATCAACCATAAAGGATCATCATCTGTTCATGTTGTTGGATTTGGCAATTTGAGTTGACTTCCTAGTCTGGCTTCAAGTGTCCGGGTAATTGGATTGCGGATCACAAACCCGCTTGTTTAGAACCTTGCTGGCGGGTTGAGCCTGCTGGTTTGACACCCCCTCTGACTGAAGGTTGGCCTGCTCTGGGAGTAGGTTGTCAGGGAGGTTGTCAGGAGCCTGGGCGCCATACTGGACTAATTATTGTTCTGTGGCAGGCAGAGCAGTTTTGAGTTGCTTTTGTCTTTCTTTGCAGGGTCTCAGGAGGTCATGGTGTAGGGACTTGTCTTGCTTGTGCTTCCTGAGTCCTTGCACAAGGTAAGTGTTATTGTTGTTTACCTTTAGAATAATTACTGGTCCTACTTTCTCAGGCTGTAGTTTTCTTTTATCAACATTCATGACCCAAACTTTGTCCCTAAATTCCTGTCTATCTTGGATGGGGTAAAGTTTTTTTGCAGACGTTCATTTTCCTTTTCTGTTTGCTTGCTGTTGGCCTCTATAACTTACGGGTCTGGGCGCGGGGGACTTCACTTGGGATTTCCAGTTTGGGTCCTGTTAATGCTTGGATGATATCTGGCTGTATGTTGTATACCAACTCAAAAGGGCCTTTTGCGGTGGATCTGTTCACTCAGGTTTGACACACAAGTAGTGCAGTCAGTAGCTGCTTATACCAGTCTTCAGGTCTCCTGGCAGGGAGCTTGGCTAAGGCTTGCACGAGGCTGCCATTTAGCCACTCTACATATCCATTGCCCTGTGAGTGGTATGGTGTTGTCACAGTATGTTTGACCCTATTTTTAGCAAGGTATATGTTGGTGTTTTTGGAGGTCGATTCTTTTCCTCCATTGGTTATCAGGAGTTCTGGCTTTTCAAACTTGCTGATTATCTATTTTCCAACAAATTGTTGTATGTCATTGCCAGTGTACGCCTTTACTGCTTGGGCTACTGGCCATCTTATACCAAATTCTATGGCAGTGATGATGTATTTCTTATCATTGTGTTTCCCTGACATGGGGTCAACAACGTTGAGGGCCCATACCTTGAAGGGTAGTTGTGTATGGATGGGTAGTACTGACTTTGGAGGGGTTTTGCTTTTGCAAACTTTTTGCATAACTCACATTGGTCTAGGACTTCCTGAACGTCACAATATAAGGTTGGCCACCAGGCCTTGTGCTTAAGGAAATCATATATGTTTTGACTCTTGGTGTGTCCGAGGTCTCTGTGATAGTGTAGGATAGTGTCTACTTGCTGGTGCGTGGGGATATAGGGAATGATAGTACCATCAGACATTTTTCTGTGCAGGGTCCCATACACGTCAGCAAATAGGTGTTTGTTTTTGATAACTGTTTCTTTTGTTATGTTGGTTGTACCAGATTGGAAACCCTCGCCCTTTGTTCATAGTACCAAGAGAGGCCAGTCTAGGTTGAGCCCATTTTTCCCTCTTGTGGCATGGACATATAGGCGTGAGAGGGTGTCTGCCATGTCAAGCTCAGGACCAGGTTTGTACTGTATGAGCATATTGAATCTCTTCACGAGCTCCATCCAGCGGGCTTGGCGGCAAGATAGATTTGCTTGGGTTTTGAAATATATGAGCAACTTGTGGTCAGTTAATGCTGTGAACTCTTCCTGCCGTTCTAGATAACAACGCCGTTTGACTAGACAGTGCACAATGACTAGCAGTTCCTTGTCGTGGATAGGGTATCAGCACTTGCCATCTGTCAACTTTTGTGATTCATAAGCTACAAGCAGGAAGTCACCATCATTATTTTTGATTCATAGTACTCCCCCAATGGATGCATCTGAGGCATTGGTTTTCATTTGGTATTCTCTGTCATGTTTGGGGTATTGCAGGATATAGCTGCTGTGAGTTTCTTCTTGAGGTGTCTAAAACAGAGGTCACGTTGGGGGGTCCACACAAACTTGGATTTGGCACCTTTTATAGCGGATAAGGGGGCAGTCAAAATGCCACAGTCAGGTATTTAGCGGTGTACATAGGCCACCATCCCCAAGAAGGTTCAGAGTTCCAACTTATCTTTGGGTGGTGGCATCTTTTATATGGCCTGTATCTTTTGACTGTCAGGTTTGATGCCGTCCTTTGAGACTATGTGTCCCAGGAAGGGTAATTGCTTGCAGAAGAACTGGCACTTGAAGGGCTTGTCCAACAGTTTTTGTTGTGCCAGGGTAGCAAATACTGGTAGTATATGGCATTTTAAAAACGGCATCTTGAAAAACAGCATCTCAAAATACGCCATTTCAATTTTCTGCTATCTCAATTTATTAGTAAAAACGCCATTTTGATTTGCAACATTTTGACTAAGAAAAAACGGTTTTAAAATTTTAGATTTTTTGAACTCCAAAAATTACCCAAAAAATTCCCAAAAATAAAAAGTCAAAAAACATTTATAGGCTTAAAAAGCCTCAGAATTTCAAATCTGCAATAAAAAATGGGGTCAATTAGTAGCAACATAGTTGCGTAAAGCCCAAAAGTTAAAATAATTCTAATAACAACTATTTCCATCTATTTTAACTACAAACTATACTTTAAAAAAGCATAGAATTGTACCAAATACTAAATAAAACTAAAATAACAATAAAAGTAAATGAAAAGAATAGAGAAGATAAAGTAGCATTTATTATAAATAGGCTCAAACATTAGTGGAAAGAGCAACTGAGATGGCTTGAAGATGCTCAAGCTTGCTATCCTTGGGATAGTAGGCAAGGACCACCTTGCTGATTTCAGTGTACTTTTTCACCGCTTTGGTCATCTTGGGGGGATCACCCTTGGTCTTCATGCCAGTCTTAAAGAGGCAGGCAGAGATGGCTTGTTGGGTTTTGAGGTGGACCATGATCTTATTGAATTTGGGCTTATGAACCCTAACCCTTGTAGCAAACTGGCTATGCCACCCTTCAAGGGAAGAGGTGGTCTTTATCAACCCATCTTTGACCTGCTTATAGCAGTTCCAGGTGATTGAGTCACTGCCTTTTCTAATGTGGTGTGCTCCTTGGAAGATGCCAACCCATTGAGTCTCAAAATACTCAATGAACGGAGCAAAGGCTGCCTGGTTGGCCTGGATATAGGGATGGCAGAGGAGGGCATCATAAAAGGCATTGGTTTCCTCCTTTTGCACAAGGGCAAGGGCAGCAAAGCAATTAAAAACTTCCTTTGCTTCTTTGGTTCCTTCAGTGTAGACCAGCTCATGGAGGTCAGAGCACTTTTGGAGGCAGCGGCAGAGTGCCTGCCAGAAGTGGAAGTAGCATCCCTGAGGGGAGCTCTTAAAGACACAAATACAGGCATTTGCTTGAGCCTGTTTGAAATCCACTACCAGATATTTGTGGTAGGGAAGGCTTTCTGGCTTTTTCTTGGTTGGGGTGGGAGCGTCTTCTTCTTGGAAGATGGATTTTTTCTTGCGCCCTCTAGTCTCCTTGGGCTCCTCTTCAATAGTTGTGAGGATTTCATCCAGTTTGGCCTTTAAAATTGTGAGTGCCCAGAAATAAGTTTCCTGCTTCTTATTTGGGAGGAAAAAAAAGACCAAGGGAAGAACCAGATTTCCAACCTGCCCATGGATATTTCAAAGCTGGCTGAAGAGTTTTGGGCAGGTTGAGAAAGCTCCATCTGCAAGCCAGGTCTTGCACTTGAGGAGGTTGCGCAGATCCTGGCTTGTTGTAAAGCAGATAATACGCTCTGGGGCATGTTGACCATCATCATGAAGAAGGAATCTCTCCTCATGACAAGATAGTTTTTGCTCCTTGGTAATGATAAATTGGTCAATGGAGCTTGTACTGACGCCTTCAGTGCTCAGAGCATATCTCGGATCAGTGAGATATCTCTGTAATTTTGAGGCGCCACCAACAGTTGCTAGTTGGGTATCATTTATATTAAGGAGTACATTGTTGACAATCTCAGTTGCATTTTGATCCTTTTTGGTTGGGATCACCTGGCAAAGAAACCAGCAGATAAGTTGATAGAGAGGGTCAAAAGGCTAAGCGCAGTTGTGGTTAGCAGTAAGGGCCTTAAATCTGGTGAACCCATAAGTTGTGAGCCTTGCTGGGCAGCCAACATTATCACATTTGAAGTGATGTTGGTGGATGGGTTTCTTATCATCATTACAGCTGAAGCTGTAGCCCTTGTAGACAAAGCCGGCACCCCCTTTCTTAGTCATAATTGTATAGCTGATAGGGTACGTTGTTGGCACAGCAAAGGTGCCATTTTGATTGCATACATTGTGGATGGATTCAAGATCCCAGAGCTCAATTGGCTCATCTGCAGGAGCACTAGGCTCAGGCTCCTGCTCCTCTTCATCCTCATTCTCATCCTCATCCTCAGGCTCTGAAGTGGGGTCAGAATGGCAATTGAAGTTGAACAACTTCTCTTGAGGATCAGAGGGTGAATAAACAAATGGAGAGTGAGGAGGTGTAGGACTGTTTCCCTCTTGTTCAGGTGATGGAGTTGAGATCTTGGGGGAGCTTTGGCCTTAGAAGGCTGCTTCTTTGGGGTTGTCTTGGCCTTTTTGGCCTTGGGTGGAGTGATTCTGGACTTTGAGGCCTTGGAGGCCTTAGGCGCAGCTTTGGCAGTTGACTTGGGAGGCATCTAAAAGTAAATTAGCATCAAAATATGATCAATTTAGGGGTTGTTTTTGAAGAGAAAAATGAGAATTTTTTTTTAATATAAAAGTATCAGTTTTTTTACATAAAATTGTAGAGGAAATCAAAAAATATATATTATCAAAATTTTAATGTTTTTTATTAGTAAAAATAAAATTTTTATTAGTAACGCAAGTAGTCAAAACTTTGAGTTTTGACTGAAAACTTGCTTTTGAAATGGCGTTTTCAAAGTGACATAATTGAGGTGACGTAGCTTAAAAACATAGTGCTTTTGACCATTTTTTATATTAAATTAACAGATCTACGGTGGAGCTACCTTAACCGGGCCAAAGAGTAAAACTTAAATCTCTCAAAAACTAGCTTATACAACTGGGGTTAAAAAAGTACCCAGTTGTTTAGAGGAGATCAAAAAATATATATTTGCAAAGTTTCATATGTTTTCTTACATTTTTTATTAATATGGTATTTGACGTAAATATGTACTTCTGAAAAGTGGAAAGCAAGAATTGAAGTGGGGGAATTGATATAGCGTAGCCTGGTGTCATAGGTAATTTCTCCTTATTTTTCCCTATCTATTGTGCGCATTGAATCAATTGGGTGATATAAAACTCGGTGGAATTTGAAGTGACATAAATTGAAATGGTGTAATCATCCCCTTCCATATTAAAATCACTATTAAAATATTTTATTGAGAAAACCCTTATCAATGTATCCATGTATAATAAAGCTATAAATTACATATAACAAAAATGGTTTTTTTTACCCAGCAATGACAATCACTGGAAGGACTATCATAGTGACGTCTATTTAGGTTGTTCTTATTATAAGTGATTAGATTAATACTATAGGAACATCTTCTGTCACTATACCACAGGCTTTATTTTAGTTTAATATAAATGGCTTAATTTGAAATGACTTAAAGTCAAGATGGCGTAAATACGCCCCACACTAAGTGATTTCATATTTAAATAAAGTTAGCAAAATAAGATTTAATTAATCTGACTCAAAGTGATGGAATTGAGATGGCGTAAATTCAAGATGCCGCATTATAAAGGTATATGTAAATTTTAACTATTTTTTTGTGATTCAAAATCACTAACACAAAAAAGGCCATCTCAAATTAAATTTGAGATGGCGTAAATTGAAGTGCCATTTTCAAAATGATGTGTCCTACCCAAGACTGCCTCTAGGTCTTTGTGGTTCTGTTCCATCAAGGGACTGTATACAATGATGTTGTCTAGATAGACTAGAGCATGCTTGCCTATGTGTGGCGCAAACACTTTGTTCATGAAAATCACAAAGGTGGAAAGGGCATTAGTCATGCCAAAGTTGAGCACCATGCATTTGTATGAGCTGTATTTAGTGTATAAGGCTGTTTGGGAATGTCTTCCTCCTTAATACAAATCTGGTTGTAGCCTGCAGTCAGATCAATCTTGGAGAAGGCTGTGGCCCCTCCCAAGGTTTCAAAGAGATTGTCAATCAGTGGTAGTGGATAACAATTCTTGATAGTAACTTTGTTTAGGGCTCGGTAGTCTGTGACCAGACGTAAGGTACTGTCCTTCTTGGCCACAAAGAATACAGCGGCCCCAAAAGGAGACTGTGAGGGGCAGATAAGTCCTTTCTCCAATGCCTCCTTGAGGTAAGCGTGTAGGGTGTTGTCTTTGTTTGGAGTCAGCCTGTAGATAGGGCGTGCTTTGAGGACAGCCCCTTTGAGTTGGATGGAATGCTGAATTTTTTTTCTCAGGGGGCAGCCCAGGTAGCGCTTTCTTGAAGATTTCTAGATGGCGGGCCACAATTTTGCAATCCTGGGGCGTGGAGGTATCCTGGTGATCTTTGAAGTGTATGATCTTGTACTGGCAGGAGTCCCAATCAATTGCCTTCAGGTTTTCTTTTTTGTCCAGGGTCTCTGTGATGGGCACAAAGATGTGGTTGGGTAGGAGTTGGTCCACTGAGTCAGGGTAGATCTGGTGGTTGACACTTTCACACTTGATGGTCAATACTGAAGTTGCCCAGTCTACGTGAGGGTTGTTCTTCTGTAACCAGTCTAGCCCCAGTACAATGTCAAACTTAGGAAAGTCAATGACGGGACCTTGGATGGTAGAGTGAAGGTTCTCAAGCATGACAGAGAAGGGGGCAGTTTCCTTTGTCACGGCGATGTGGTGTTTGTCAGCCAGGACCACATTTTTAATTCCCAAAGGATTAGTGGCCAGCTTGAACTTATCCACAAAGCTACTGCTGACTAAGGTTTGGTCTGCGCCAGGGTCCAAAAGTGCTGAGCCTGTGTAACTGGAAAAGCGGAAAGGATAGGACATCAATTTATTGGGATGTCTGGCAATGGTGTACAGTACTGGGTCTTCCAAGGGCACCTGGATCATTGGGCATTGGTACACATCCTTGGGTCAGTACTCATCATTGGGTAAGTCAAGAGATGTGTGAAGAGAGCTTGGCTTGCTTAATGCTCTCCCCGGGCTTTTCCCTCATCTTGATTGCCTTGCATGGCAGTGATACAGAAATGGGTACAATTTGACTGGCCATTGTTTCCATTCCCATGTCTGTTTGAGCTTGTGGATTTATGGTTGGTGTTATTCCCGTTGTTTCCAGGGGGTGGTCAAGTAGAGTGCCCGCCTGTGTGGGAATCCTTGGGTCTCTCTTGTTTTCCAGTTTTGCCTTATGAAGGGCATTGGAGGTTTGTTCCACTTTCTCCGCTTCCCAGTATAGACTTTGTAGGTTGGTCACTTGATCCAGGTTTGTGTGTCTCATTACATGTGACTTGAGAGTGTCATAGTACATGAGGTGTGTGGCTGGGGTGTTAAAGGCCATGTCAGATGGTGCACAAAGTCAGAGTTCCTTGTAGGCACAGGTGAGTTCCTTCACAGTGCCTGTCTGGGTTAGGTTCTTTACTTGGTGTATGATCATGAGTGCTGTGTCCTTGAGCACAAACCTTGTCAAGAAGTCTTGCTTGGAGGTATTCCAGTTCTTTTTGGTGTGTTCTTTGTGCCACTTGTCACACCAGGTGCCAGTGCTGTGGGTCAGGCGGATGGAGATTTCCGCAATCCAAAATTACTGCAGGCATTCCATCTGGGCCAGCTTGCTCTGGGCAGACTGGATCCGTGAGGCAGTGTTGTCGTCATTGGCCCCAGTAAAAGGTTCCAAGGCAGCGCTTCACAGTCTTTGGGCTACGTAAGTGAACATGGTGTTTTTGTCAGTTGGCCACAGAATAGAAGAGGGAGCCTGAAAGAGCCCTTGTGCAGACATGGCGTTGAAGGCAGGTAGAAGAATCACCGTGTTCTGGTACAGGACAAAGCCATTGGGTATCTTGGTACCAGGGGTGTACGGGGTCCAGTCAGGCAGGAGGCCAGACATAATTCTGTCAAGGATTTGTTGGCCGTGGCACATGCAGGCAACAGGCAAAAATTTTCAAGATAAGGTAAGATGGACAACCTACCTGTGCTACCAATTCGTAACTGTGCTGTTTTAGCAGAGTTACAAGGGGGAAATATTTAGAAGCTAGATAATAATCTTTATTGTGAGATAACTATTAAATAGTTCATGTGAATCAAGGATAACAGAAACATGATTGTGTTGATCACACGGCTGAATGGTGAAGGGGGTGGCTTGATCCTGGTAATGAGTCAAGCACCAAAACAATGTATCCACCATAAAGGATCGTTATCTGTTCATGTTGTTGGATTTGGCAATTTGAGTTGACTTCCTAGTCTGGCTTTGAGTGGCCAGGTAATTGGATTGCGGATCACAAACTTGCTTGTTTGGAACCTTGCTGGCAATTCAAGCCTTCTGTTTCAACATTATTGAAAAATTTTACCCCTTATTTATGTGAAGTGGCAGCCCCTTTGTATTCAGCTAACGGGAAAACAACTTTAGTCTAGACACCTGAGTGCGCAGAAGCATTTGCAGAAGTCAAGGCTCTTTTTTGTCTTCTCCAGTTTTGCAACATGTGGACCCAGAGCTTCATTTTGTGGTCTCCACAGATGCCTCCAAATATGCTATGGCCAGTGTGTTGCTACAAACAGCCAATGATGGTGTTGAGAGACCTGTAGGGTATTTCTCACAAAAGATGGAAGCACAGGAAAACAACTACATGGTTTAAAATAAGGAATTGTTGGCAGTTGTGGAATCTTTAAAGCATTGGCATCACCACCTTATGTTGGTGTGTCATCTTTTTGTGGTAATGTCAAACCTGCAGGCTTGATCTGCCAGCAAGGTTTCAACCAAGCAGGTTTGTGACCCGTAATCTGATTATCTGGTCACTCAAAGCCAGACTAGGAAGTCAACTCAAATTACCAAATCCAACAACATGAACAGATGATGATCCTTTACAGTGGATATCTTGTTTTGGCGCTTGACTCATTACCAGGATCAAGCCACCCTCTTCTTCCATCTAGCTGTGTGATCACCAATCATGTTCCTGTTATCCATTGATTCACATGAACTATTTAATAGTTATCTCACAATAAAGATTATTATCTAGCTTCTAAATATTTTTCCCATGTAACTCTGCTAAAACAGCACAGTTGCAACATTGGTAGCACAGGAAGGTTCTCCATCCTACTTTATCTTGAAAAATTCCGCCTTTTGCCCGCACACACCGTGGCCAACAAATCCTTGACAGAATTATGTCTGGCCTCCCACCTGACTGGACTCCGTACACTCCTGGTACCAAGATACCCAATGGTTTTGTACTATACAAAAAACACGGTAATCCCGCTACCTGCCTTCAACGCCATGTCTGCACAAGGTTTCTTTCAGGCTCCCTCATCAATGCCACAACCAGCCGACAAAACCACCATGTCCACCTATGTAGCTCAAAGACTACAAAGTGCCGCCTTGGAACCTTTTGCCGGGGCCAACAACGACAACGCAGCCACATGAATCCAGTCTGCCCAGAGCAAGCTAGCTCAGATAGAATGGCCCACAGCAATTTTGGATCACAGAAATCTCCATTTGCCTGACCCATGATGCTGGCACCTGATGCAACAAGCGGCATGAAGAGCACACTGACAAGAACTGGGATACCTTTAAGCAAGACTTCCTGGCAATATTTTTTCTTAAAGATACAGCGCTCATGATCATTTGCCAAGTGAAGAACCTGACCCAGACAGGCATTGTAAAAGAACTCACCTGCACCTACAAGGAACTCTGACTTTGTGCACCATCTGACATGGCCTTTGACACCCCAGCCACACACCTCATGTACTACAACGCTCTCAAGTTGCATGTGATGAGACAAGTGAACCTGGATCAAGTGACTAACCTGCAAAGCCTGTACCAGGAAGCGGAAAAAGCAGAACAGACATCCAACGCACACATAAGGCACAAACTGGGAAACAAGAAAGACCCAAGGATTCCCATCCAAGCAGGTGCTCTGCTTGACCACCTCCTGGAGGCAACAGGAACAACGCCAACCACAAACCCACGGGTTCTAATGGACATGGAAATGGAAACAATGGCTAGTCAAACCGTACTTATTTCCGTGTCACCGCCACGCAAGGCAACCAAGATGAGGGAAAAGCCTGGGGAGAGCACTAAGCAAGCCAAGCTCTCCCCATTCAACTCCTGACTTGCCATTTGATGAATATCAACCCAAGGACGTGGACCAATGCCCAATGATCCAGGTGCCCTTGGAGGACCCAGTACTGTACACCATTGCCAGACATCCCAATAAATTGATGTCCTATCCTTTCCGCTTTTGCAGTTACACAGGCTCAGCACTCTTGGACTTGGGCGCAGACCAAACCTTAGTCAACAGTAGCTTTGTGGATAAGTTCAAGCTGGCCACTAATCCTTTGCAGATTAAAAATGTGGTCCTGGCTGACAAACATCACATCGCGTGACAAAGGAAACTGCCCCCTTCTCTGTCATGCTTGAGAACCTTCACTCTACCATCCAAGGTCCCGTCATTGACTTTCCTAAGTTTGACATTATACTGGGGCTAGACTGGTTACAGAAGAACAACCCTCACGTAGACTGGGCAACTTCAGTATTGACCATCAAGCATGAAGGCGTCAACCACCAGATCTACCCAGACTCTGTGGACCAACTGCTATGTGACCATGTCTTTGTACGTATCACAGAGACCCAGGACAAAAACAAAGACCTAAAGTCAATTGACTGGGACTCTTGACAGTACGAGATCATACACTTCAAAAACACCAGGATACCTCCACGCCTCAGGACCGCGACATTGTGGCCAGCCACCCAGAAATCTTTAAGGAAGTGTTACCTGGCCTGCCCCGTGAGAAGAATATTCAGCACTCTATCCAACTCAAGGGAGCTGTACCCAAGGCGCGCCCTATCTACAGGCTAACCCCAAATGAAGACAACACCTTGCGTGCCTACCTCAAGGAGGCATTGGAAAAAGGACTTATCCGCCCCTCACAGTCTCTCTTTGGGGCCGCTGTATTCTTTGTGGCTAAGAAAGACGGTACCTTACTCCTGGTCACAGACTACCGCACCCTAGACAAAGTTACCATCAAGAATTGTTACCCACTACCACTGATTGACGGCCTCTTTGATGCCTTGGGAGGAGCCACAGTCTTCTCCAAGATTGTTCTAACCGCAGGCTACAATTAGATTCATATCAAGGAGGAAGACATCCCCAAAATGGCCTTCTGTACTAAATACGGCTCCTACAAATTTGTGGCACTCAACTTTGGCATGACTAATGCCCCGTCCACCCTTTTAACCTTCATGAACAAAGTGTTTGCACCCCACATAGGCAAACATGCCCTAGTATACCTAGAAGACATTATTGTCTACAGCCCTGCAGTGGAACAGCACGACAAAGACCTGGAGGCAGTCTTTGTGACCTTGGCACAACACAAACTGTTGGCCAAGCCCTCAAAGTGCCAGTTTTTCCGTGAGCAACTACCCTTTTTGGGACATATAATCTCAAAGGACAGCATCAAACCCAACAGTCAAAAGATACAGGCCATTGCAAGATGCCACCACCCAAGGATAAGTTGGAACTCTGCACCTTCTTGGGAATGATGGCCTATGTACACCGCTTAATACCTGACTGTGGCTCTTGACTGCCCCCTTATCCGCCATAACCAGTGCCAAGTCTAAGTTTGTGTGGACCCCCCAATGTGACCTCTGTTTTAGAAGCCTTAAAGAGAAGCTCACAACAGCTCCCATCCTGCAATACCCCAAATGTGACAGGGAATACCAGATGGAAACTGACGCCTCAGATGCATCCATTGGGGGAGTACTACAAATCAAAAATAGTGATGGTGACTTCCTGCCTGTAGCCTACAAATTGCGGAAATTGACAGATGGCAAGTGTCAATACCCTATCCACAACAAAGAACTGCTGGCTATTGTGCACTGCCTAGTCAAATGGTGTTGCTATCTAGAGCGCCAGGAAGAATTCACAGCATTAACTGATCACAAGTCACTCATCTATTTCAAAACTCAAGAAAATCTGTTGCGCCGCCAAGCACAGTGGATGGAACTATTGGAGAGATTTAACATGCTCATCCAGAAAAACCTGGGGCCAAGCTTGCCATGGCAGACACCCTGTCCCGCCTGTATGTCTGTGCTTCAAGAGGAGAGAATGGGCTCAACCCAGACTGGCCTCTCTTAGTGCAACAAACAAAGGAAAAAGGGTTCCCCCCTGGCACAACCAACATAACCAAAGAAACAGTCATTAAGAATAAACACCTCTTTTCTGATGTATATGGGACTCTTCACAGAAAGATGACTGACGGCACAACCATTCCTTACATCTCCACACATCAGCAAGTTGACACTATCCTTTGCTATCATAGAGACCTTGGGCATACCAAGAGCAGAAACCTATATGAGTTTCTAAAACATAAAGCCTGGTGGCCAACCTTATACCTCAATTTAAAGGAAGTTCTAGACTAATGTGAGGTGTGCAAAAAGTTTTCCAAAAGCAAAACCCCGCCAAAGTCAGTACTTCCCATCAGCACTCAACTACCTTTCAAAGTATGGGCTCTTGACATTGTTGGTCCCATGCCAGGAAAACACAATGGCAAGAAATACATCATCACCGCCATTGACTTTGCGATAAGATGGCCAGTAGCCCAAGCAGTGAAAGCACACACCAGCAACAACGCTTGACAATTTATTGGCAAAGAAATAATCAGCAAATTTGGAAAGCCAGAACTCCTGATAACCAATGGAGGCAAAGAGTTGACCTCCAAAGACACCAACATATACCTCACCAATAATGGGGTCAAATACACTGTAACAACACCATACCACCCACAGGCCAATGGACGCGTAGAGTGGCTTAATGATAGCCTCATGAAAGCCTTAGCCAAACTCACCGCTGGGAGACCTGAAGACTGGTATAAGCAGCTATCAACTGCACTACTTGTGTGTCAAACCCAAGTGAACATATCCACCGGAAAAATCCCGTTTGAACTGGTATACAGCACATAGCCAAATATCATCCAAGCATTGACAGGACCTAAACTGGAAATTCCAAGTGAAGTCCCTCCACGCTCAGACCCTCAAATAATAGAGGCTAACTACGAGCAAACAGCCAAAGAGAATGAATGTCTGCAAAAGACATTTGTTCCCATCTGCAACAGACATGAAGTTGGGGACAAAGTATGGGTCATGAATGTTGACAAGAGCAAGTTACAACCTGAAAAAGTGGGGCCAGCAATCATTCTGAAGGTAAACGGCAATAACACTTACCTTGTGCAAGGACTTGGCAAATGTAAGCAAGACAAGACCCTACACCATGACTGCCTACAACCCTGCAAAGCAAGACAGAAACAACAAGAAACTGCCCTACCTGCCACAGAACAGCAACTAGTTCAATATGGCGCCCGGGCTCCCAACAACCTCCCTGACAATCTGCCCCCAGAGGAGGCCGACCTTCAGTCGGGGGGGGTGTTAAAACCACAGGCTCAACCCGCCAGCAAAGTTCCAACCAAGCAGGTTTGTGACCCACAATCCGATTATCCGGTCACTTGAAGCCAGACTAGGAAGTCAACTTGAATTACCAAATCCAACAACATGAACAGATGATGATCCTTTACGGTGGATACCTTGTTTTGGCGCTTGACTCATTACCAGGATCAAGCCACCCCCTTCTTCCATCCAGCCGTGTGATCACCAAATTGTTCCTGTTATCCATTGATTCACATGAACTATATAATAACTATCTCACAATAAAGATTATTATAAAGCTTCTAAATATTTTTCCCTTGTAACTCTGCTAAAACAGCACAGATATGACATATTTTTAAATTCAACAATTTAAATTACTAGCATTGATAGGTGTGTTTTAATTATCTATTTGTAAATTCAACGCACCCCACCACCTCCAAGAAGTACTGGGTATTGTGCTGGTTGGGGACAAGATGAGTGCCTTTTCGGGGGATCAGGTCATTATTTTCCACAAGGTTTTCCCCATTTTTGCTCAATACTCGATTATACTTTGTATAATCACATACCAAGCCAAAGGTGACACCATAGGGAGTGCATGAAGAACCATGGACGCTATTGAAGGTCTGTCCAACAGTGGCTTCAGATATTTTGCCAATACTGTCCTTGTATTCGTGAGTTGCTTCCACAGTAAGGCTGGGAACCAACCCTTCAAAGGGTGTGGTATAAGAAAGGCTGCCGCCAGCGATAAACCCCTCAGTGATCAGTTCTGATGTGGAATTCCCAAGGGTGATGGACCCCTCACCCTGTAAGGTGCTTTGTAGTTCCACACTGCGGAATTGGGCAAGCTTGCAGTTGGGGTCCTTGTCAGTGGTAGTCAGCACATAATCTGCCCCCATCTTGTTGAGATCAGCACCAATGAAGGCTTTACGGACGGAGAGGTAAATAGAGCTGTAGATGCTGATGTTTGGATTGAAATATGCATCTGCAATGTTACCGGGGTTGAATTCAGAATCAATCAATGGCTTGTTTCTATCCCCAACAGCAAATGCATAGCACTCCACCTCGCCATCATTCCTCAACTTCAAGTCTTTTGTGCACCGAGCTTTTTTTGCCGTGATGGTTCCCAAATAGTTCCGAGCAATGTTTTGGGCCATTCCTGTGAATTCATCGAAATCAAGAATTCCTTTGGCGGATTGACCATAGCAGCTGAAGGCGAGAGCAAAGAAAATAATATTCATGCCTTTCTACAAAACAAATGGGTACATTTATACCTTTCCAAGAGACCAATCAAATCTATTTCAATTGCAATATCCAATCAGATCATGTAGGCTAAAAAGCTGCATCATGACTTTGGGGTGTAATGTGTGATTGGGTCCTTGCAGGATCTAAAGAGCTAGAAGGGTCCCGTAGTTAACATGTCCCGTGTCAAACCCACCATCATGATTCTACATCTTTCACCGCGTCAAATACAGATGCTACTACAGAAAGATAATCTTTTAAATGACTGGGATTTAAATAACATACTTTTAATTCATCAGCACCTGGCGGTTTGACCTTCTTAACGCAAGTCTGGACTAGTTGATTACATAAGCTACTGCCCCAGAGCCCACATTGAACTCCGCGTGACTTATTCTTTTTAGCAATATTTTCCAAGTTTAAAATGAATTTTTATGGAAAACCCAAACTTGAGTTGGCTGCACTCCAAATGCACAACATGAGTCAGTTGATTTGGGCCGGAGCCTTACTGGAGCGCTAGTTACTAGGCTGCGGCGTCTCACCCCCAGACAAACCCCGAATTCTGTCCGAGATTTCTGAAAATGTGGAAGGTAATATATTTTCTATTTAAAGCTGATTTTAAATCCGATCTTCCAGAATGCCAGAAAAAAGAATATCTTTGTCCGGGGGTGGGACGCTGCAGCACCAACTCCACGTGACTTATTCTTTTTAGCAATATTTTCCAAGTTTAAAATGAATTTTTATGGAAAATCCAAACTTGAGTTGGCTGCACTCCAAATACACAACATGAGTCAGTTGATTTGGGCCGGAGCCTTGCTGGAGCGCTAGTTACTCAGATGATCCCTGACTTGCGGGCTTCTTTCAGTATGGCTGTTAAAAGCTGTATTTTGGTTTATAATTTATTCCATACAATAAGATGCTAGAAGCCTGCTGGTGTGACTTTAAAATGTGCTTGGTAAACAATACTTTTTCTCATGCTTTTCATAACTTTTCTTTCTGCTGTGTGTTCATCCCAAGTATATTCCAAGCGTGAGTTCTTGACGTGGGCAGAGCGAAACATCTTATCAAGTAAGCTTGTCATTGGACTTGAGAAGCATTCCTGCAGTGATGACCTTCGGCCTCATCCTAGGGGCAGTAAGCCTTGTTACATGATGGCTGCTGGCCATTTATCCAACAACATCTCCGATATCCATGGCATAGTCCAACCAAAAGCCAAGCTTAGCGATGCACTCTTCTTGTACAGTGGCAGCCGGAAGAAGGCCTATGAACTCCAGGAGCAGGGATTTGACTACGTCGTCATTGCTGCTGAAAAGGATCCTCAATGCAAGTACGTCTTCCACAAACTCATTTCTCTTGCACCTGCCCTCATTGGCCCTGGGTCCACAACCATCACCCAGGCACATTCAAAGCAGGCAATCAACTCATGGATAACGGGCGGCAGATTCTCAGTATCCACCTCTTCCCTTTTCCCTGTAGGGGAATTTGAACTGGAGGTGTCTTTGGACCATGAACGTAGCGTCACCAAGACTGTTGGAAGTACAGTCTCCCGCACCTTCCAGTCCCCTGCTGGTCAATCCTGCGTCCCATCGATGCTGAGTGCCTCGGCCGTGTGCCAAAAAACCGAGGCCCGCTTCTACCTTGGAAAGAAGGGTTTGTTGATCGAGCACAAGCTTGTCAACCTCAAGAATATGTTTCTTCCCACCTTTCAAGGCTCCACCGACTACTTTACCCACAAGCTTGGATGCATTGACTACAGTCGCGTCTAATAAATACTTAGTTTAAATTGCCAACCTAAACCCATGCTGCTTCAAATTGATTTTGCTTAAAATGTTGAACCCTCCCACCCTCGTATAGCCCTCCTGTCTAGGCAAGGGTTCTAACAGAAATGTTACAGAAACAACTTGAACAATCCATTGATAGGATTTTTTACCCATATTTCTGGGAATATTGGACAGGAAATGGTTCCAACACGTCCGTTTTGAACTCATGGCCTGGTAAAAATGTTCCCAGAAAATTCTTTCATGAGAGGGCAGTTCCTATCAAATTCCTGCAACTTTGGTTTTGCCAGATATTCCAGCCAATAGTATAATGTATTGAATAAACACCCTCTAATAATAAGTAATAAATGATTAAATTAAGGGATTTAATTTGTAATCATTTTTAAGATTGTAAAATCATGTTTGGTATTGTTGCAGCATCTTCAATTACTCCCTCTTAGGAAATCATTTCCTCAAGAAATGGCTCAATTGCAGAGTAAAGGTGGATCTAAGAGAAATCTAGATAATATAATATGATCAAACATTTGTGTTCCATAGGAATCATGTTCCTTAAAGCCCCATGCCTACCATGATATAAATGGACACTATGTAGCTTATCACAATGCTATATAATACTCTTCTTATATACCAGATAAAGTTATTATTATCTTCTTTGATATTCCCTTTAATTTCTTATATTATACTTCTCAGAACTAAAGTCACAACAGTGTAGAAGAGATAGGTAATCCACACCTACTTCATCTAAGGAAAAATTACTCCAAAGAAAAAACCCAAGAAATAGCACTTCCTACTGTCTGAAGAACCCAGAAGGAAGGACAATATATTCCTGCAGATACTCATCTTCAATGAGGCTCTTGTACCCATCAAGCAGTTCAACTTCTTTGCTGGGAGAGGAACCTTGAACCAATCCACACAACAAGTGATACCCAATATATTGCCTGCAGTTTCCTGGTGCCTCTTCTCCAAAGAGATTGGCAATTTTGCTGGCCTAAACTGAGTTAATGCTGCCATCCAGATCCAGAGCACTCAAGCCAAATTCACACCATTTGGTTATCCCAAAGACTCTGGGAAATCAAAAACTCATCCAGAATCACTGGGATCCCTGCCAAATTTATAGGTGAATGGTTTGAGGCCAGACCAACCCAACTCACAACAAGAACTAGGGCCTCTTCAAGAAGGCCCTCATTAAGGAGTCTGCCCTCAAGGACACTACCACAATTATTGCCCAGGAGCTAAAGAAACTTAAAATTACAGGGACTGCTGATTATTATATTGCCACCCATGAAGACATACAAGATAGAGCACCCAACCACATGTCTTTAAGGATCCCTCTACTCATATGAACTTCTACAGAAGCCTCTAACCTATTCCATCAGTCACTTTGTGCTAAACAACTGTATCAACCTCCCTAAACCTTTCAGGAAGAAAACCATGTAGAACAAAGAGAAGACAGTCTACACCAAATACTAGGTGCAAGGAGAGCGCAGCTCCTAGAAAGGATCTCAGCCTAGCAAGCAAGCTCCTTGCATCACCAACTCTGATCCCATAGCATGACCTCACACAGCTCAAATCAACCCCATACCACATATCAAGGATATCCCAGGTACAGGAAAGGAGAAGATGAGTGCTTAAGCTATCCACTCTTCCCACACATCAAGGCTCATACAGAGACCAGGGCGTGGATTCAACCACCATGATCCAATTACTCTCCAACAATACTATACTGTTTGCCACCCAGATTGGAAATAAGCTGCCCAGGCATCATTTATACTTTTTATGTTACCCCAGTACAGCTTTATTTGAAACTGGGCTGGGTAGGTCCCATACTCCAAAAATCTGCCAACCTTATGGAGTCACCCACCTCTAAAAGCACTGTAACCCGCATAACAGCAACTGGCTGCATTTAAACTGTCTACATGTAACACCCTCCATGTTGAAAATCCCCAAAAGATATTTTTGTATTTTTATTGTATGTTTATTGATCTTTTACCTTAAAATAATTGTTCCTAATGTTAAAAGTGGAATTTGATTTTAATTTTCAAGTTTAAGTAAAGCTGTAAAGAACAAAGCCAGAATAAAATTTGGGATTGTTGGCATGGAGGTTGCTACCTGCAGACAGTTTAAATTCTGATGGTTCAGGTATAAATATGGTGGACAGAAAAGTGCTCAGCCACCAAAGAGGCTGACCTGTTTTGGGCACAAATAGGGGATTTTTGGACCATCCTGGGTTGCCCAAATACCCTCAGGCTCAAGTAGATGTAGTAAGGGTATTAATGGGGATGAGAACAACCAAATCACAGTATGATTGAGAAATTCCCTCTCCCACCATCCAACAAGGTGAAGTGCACCACCCTGTCTAACCCCCACACCTTGTATCAGGGCTGGAAACTGGATTATTGATTGGTGCAAGGCCATTAAGATTTACAGCCTTAAGATCATCTTCAAGCAGCTCAGGTTTATCCAGACAGTACAGGATAAGGAAAACAATATAATACTTGATCAAAGAGGTTCAAATAAACCAGATTTAATTGAGGGGCCAAGTGGGAGAATGTTTAAATATGGGGTTAGAGGGGAAATAGGATAGTTTATCCACCTATTGTTTGAAGTTGAGAGGAAGCAGGGGTAACTAAGCAGGAATTGTGTCAGAAGGCATGTATCACATCTGTGGATAGTGCATGTTATGTCTAAGTTCAAATCCTTGCATTTCAGGCTTTCAGAAATGTGTTCAAGCATTGAGATTGATTCACTAGAGTGTGAGACAGAAACAAAAATTTGGGAACATTCATGCATTTGACAAAGCAGGTTTTGCATGAGTTAAAGACTCGGAATCTAATAAAAACAAAATTGATATAAAAGCTAATTTAAAGAAGCTTTTAACTCAATTCAAGAGTTTATATATCAATCAAGCACTGATCCTAAATTTAATTGCATACCAGGTGTCATGAAGTAGAGTGAGAGCTTGTTGTAATCAACCAAATGGGGAATATACACCCAAATAAGGATGGTATTACCAATGGGGAGGAGACAGTGCATATTTAGTTGGAGATGATAACCTTTAACAAGAGAATATGGCAAAGTGCAACACATCACAATGCACAGGTAAAAGAAAAGGTCTTTTATTTGACTCTCTGTCAATGAATCAGCTGCATAGATGGGTTCACACTCAATTTTGCAAATTTCAGGAATCATTTCAGCAGGAGGAGGAATATGTTCATAATTTTGGAGTGGCAAAGAGGAATATTCTAACAATCTTGCTATTGAAAATCTTATGGGAAGGTATTGAAATAATTGAATCATGAGGAAAGATATTTTATCAAATTGAAAATATTAACCTACTAAGGTATTTTGTTAAAAATTATGTTATTTAAAGCCTTTTTGGTAAATCTTGATGATGTGGCCTCCTTTTGTTTATTAATTTTTCAGCTTACAGACACTGCCAATGGTGGCTCTTTAAGCTGTTACTTGACCTCCTAGGAGGTCAGGGTTTGATACCCAGGCATTCAGAATTTGAAAAATTGAGTGTGGGGCATCTGCATCCTGCCTAGGATCAATTTTCTTAGCCACCACCCACTTCCAATTGATCATTAGATTCAAACCTACAATTGCCACAAGTGTTCTGGGCCTCTGGGTTGATTTTTTAAGGTGACATCACTTTGGCCTGGCCACACCCAGAAAAACTATGCCCATGAAAATTATATTTCCAGGCACTTTCTGGGCCCTGAAAATTTTATTGGGTATTGTATCTGATGATTATATGCTTTATAATCATTGGATTGATGGATATTATTAAAGTGATATAATACTGTATAAAATTAATATTAATAACTGTCAATTTCAGTGATTAAGTGCTGTTTAATTTTCTAGACTATTAGGCTTATTGACATTGCCCCTCTGATATGTCCCCAATCAAGATCTATAGAGCAACTATTACATCTCAACCAATACCATTAAACACTGTAACTTCATAGAGTAGAATCCCTGAATAAAAGTAGTGATCATAGCGTCAAAATATCAGGGTTGACCCTTGGAAAATTTCTGCACAAGAGACCCTGTACAACTCAAACTGACTTCCCCACAGCTTGAAGCCAAATGCAGGAGTCAACTTGAGTTTCTAAACAAGGCAACAAAAACCAGTGAAAATCTCTGCTTGGTAGACAGCTTGATTTGGCGCTTGACTCACTATAAGGATCAAGCCCCCTTTCCAAACCAATTTATTGGTCATCTCAATCTTGTTCCTCTTAAAATGATTCACTCAAACTATATAATCAATATCTCTCAATAAAGATAAGAATCTAGTTTCCACAAAGAATCCCTTTAACTTGCATATAAAGCACAGTTATAACAATAGGATAGATAATTCCTGATTTTAATCAACCATAGTTTTTCACCACACAATGCCTCCCTTTACACTTGTAGCCTACATTACAGCAGTTGGAGGTTAAATCAAACTCTGAGAGCATACATCCTTGGTTCTGTATTTACAACATACAAGTATTGTTTTGGGATGCAAGTGACTTTCTAAAAACTTATAAGCCCCTTCAATACCATCTAGTCTGTGTAGAAGAGCAGCTAATCAAACAAATATTAGAGTGTTTAGAGAAAATTGGTATGTGGCGTGATTCAAGGATATACAATGAGGATATAGCAAAAAAATCATGAGTTGCTTGACAAGCAGGAGACCAAATTGGGAGGATTAACATCTTGGATCCAATGGTGGTGTAACAAAAGATTGAGATGGAAATTGTCAATAGGCACATAATCTGTAGGGGTAAATTTGAGAGAGAATCAGAAGGCGTCAACATGTAAAGCGCAGGCCTGGTTGCGGCCATGGAATCAATGGCAACCTTGAAGGGCACAGAGGCTAATCTTTCAAGGATAGGGGCAAACAGCCCCAAATGAGCCATCATTTTGGGATAAATTTATTTTATTTTTAGGAAATTAAGCTATCTAGAAACAAGTTTCTAGAGGAGAAATGGGAGAGTCTTAAGGGAGTTCAGGATGGGGCAGGAGGGGATTTCACAGCATCTGATTGGCTGACAAGAATACTTTCAGCAGTTGAGGTCCTGCATTGGAATTCAATTCAATGACGTCATAATTCAAAATATTCTGGCAATCAGTGGTTTGAGCGCTACCATCCCCAAATAGTGTATAACATGTACTTTTCTTGTCATAAATATTTGGGGGAAAATAAGGCAGGTCCAGATTTTCCGGGGCTATTTGGGCAACCCCAGCTTTGACCCATTTTTTGTCTATGATGGCATTCAATTTTTCTATTTCTTTTAAGGGTTTGGCTTTGGTTCTTTGCTGATTTTGGGGTTTACAAGGCCGCACTATCCCTTCCATTTGATTTTCTACCTAACATAGAGATCCAGATTGAGAGGAGCGTAAGCTGCACCTGGGCTACTATAAACAGCATAATAAGGACAGTAGTAGTGATACGTTTAAGGATAGCCAATTGGGATGAGTGAGACCTGTGAAAACAGGATCACTTTTGTAGATAGCCACCAAGAGCTTTCAGAATGATCAGGGTAGAGGTTGTTTCAGCATAAAAAGATACAAATGCCTTGACATCCAACAACAATCTCATAGCTTTCTTTCCCTGGACAGATTATAGGCTGTTGGCTAGATCCTAACCAGCAATAAAAATAATATTTTATGATTCCCTTCTTCTTCTTTTTCTGTAGATTTCTGTTATTTATAATAGAGGATAATATAGCATTGTCAAGGCTAAATAAGTTGTTAAGACATTCTATAGCTTTTAAGTTATAGTGAAGTTTCAGCTTTCCCTGCACAGTTGATAATCAGTATCAGCTTAAAGATCCAATAAAGAGAATAAATCAATTAGATTTAAATTTATATCTATATTTAGATGAGCCAGATACTATACTAAAAATGCTACAATACAGGATATTTATCAAGCAAGAAGAGTGTCATGGAGATAAGCATATTACCAGGAATTGAAAAAAAACTGCAGAAAAGTGTACTAAGTGAATTATGAATCTCTACCACTAAGCTGTGAGCTTATGTGGATCTGAATTGAACTATTGGTTTTAAGTAGTTGAAGGCTTGTCCAATATTTGTGACAAAATTTGAAAGACTAATACTGAGCTGCCTCAGCCTGGGACAGAAATTGACAGATAATAAGAAGCAGTCTCCATGTGGTGGGGAATCACCACCCAAATCCACATGGAGTTGATTATTAACCACCAATGAAGCTTCAGATACTGTTTGGTAAAATTCCCAAAATATACACTAAGGTTAAGCAGAATTATTAATCCCAATCAGAAAAGTCCTAAATAAATGGCCTGGGAGAGAATTAAAGTGCCTTCTGCGTAAAACTTGGGACATTGAGAAAGAAAACTGTCTCTGGTTAGGATTCTGCAGAAAAGCCACCAAGATACTTGGCCATTGGAGTAACATTGGGAGGCATTGACAGCAAGGTACCAATGAGCGGGTCCCCATCTCCCAGTAATGATTTGACTTAGGATCAAATTATATGGGATGTAGCAGAGTATGCCAACTACAGGATGCATTATAAAATAAAGTTAGAACAGGAGAATATTTGGTTTATTTGAGTAAATTTTTAGGGAGGACTCAACTATTAAGAGTTGAACAGTGAAAATTTTCCAATATGTACCAAATTCTAACTAAGCAATACCACCTGGATCCATGGCTCCTATTCTGTCTGCATCATCCAAAGAGTACCTTGTCCAGTGTGCAAAAACCCCTTGAGTGACTGATTTCTAGTGACTGTTCTGATAAATGAGATTGTATCAAGTGACTCTCATACTAAATCTATTTATCAGTGTCAACTTGAACTTGGTAATCAAATCCAGCTGAAAAATTGGTGCAGCAGTAACCCATTTATGATCAACAGTTTGGCTCAAATCTGCTAATTTGGGCAACTTAGATAATGGTTTACTTGAATATTGAGCCTTGCAACTAGGGCAAGTAATCACAGGCATTATGGAACCTACTGTAAAACAACCCATATAAAATATACAGGCTCCTGACCACTTCCCAAGCTATACCAGATATGTAATAACCTAATGCACTATCATCAATATGACACTTCTAAAGGTAAACAAATGTTGTAACTGTGCTGTTTTAGCAGAATACAAGGGGTAAATAATTGGAAACTAGATCATATTCTTTATTGAGATATAACTATTTTATAGTTGTTGTGAATTGTAAATATCAGAAACATGATTGTGTTGATCACTTGGTTAGATGGTTAGGGGGTGGCTTGATCCTGGCATTGAGTCAAGCGCTAAATTGAGGAATCCACTGTATGAGATCACCATTTGCTCATGTTGCTGTTTCTGGGAATTTGGGTTGACTTCCGCATTTTGCTACAGGTCTGTTGTAATCCTGGATGGATTAGACAAAGGGTTGTTCACTTAGGGATTAAGCAACATAAAAATTGTGCAATTGATTTATCTCAACATGGTTTTAATAAGGTTAAATATGTTAAAAACTCCCTAAAAACAGGTGTTTGAAGCGCCTTTCAAATGCGCTTCAGGCGCAGGCTTTACTTCTGAGGTTAATAATAGAACAATGCAGATATTGCCACATGCCTTCATAAGGAAAGCCATGTGAAACCAGTTGTTCTCTTGCACGGGACTTTATAATGTGCCTTTCTACTCTCCTTCATTAGGAAGGTCCTTCTGTCTGTGCCTCCTCTCCCCTGGTGTAAATTCCCCCGCCTCCTACTATATAACTGCAGCACTATCATAATAAATACCAGTTTTGTCATTATACCCTTATATTCTTCTGTCCTACTCAAGGCTGTCACTATACCAACTACAGGTATAGTATTAAGAGTTAGGATCCTGACTAACTGGTTGTAGAAAATAGCACCCAATACTGCTACAAATATGACAAGGTCACTGAGAAGTTGGGTTGCGGGTCACAAACCTTCTTAGTTGGAACCTTTCCAGGAGATCAACCCTGTTGTTTTGATACCCCCTGGCTGAGATTTGGCCTCCTCTGATGGGAGTTCTGATGGAAGTTTGTCAGGAGTGTGGGCGCTGTACTGTATCAGCTGATGCTTGGTTGTTGGGAGGACAGCCTCACATTGTTCTGGAGGGCTTTGCAGGGTTGTAGTTGGTCATGGTATAGAACTTTGTCCTGCTTATGCTTGCCCAGTCCTTGTACTAGATAAGTGTTGTTGTTGTTTACCTTTAACCCAATGGCAGGGTTCATCTTCTCAGGCTGCAGTTTACTCCTGTCCATGTTCATCACCCATACTTTGTTGCCAACTTTGTATCTTGTCTAGATGGGGACAAATTTATCTTGATGGTGTTTCTTCTCCCTTTTATTTTGGTTATTGTTGGAATGGAGTATTAGGGGATCAGAACAGGATGGTATTTTGTTGGGTATTTCCAACTTGGGCCCAGTCAGTGCTTGAACAATGTTTGGTTTTATTCCATAGACAAGTTCAAAGGGGCTCTTTCCAGTTGATCTTTTCACCCAAGTGTGACACACAAGTTTTTTTCCCAAATGTCTGTGCCACTTCTCAGATCTCCTGGCAGTGAGTTTGGCAAGGGCTTGTACAAGACTCCTGTTCAGCTGCTTGTCTCTGCCATTGGCCTGAGGGTGATATGGTGTAGTCACTGTGTGTTTAACCCCATTCTTGGTGAGGTAAATGTTGATATCTTCCAAGGTCAACTCTTTGTCTCAGTTAGTGATCAACAGTTATGGCTTTCCAAGCTTACTGATGATTTCTCTGCCAATAAATTAGTGTACGTCATTGCCAGTGTGTGCCTTAATAGCTTGGGCCACTTGCCAGCAGGTGGAAAATCAATGGTGGTAATTATGTATTTCTTATTGTTATGTTTTCCTGGTATTGGGTCCTACAATTTCAAGAGCCCAAACCTTGAAGGATAGTTGGGTTTGAATGGCAATACTGACTTTAGGGGAGTAGCACTTTTTGAAAATTTCTCACATACTTTGCATTGCTCAAGGAATTCCTGTATGTCCCTATACAGAGTCAACCACCAGGCCTTGTGTTTTAAGAACTTTTAGAGGTTTTGACTTTTTTTATGCCCTAGGTCTTGGTGGTAGCACAAGAGAGTGTTGACTCTCTGGTGCATGGGGACGTAGGGGATAGTTACCTCATCAGTCATTTTGCAGTGCAATGTTCCATAGGTGTCTGTGAATAAGTGTTTGTTCTTGACAACCATATCTCTGATAATTTTTGTGGTGCCCAGCGGAAACCCTTTGTCTTTAGTTCAAAGTACCAGGAGGGGCCAGTCTGGTTCCAGGCCTTCTTGTCTCTGGACGCCCTCACATATAGGCGCAAGAGGGCGTCAGCCATGACCAGTTCTGGTCCCAGTTTATATTGGATGCTCATGTTGAATTGCTCTAGTAACACCATCCATTGAGCTTGGCGTCTGGACAAGTTGGCTTGGGTTTTGACATATATGAGGGATTTATGGTTGGTTAGGATGTTGAATTCATCCTGCTGTTCCAGGTAATACCGCCACTTGACTAGGCAATGAACAATCACCAGCAGCTCATTGTTGTGGATTGGATAACAGCACTTGCTGTCTGTAAGCTTACGCAACTCATAGGCCACTGGCAGTTAGTTGCCTGTGTCTGTTTTTATGCGTAGTGCACCTCCAATAGAGGCATCTGAGATGTCTGTCTCCATCTGGTAGTTATAATCTCTTCTTGGGTATTACAGGATGGGAGAAGATATCAGTTTATATTTCAAGTGAAAGAAACAGAGATCTTTCTGGGGAGCCCATACAAATTTTTATTTGGCACTCATGATGGCAGATAGTTGTGCGGTCAGGACGCCAAAGTCCATAATGAAGTGTCAAACATAGGCCATCATCCCAAGGAAGGTAAAAAGCTCACTCTTGTCCTTGGGAGACAGCATCTTATATATGGCTTGGATCTTCTGGGCATCTGGTTTGCTGCCCTCCTTTGGCACCACATGCCCAAGGAAGGTACAAAGCTCACTCTTGTCCTTGGGAGACAGCATCTTAAATATGGCTTGGATCTTCTGGGAATCTGGTTTGTCCCCTCCTTTGACACCACATGCCCAAGGAAGGGGAGCTTTTCCTGGTAAAATTGACACTTGGCAGGATTTGTGAGGAGTTTGTGTTATGCCTGGGTTTCAAATACTGCTTCTAAGTCCTTGTGGTGTTGTTCCATCAAAGGACTATAAACAATGACATCATCCAAATACACTAGCATTTGCTTTTCAATATGGGGTGCAACCTCATTCATAAAGGTAACAAAGGTTGAAGGTGTGTTTGACGTTCCAAAGTTAAGTAAAAAACACTTGTATGAGTTGTACTTGGTTCAGAAGGCGTTCTTGGGGATGACTTCTTCCTTGATACAAATTTGGTTGTACCCAGCTGTTAGATCAATCTTTGAGAAGACAGTTTCTCTGCCCAAGGCTTCAAAAAGATCATTGATAAGCAGGAGAGGGCATAAATTCTTAATGGTGACTTTGTTCAATTCTTGGTGATCAGTAAATAGCCTTAGGGACCCGTCCTTTTTTGCCACAAAGAACACAGCAGCCCCCAAAGGTGATAAAAAAAGTTGGATGAGCCCCTTCTCCAAAGCCTCCTTAAGGTAAGCACAGAGTGTGTCATCCTTGTTAGAGGTGAGTCTGTATACAGGTTGCACCTTGGGTACTGCTCTCTTGAGTTGTATTGAGTGTTGTATGTGTTTCTCAGGAGGTAGCCCTGGTAGTGCCTCTTCAAAAATCTCTGGGTGTTGCACTCTAATGTTTTTATCCTGGGAGGTGGCAGTGTCTTGGTGGTCTTTGAAGTGTATGACCTTTTACTGACAGGAGTCCCAATCAATTGCTTTGAGGTTATATTTCTCCTCTTGGGTCTCTGTAATGAATAAAAACACATGATCCCAAAGAAGTTGGTCAACTGTGCCAGGGTAAATTTGATGATTGACTCCTTCCCGTTTGATGGTTAGCACTGAGGTGGCCCAGCTCACATGAGGGTTGTTCTTCCTCAATCAGTCCAGGCCAAGTACCACGTCAAATCTTGAGAAGTCAATGATGGGCCCTTGGATGGTTGAGTGAAGGTTCTCTAGTGTGATAGAAAAAGGGATAGCTTCCCAAGTCACAATAATGTAATGTTCATCATATAAACCTATGCTCTTAATCCGCAAAGGATTAGCAGCTACTTGAACTTTTTCACAAAGTTGCTATTGAAAAGGGTACAATCTGCACCTGATTCCAAGAGGGCTGAACCTATGTAACTTTGAAAGTGGAAAGGATAGGACATCAGTTTATTGGGATGTCTGGTAACAATGTAAAAGACCAGATCTCTCAAGGGTACCTGGATCATTTGACATTGGTCCATGTCCTCAGTCTTATGTTTGGTACTGGGAAATTCAGGAGAAGTCTGGGAAGAGCTTGACTTGCTTAATGCTCTCCTCAGAATTTTCCCTTGACCTGGTTGTCTTGGGTGGTGGTGACTCTAAAGTGAGTGAAATTGAACTGGCCATTGTTCCTGTTGCCATGGCCATTGGAGCCTGCAGGCTTGTTGCTTGTGTGGTTATCATTGTTGGGCAATGATGGTTGGAGCTTCCTGAGAAGTGGGAGTCTTTAGGTCTCTCCCTTTTTCTGTTTTGTGCCTTGTGCAGCGCATTAGACATTTGTTCTGCTTTCTCTGCTCCATGATACAAGCTTTGCAAGTTAGTTACTTTGTTCAGGTTCATGTTTCTTGCTACATGTGGCTTGAGGGCATCATAGTACATGAGATGTGTGGCTGGATTGTCAAACATTATCTCTGAGGGAGCTTGTAGGCAGATTTCCTTGTAGGCTCAAGTAAGCTCCTTTACTGTACCAGTTTGGGTTAAGTTCTTTACTTGGCGTATGATCATGAGGGCTGTGTCCTTCATCACAAATATTGTCAAAAAGTCCTGCTTAAAGGTGTCCCAGTCTTTCTAAGTATGATCTTAATGCCACTTGTTGCACCAGGTACCTGTGTTATGCGTAAGGTGGATGGATATCTCTGTAATCCAGAAACATTGCTGGCATTCCATTTGCGCACGCTTGTTCTGGGCAGATTTTATCCATGCTGTAGCGTTGTTTTCATTGGCTCCAGCAAATGATTCCAAGGCGGCACTGCACAGATGTTAGGCTATGTGGGTAGGTATGATACTTTTGTTAACAACTTGGGCTGTGGCAGTAGGTTTTTGGAGAAAAACCCTGTTCTGATAGAGTGTTGAAGGCAGGGAACAGCATCACCATGTTATGGTACATTATGTACCCTTCTGGTATTTTGGTCCCTGGTGTGTAGGGCGTCCAGTCCACAGGGAGCCCAGACATAATTCTTTCATATATTTTTTTACCGCAGCAGGTATGAGAAACAGGAGGAATTTTGAACAGAAAGGTAGGATAGAGAACCTACCTGTGCAACCAATGTCATAACTGTGCTGTTTTAGCATAGTTATAAGGGGGAAATAATTAGAAACTAGATCATATTCTTTATTGAGAGATAACTATTAAATAGTTGTTGTGACTTGTGGATATCAGGAACATAATTGTGTTGATCACTTGGTTGGATGGTTAGGAGGGTGGCTTGATCCTGGTAATGAGTCAAGTGCTAAATTGAGGCATCCACCGTATGAGATCATCATTTGCTCATATTGCTGTTTCTGGGAATTCAAGTTGACTTCCACATTTTGCTATGGGTCACTTGGAAGTCATATTGTGGGTCACAACCCCCCTTAGTTAGAACCTTTCCAGGGGTTGACCCCATTGTTTTGATACAAATGTCATTGTTGAGGGTCTGGATGTACGAGTATTCCGGCTATTGCCATCACACCTAACATCCAGTCATTGCCCAATTTAGTGCCTTTCCAATATACCCTTCAACATACCAGAAATGGCAACAAACCAATATCACATGACTGTCCAGGTATCCAGCAACTCAAAACCATCCAGCACATGACCAGCCCCTGGGTTTGGTCCAACTAATATCCCCGCCACAGCTAAATCTATATAAGTCTAAAGTATTATCCAATAAAATATACTTCTTCTCTTCCTACTTTTATATTCAAAGCTTCCCCAAAAGGCGCTCCTTATCACTGGTAGCACTACGGTTTTTGACCACGCCAATGAAAGAGAAAATGACTGAACAGAACCCGCCCACCTTTGCCCATGTACTCAACCAGGCCACATCCCAGAAGACCTGAAAACGTACTTCCTCGCCCATGACATCAATGAAGATATTCCTAGTGGATGCACCGTATTTGAAGGTCTGGTCATGCCCAAAGCATGCACCAAGATAATTCAATACAGTTGCTCTCTTCAACCACAAACAAAAACACAACCACCTACCACAGGTGAAGTTACCAACACCAAATTCATTGGTATTGACAAGTTCTTTGGTAAAAAAAGAAAGCGCCATCAACTGGCTAGACCACACAGCCGCTAAACTCTGCGCCAGCCGCATCCCTCATGAGAAATGGGTCCAGAAAGCCAGCAAGCGCCTATACAAGGCCGCAGCTAACTGGTTTGCCACCTGGGTTGGCCCACAAACCAACAGCCAGCTTGACACCTGGGAAGATTTCAAAGCCGACATCACCCACAATTTCTGTGTCACTGAATCTCTCCAAGACATTGCAATACAGCTCAGTGATCTTCCTCAAAAGACCACTATTGCAGCCTATGCTATTGAATTTGAGGAAATATGTTGCAAAATCCAAAACCCAGAACAAGCTGACAATGTACACACCAGAGCATCATTTATCAACAGAATGAAACCCTCTGTTGCTGCCCTCATCCTCCCAGAAGCAAATACCTCCATGCCCGCGCTCATTGCTGAAGCCAAGCCTGCTGAAAAACGCACCAACATGGAATATGCTGCATGCAACGGCAGCCACTCCTCAAACAGCAATGGCAGAGAAAATGCCAAAATACCAATCATAACAACAACAACTCCAATTGTAACAATGACAATTGTAACAATGACAATTGTAGCCAAAGCGCAAACCGCTCCCGTCCCAAGAAAGAGGACACCGCCAAAGTTAACAATGCTGAAGTAGCAACCCGCTACAAATCTGACCCCACATTCTCTGATCTCAAAGGTCTCAAAACAGAGTAACAGGGAAAAGAGGAGGAGAAACAGGCTTAAGTGCCCCTGTCTCCCCCAACTTGACAAGAAGAAGTACCAAGGCACAAACTTTGCTGCTTGCATCCCCCGTGTCCTGCAATCCTCCATTTTTATGAACATAAAAATTAAAGATTACTCACAACTTCTTGTCAATCCATGCACTTACAAATCTCCTACATATAAAATTCTATTCAACTCTGGTGCACAACACACCATGGTTAGCAAACCTTTTTTAACCAAGTACAAAATACCAGTTGTCAAATCCAACTTCAAATATGCCAGAATGGCAGACAAATCAAAAGTTCTACTCAAAGGCAATACAACTCCCTTCATAATTGACCTCCAAGGCATACAAACGTCCATCAAAGGACTTGTCATGAACAACATAAACTACAACATTGTAGCAGGCATGGACTGGTTCACCCAATTGAATCCCAGCGTATGTTGGAAAACAAAAACCATGACAATAAACCGCAATGGAGTCAATTTCAACATTCTCAAAGAACCCAACGACCTAATTCTAAGAGATACAGTATTTGTCCAAGTCATAAATCAAGATGACTCTGAACATTTAACCAAAGACAGTACCCTCCACATAATGAGGTACTCCAAATTTAATAACATACAAACACAAAAGATCCAATGCCCATAACTCACAGCACTCCTAAATGAATATGCTCATGTATTCAAGGAAGAACTCACAGAGTTACCCCCCAACAAGAGGTCAAGCATGACATTGACTTATGCAAATCCATGCCCAAACCTGCACCCCTCTACAGACTCTCCTCCATGGAGACCCAAACACTTAAAGCCCACATCAAGGACAATCTACACAAAGGATTCATTTGCCCGTCTGAATCCCTGTGGGGGGCAGCGGTTTTCTTTGTAAAGAAGAAAGAAGGATCCCTTTGCTTAGTTACTGACTACAGAGCACTAAACGCAAGTACAGTAAAAATAAATACCCCTTCCACTCATAGAAGACCTATTTGCAAGGCTCTCTGGAGCAAAAATCTTCTCAAAAATTGACCTTGCATCTGGTTATAACCAAGCTGAAGTTAAAGAGAAAGTCATACCAAAGACTGTGTTCTGCACACAATTTGATTCATTTGAATGTAAAGTAATGAACTTCAGGATGACCAATGCTCCTGCAACATTTGTCACCATGATGAACCAAGCGCTAAACGGTCTCTCAAACAAATTCTGTTACCTTGACGACATCATCATATTTTCAAAAACAAAAGAGGAACACCTCACGCATGTCCGTGAGACACTCAATTGACTCGCAAAGCACAAACTATACGCTAAACCTAGTAAGTGCCAATTTATGGAAAAGGAACTCCTGTTCTTGTACCACATTGTCTCTGATGGTGGCATCAAAGCAGATCCAGAAAAAATAAAAGCCATAAATAACATGCAACACCCTACCTCTGTGAAACAAGTTAGATGCTTTCTTGGTATGGTAGCTTATCTAAGGAAATACATCAAAGACTGTGGAAAGCTCACTGCACTAATCAATGACCTAACCAAAGGTAATGCCAAAAAGAAATTCATCTGGACTCCAGAATGTGACAAGAATTTCCAACTATTAAAACAAGCTTTGATCAAAGCACCAATCTTGCAATACCCTAATAACAATGGGTGTTACGAGCTTGAGTCAGACGCTAGTGACACTGCCATTGGCGCCGTCCTACGCATCCGCTATCCAGGGCAGCAAGATTTCCTGCCAGTGTGTTACAAAAGCATAAAACTAACAAACACTGAGCAAAGGTACCCAATACACAATAAATAATTGCTAGCAATATATCACGCATGCAAGAAATGGAGATGTTATCTCAAAGGACACTTAAACGTCCAAGTGCTAACTGACTACAAATCCTTAATCTATTTCAAAACTCAGAACACACTTGCGCGGCGCCAAGCCAAATGGATGTCCTTGCTGGAACAGCTTAACCTGGACATCCAATAAAAAAAGGGGGCAGAGCTGGTCACGGCTGATGCTCTCTCTAGGCTATGCCAGCCAAGAGAGGATCACCCTGACCACCTGGACCCTGAATGGCCCAATCTATACAACACTGAGTACAAGAAAAAAGGAAAGGATCCCTTCACACACCAACTAACCCATGATACACTAGTAAGGAATTAAAAACATTTTCACATATCACATGGCACAGTATACCAAATCATCAAGGATAAACACATTCTATACATCCCACTTGCACAAAGAGTCAACACTATACTAAGACACCATTGTCTGCTAGGACACACAAAGGCTAACAACCTATATCTTACATTAAAAGAGATAGTATGGTGGCCCAACCTGAAGCAAGACATAATTGATGTTCTAAAAAAGTGTACAGCATGTGAAAAATACGCCAGCACCAAGGCGTCACAGCCAACAGTTAACCCAGTACCTGACCCCAAACCATTTAAGGTTTGGGGACTGGACGTAGTGGGACCCTTCCCAGAAACCAAAACAAATCAACATTTCCTGATTGTAGCCATCAACTTTGCCACACGTTGGCCCATCTGCTGGGCAACAAAAGATCACAAGGCGGAAACAATAAATTGATTCATAAATAAATTAATCATAGCAGACTACAGCACTCCAGACTACATCATAACAGATGGAGCAAAAGAGCTAACAGGCCACGTAGTAAACAACAATCTAAAAGAAAAGAACATCAAACACTCCACAACCTCGCCCTACAGGCCACAGGCCAACAGCAGAGTTGAACGCCTGAACAGCAGCCTTATCAGAACCCTGGAGAAAATAATAGATGGCAAAGCCAAAGACACATGGCCGCTCTATGTGAAACATGCATTACTAGTATCCTGGGTTTGTACCAATCAAGGGACAGACTACTCACTGTTTGAACTAACATACGGGTACAAGCCAGAAATAGTCACCCACAATAACCAACCATATGTGAAGATCCCCCCGAGGAAACCTCCCACAGTAGAACAGAAACTAGCTCTACAACACATACGCCTCAAAGCCAAACTGGCAGAAATAAAGAGACTCAAAACTCAAAAGATAACCTTAACAGAGGACCCACTCCCCATCAACTCCCCCGTCTGGGTCCTAGCTGGGAACAGAAAGAAGCTAGACTAAGTACACAGGGGACCAGGAAGAATCATCAGATACCAACCAGACCGGAACACCTACCTGGTTAAGCTCCAGGGTGCCAAAGAGCCCATCACCAAAAAGTATCACAGATCTTGCCTCCGCCCTAGCAAAGGAGAACACTTGACCCAGTTGGTGCCCACTAGTAAACAACTCCAGGAACATCAGGCAACAGCAGTCAAGACAAAGCCCCCTCCTGATGTACCCGAGTAACCCCTTAAGGGAGGGGTGTGTCGAGGGTCTGGATGTATGAGTATTCCGGCTATCACCATCACACCTAACATCCAGTCATTGCCCAATTTGGTGTCTTTCCAATATACCATTCAACATACCGGAAATGGCAACAAACCAATATCACATGACTGTCCAAGTATCCAGCGACTCAAACCCATCCAGCACATGACCTGCCCCTGGGTTTGATCCAACTAATATCCCCGCCACAGCTAAATCTATATAAGTCTAAAGTATTATCCAATAAAATACACTTCTTCTCTTCCTACTTTTATATTCAAAGCTTCCCCAAAAGGTGCTCTTTATCAATATCACTAATGCAACCAATTGGGATACTTAAATATATTATATATGATAACTAATTTGGTAGCTAGATATTATTATATTAAACATATCATATTTAAAATGATTGAATTTGCAGATCTATTTCATTAGTTTCTTTTCCAACCTGTTATCTTTAGAATGATTGATGCTTAATTTGACTCCAATGCACAACTACCTAGCCATTCTTCTGGTCACAATCCTCTCTCCAGAATTCCTATTTAGAGTGTGAGCCTATCTGTTCAGCTGACTCAATTTCCCGGAATTGGCTGTGTATTTTCTTATTGAATTTGAGCATTGTTGCTGTGTGCACCTTCCCTACTCCATCTTTCAGATGTATAGCTTTTTGTGCTGCCACACATTGTTTTATCCTGTTATGTAATGCGGTTTGAATTTGTATCCCTTGCATGATTGACTTTGATGGGCTCTCTGCACATTTCACCATGGCACAGAGAAGGGCCCACAGAAGTAAGGGTTATTAAACTAATCAACTAACAATAAAAGCCTATTGAAGGATAGTTTTATATCTTCAATAACTTATGGCAAAGGTGGAAGCAGGATATTGGGAATCAAGAAGTAAAGAGCTAATTTTATTGTGCCATTTGTGAGCAACTTACAGCTGCTCGTGAGGTGGAGTGATTTGATACCTGAACTCGGGTAAATCCTTGGGATAATAGAAATGTTGGGACAGGAGATATTGGCCTGTAAATGCAACTAATCCTTGTTAACTCATTTGACACCACATGTTCTGAATTGGTACCCACCTTGTTTCCGACAACAGTCTTCTGAAAACTAGAATCTGACACTATGACATCATTTCTAGTAATAATATATAAAAATAAATATCTAAACCACTAGAAATGATATCATAATGTCGGGGTTAAGTTCTCAGAAAACCGTTGTCGGAAACAAGGTGGATACCATTCTAAATTGAAGTACACTATATTGAACGGCAGAAGTTTTCTTTGGCAGCTGAAATCGGAAGTATTGAGTATTAATGTGCCTAGGTTACGCTTGCTTGTGTATTATGATATCATATTTTGTATAAGGTGTTGTCATCAAGGTAAACTAAAGCCAAAAAAGGTCAAGTTGAATTAATACGCAGGACAAATTTATAATTGGATGAGGTGATAATTTGGAGTAGGCGCACTTCAGAGTTAATCATCTTGGATTGATCTTGAAGCTATAATATGTTTATGACGCCATCTTCTTCTTTTGGAAATATATCTTGTCGTTGGCAGTGGTGGCGCTAATCTACAAACTAGCTTAACGAGCATAACGTGGTAAAGTAGGATTGTATTTAAGCTAGGGAGAGGATTGCCAAGTAGCTATGGACAGTTTGTCGCCGTTGCTTGGAGAGCCTACGCCGTTGCCATGGCCTCAGGTCTTGACGCTCCTGGTGTGTCGGGTGGCAGATCCGCTGTCGTTTACAGTTCTGTTTCCGTTTGTGTATTTTATGGTCAAAGACTTCCATTTGACGGAAAATGATGGAGAGGTTGGATTCTATGTTGGGTTTATTGCATCTTCGTTTGCTGTTGCTCAGACAATGAGTGGTAAATGAAGGCTTTGGTTGTCGTTAATTGGTTTAGGGATCCCATGGGGGATGTTATCGGATCGGATTGGGAGGAGGCCCGTTATCTTGATGGGGTTGGTCGGGACATCGATCAGTTTGTTCATGTTTGGGTTGAGCAAGTCTCTGCCGTGGGCTATAGTGACGCGTAGCATGTGTGGGCTGCTGAGTGGCAACGTGGGGGTGATTAAATCTGCCATGGCTGAGTTGACTGACTCCACCAACAGAGGTAGTTTGACTTGGTTTAAAGTACTAATTTATTAGCCAAGGGGTTTTCGCTGCTCCCTATGATGGGGGGACTTGGATCCGTTCTTGGTGCAATTCTGGGTGGGCTACTCTCAAGCCCAGTTGAAAAGTATCCCGCACTGTTTGGACACGGGATGGTCCGCAGCATATTGGAAAAATATCCGTATATGCTTCCATGCGGAATATGCTCGTTAATAATTGGCGTCTCGGCAGTTTTAGGCCATCTGTACCTTGAAGAGACGCTTGTAACTGTCTTGGATGAAGAATCAGTTTCGTCTTATGGAAGCAGTCCAACGGAAGGACTGCTGGATAGAATCCCATTCAAGGCATGGCTTGCAGTTGTGTGCTTTGCAGGAATGTCGTTTCAGTCGGTTGTTCAGCGAGAGTTGCTCGCAATTTGGGCGGCAACTCCAGCTCAACTGGGTGGGCTTGGTTTTGATTCAACGGATATTGGTAGTTTGATGACCTTTGCTGCCATTGTCCTTTTGGTGATCCAACTGACTCTATACCCTCCCGCCCATCGACGCTTTGGGACACTGTTTCTCTACCGATATGCATTCCTACTGTATGCCGGTATCGTCCTTGGTTTCCCAGCAGCAGCAAGGCTGGTTGGGACTGTGCATGAAGGACTCCTCTGGCCAGCACTCCTGACTTGCACTGCATTTCGGACAAGCAGCAACGTCTTTATAATAACATCAGCCAATCTAATGGTACGACAAAGTTTAATCAACATTAACATTTAGCTTGTTGAAGCATGCCCCAATAACCAAATGCTGGGGAAGATCAATGGCATCTCACAGACTGCTGGCTCCCTTGCAAAGGCCATTGGACCTGCCTTCTGTGGTCTGGCCTTCAGCTGGTCGCTGTCGAACCAATCGAGTGCTTGGTTCTTAAAGGCTCCGTTCACTTGGGAAATCCTGTCCCTGATTGCTGTACTCAACTTCCTGCTGAGCTTTAAAATGTCCAACTAACCCCAGCCATTTAGATTATAAATAACCCATCAAACTTGATGTCCCATGTATAGGAAAGGATTGAGAATATATTTTTGCATTCAACAATATGTGATCCAGGCTCTACCCAATCAGCAAAAGCACGACTATACTTCTAAAAACCATGCCTTTATAGCTGTGCTAATGAAGTATAAGTGATTTAATAATGCATACCTTATACCTTTAACTATCCAATTGACCATCCAGTATATTTTCCTTTCTAACCCCAAGCCTTTTAATATCTCTATACCTACTGAGTTACTAGCATTGCTCTCATACAAATGGAACCATGTAAAATAACAAAGTGGATTCTAGTGTAACGTACAATGTGCAAATTACAAACATCCTGAACTTCTTCCAGCTGCCAAGATCAGCAACCCAAAATCAGTGCAGACAAACAAAAGTTGTACATTTAACAAAACAGGAGCAATACAGGTTATCTTTAGCAGTATCATGGGACAAATAGCTGTTGTCACAACATCTTTGATCACTCCCTCTCAGGAGATCATTTCTCTGATATATGACTTTCAGATTATTGGGGTTTTTGTGCAAATATTTGACTAAAAAACTATCAAGCCAGCTCTCCAAAAGAGCTTAAAGGGGCAAGCAGGAGAACATAGCTGATACTTTTTGTGTAGATTAAAATAGTGGTTGCAACCTAGAAGCAGAATCCTTTGTAAGAAATGATAACAGTCAAGTAGGTGTATAAATTAATATCAATGACCCTTAAAATTTATAGAGAGCACACTCTAATGATAAAATCAGAGCAAGAAAGATAATGACAGGGCGCCACTATGGGGAAGCGAGATAGAGAGAAAAATGATAATTTTATTGAATATTAAGAGATAGCCTTATAAAGCAATTGCAGAACATAAAAAGGATCTGGATGCTTCTGGATGCTTGGTAGGGAATCCAGAAAACATTATGAAAGTAGGGTAAGTTGGGAATGTTAATAATTGTACAATAGCTGTATTTGTATTGCCAGAATTACCAATCTCAAAAAAAACCAATGGTTGCTGCCCAGGATTTCCTGAACAACCACACATCTAATGTGTTGGGGAGATAATGGCACTTTTCAATTAAGTCAATGTTGCATTCTTGGGCGCAGTCAAGGGACATAACAGAAAATTCTAACAGTAGGATTGGTTTTGTACTAAGCCAGATGTTAGTCTTGAGGAATGAATAAGGGATTTACTTTAAGGCCCTATGAATGATAATTATCAGAAATCTTCTCTAGATATGACTAAAAAGATGGTGCCAACATACCATAAAAATCACAAAAAGAAAATGTGAATATAATTTATTTTGATTAGATGAATCTAAATAATTATTATCTGGCAACTAAATATCACAAAACAGTAGACAGGCAGGTAGATCACTGGCCACTCTCATAAGTGGGTTGAAAATTACTCATATCATCAGTCAGAAGGCAAATGAGCTCTTCCCCTGATTTGGGTCAAACCCCATTTTTAGTTGTAAATAGAAATTAAAGAATTTTGCACTTAAAATGCAACCCTGCTAAAGGCAAATCAAAAAAGCATGTATATTTTGATTCACAACAGCACTAGCAGACACAGGAAGAGGGATTGACAGGCCATTAGGGAGTGCCTATCATAATATAAGCGCTAACTTTAGTACATAAGAGAAAAATTGACCTAGCAGGGACCAAGGACCACTTGATGGGAAAAATCCATCCACCAACCCAGTTAATGTGATATAAATCAACCAAAGAGTTAATAGATGTGATATAATTTTTATCCCAGATTCTTGTGGGCAGTTGGTCCACAGGGTAATAGAAAGAGTCATTGGAACCAGATACACAGGAAGGAGGTTGTACTTATCTCTGAAGAGCTGAGGCAGGACTGTGTACCAGTAATTTTCTTGGCCAAAGGTTTCAGGATTATGTTATATGGCAAAGGGGTTAGACAAGAGGGTATTCTCCAGTACAAATTCTGAGAAAGCCAGGATTAACAGATATTCAGTAAAGTGTATAGGTCCAAAGGGGGAACCAGGAGGATGAAATGATGCAGGTGTGGGGTTTGCAGAATCTACGGGTGGTGGGTTGGGCAGAGCCTGCTGGTTTAGTTTTTAAATGGTAGAGGACCAATATAAATAAGGCAAGATATTGTTGAACCAAAGGTCTATAACAGTTTTATTACTCAAAAGAATAATACCACTATTTTCAGGGTACTTATGGTTTTTAAACTACCTTTTCTGGTTGCTCCAAAAAACATGAGTGTTGCAACTGAACCAATGAGGGTTCAGTACTTGGAATTGGGGAAGACAACAGTTCAATAGGAAAGGACAGAATAATAAGAATAAGGTATTGTTTATTGTAGGGTATTGTGATTAATATACCAAATGGGGAAGCCACAAGGCCACAAGGGGGTAGCATAGTGAGGAGTTTCATGTAGGGTTTGGAGCCGAGGAATAACTTGTGCAGGGATCAGCAGGTCAAATTGCCAACGCTCCTAATTAGGATGAAGTGCCCGCCATTTGACATTACCATCAGATTCATTCATAACGTTAGATATGTCAAGGGGTGACTCATTGAGCGCCCCCTGTGTATCATAAGATACATTGGCAGGCGAGGTTTGAACCTTGGTTGCAACACCCCCCTTGCCCCCTGCTTGTTGTCAGACACCAGGACTGGAGTCTGTGGAAGGTCTGGGAAGGTCCGCACAAACAACCTTTGTGTGGGAATGGCACAGCAGGGGCGCAAGCAATTGTGGTGAAGTTTCTTGGTGTTTCCCTGGGCATCCTCAAGTTGGTAGGTGTGGTTGTCATAGACAGCAGCTACCTTGAAGGGCCCTAAGTGGTTGGGTTCTAATTTGACAGAATTGGGATTGAGGGTGTAGACGGGGTCACCTATGGCGTATCTAGCTTTGAGGTGTTTTGTCCCCCCTGTGATCTGCTTGTGTTTGATCTCCTGGGCTTTGGCACGCCATTGGTCTAGGGAGGGAGTTGACACTAAGGGGGGCTTGTCAGGAACCTTGGACCATATTTTCCCCTGTTCAACCTCTTTCAGACCGTCAGGTGTTCCAAAGGCCACGGTGTTGGGGCTGAACCCAGTGCCCCTGTTGATTCTTGCTCGCAGGATCAGTAGGGCAGTGGGAAGATGTTCAGTCCACGCAGTGTTAGGGTGCTCTTGCGAGAGTTTGGCAATCATTTGAACCAGGGAGCCGTTTAACCGTTCCATGCGTCCGTTGGCTTGCGGGTGATAGGGGGTCGTGACTATATGTTGGAGCGCGTCCTTGACGCAGTATGCCTTCACAATGTGTCCAACAAGTTTGGGCCCGCCATCTGTGATAAGACGCTTGGGTTGCCCGAAGCAAGCCACAATTTCCTTGCCAATAAAGCGGGTAACAGTGGTAGCGGTGTGGTTGGTTGTGGCCCAGGCCACTGGCCAACACGTGAAGTAGTTGATAGCGGTGATAATATACTTCTTACCCAGTCTGTCTTCGGAGAGCAGTCCCACAATATTGAGGGCCCACTGTTCAAAGGGTTCTATAGCCTTGATGGGTAGGACAGACTTGGGAGGTGCAGGTTTGGACGTATTTTTTTCACACAGCACACACACCTCAAGAAGGTCCAAGATGTCTTGACGCATGCGCGGCCACCAAACCTTATGTTTCATGATCTCAAAGAGGTTACACCCTCTGATGTGACCCAAGGTTTGGTGGTAGTGCAAGATGGTGTCTCCTCATTGTGTGGTGGGAATATAAGGCATCTTCTCACCTGTCTCTGCCTGGCGGCAGACTTTCCCAGCATTGATGGTGAACTGAATTTTGTTGTCCTTCAGCTTGGAGATGGTGACCGAGTTAAGGCCCTTGTAGCGGGTTGCCTCAGGGCGCAGGTAGAGCATGGGCCATTCTGGGTCCAGACTGTCGTCCCCAGTGCTGGACGCTACATAGAGTCGTGAAAGAGCGTCAGCTGTGACGAGTTCCTTTCCAGGCTTATATTCAATGCGTAATTGATAGGGGGATAGACGTTCAACCCATCCTGCTTGGCAGCGTGTCAAATGCGACTGCATGTTGAAGTACTGGAGTGACTTATGGTCTGTCAGAACGCGGGGTGGGAAGGTCGCACCTTCCAAGTAACAGCGCCACTTCTCAACGCAGTGTACAATGGCTGCCAGCTCTTTATCATGGATGGGGTGATGTTGTTCCGAGTCAGTGAGCTTCCTGGACTCATATGCTACGGGAAGGAAGACACCATTGTCAGTTTCTACCCGTAGCACACCCCCTATGGCCCTGTCAGAGGTGTCAGTCTCGAGTTTGTACTGTCAATTTTGGTTGGAAAACTGCAGTACTGGTGCTGTTGTGAGCCTTTGCTTCAACGTCTCAAAGGTTTGATCTCTGGCAGGGGTTCAATGGAAGCGCTGTTTGGTATTGAGGAGCTCAGTGAGAGGTGCAATTAGTTCCCCGCAATTTGGGATGAACTTGCGTACATAGGCAACCATGCCCAAGAATGTTTGCACTTGGCCCACATCAGTGGGGGGCGGCATGCTAGTGATTGCCTTGATTTTGGCAGGATTGGGCTTTATTCCTTGGGCAGAGATGATGTGCCCAAGGAATAACAACTCCGACTTGAGAAACTCACATTTGGAGGGTTTAGCTTTTAGCTGGTTTTCCCGAAGGGTGTTGAGGACAGCACAGAGGTGTTGGAGGTGTGTGGTTTGATCTTGACTGAAGACATTAATGTTGTCAAGGTACACCACCACACATTTCCCAAACAATTTCTCAAATGCTTTGTTCATCAACATGGCAAAGGTGGAGAGAGCGTTGGTCATCCCAGAGTTCATGACACGACACTCAAACGAACCGTAGCGTGTGTGGAAGGCAGTTTTTGCCTCATCCCCTAGTGCAATGCAGACCTGGTTGTACCCCGCAGTGAGATCAATCTTGATAAAGACCTTTGCGCCCGTGAGTGTATCAAACAGGTCGTCAATCAGCGGCAGGGGGTATTTATTTTTAACTGTCACCTCATTTAGGGCGCGGTAGTCTGTGACCAGGCAAAGGGACCTGTCCTTCTTGGCTACAAAGAAGACTGCCGCCCCGTATGAAAAGAGCAAGGGGCAAATAAATCCCTTATCAAGAGCGTCCACAAGGTGCTGGCGGAGGGTTTCATCTTTCTTTGGTGTGAGACAGTATAATGATTGTACTTTAGGTAAAGATCCTTGAAGTTGTACAGCGTGCTGGATCTCCCAGGGTGGAGGTAGTTGTTTGAGTGTTTCACTGAATACGTCCTTGTACTCCTCAAGGAGTGCAGCTAGAGCTGGTGGTGGTGATTTTGACAAGAGAGGGACTGCAGATGGTTCTGCATGGATAACTTTGACTGAACATTGATTAAACTTTAGTCTCCCCCCTTGAAATCATATGAGCCTGTTTCTGTCATTCTGACAAACACAGTGTCATGTAGTAGTTTGTTTATTTCCATGGGGTAGATCTGAAACCTGACCCTGTTTCTATTGAGGGTGATGACAGAGATATCCCAGTCAATGTAGGGGCAGTTATGCCGGAGCCAACTGAGGCCAGCAATTACGTCGTGGCTGAGGTCTGCCATGATTGGCCCAGAGAGCTAAACCTGGATGTTCCCCATCCTTACAGAGAAGGGTACCGTCTCGTGGGTGATGGCAACTCTGCGGGAGTCAGCTACACGTACTGCTTTGAATCTGCTGGGTATGTGATCTAATTGCTGGGAGTCAGCAAAAGCTTGATCTACCATGGTGTGGTCGGCCCCGGTATCTACCAGTAACTTGTGGGTGTTCCCACGGAAATGAAAGGAATAGGACAAGTGTGTTACTTTATTTGCGGAATGAGCGGCTTGCAACACGGGGTTGTCGCTATGGACCTGAAAGACATCTAGGATTTTGACCTCGTGAAGATTGAAGTTGTGGGAGTTCTTTGCAAGCAAGGGCTGAGAAGGCGGGTCAGTTGGGGTTGTAGGGCCTCTCGCTGTTACAACCCCCAGGCTTTTCCCTAGTTCTTAATTAGCGCTAGCTGGAGCTCCCCCCTTGCAGGGACGTTTAGCTGCACCTTCTTGTTGGCGAGGTTGGTGACGGCCCACTTGACCTTGGCCATTGTTAGGTGCAGGACGTGGTTGGGGTGGAGCATCGTTGGTGCGGCAGAAGCCCATTGAAGCCTGGTTATTGGCCTCTACAATGGCTTTATAGCAGCCGTCAATAGAGGTGCAGCGGCCAACGGGAACCCACTTGCAAATATGAGGTTTTAACCCATTAACAATGAGAGTGAGCAACATGACGTTTTCATCGGTCACTGCTTTGGGGGCGGCAGCAAGGGCTTGTTGCCAAGCGGCGAGATACTCAGAGACGGAACCAGTCTGCTTGATGGCTAAGAGGAGAGTCCCCAAGACAATGGGAGAGAAGGTTTCACTATATCAGGACTTGGCGGCGTCTCAAAATGTTGCCCAGGTGACGTCAAACTCCTGGCTGGCCCAGTTGGTGAACCACACGGCAGCAGGCCCTGTAAGGCAGCCAGATGCAGTGGCAACGCACATGGACTCAGGAACCTGACAGATCCAAAGGCGCGTTTCAGTGGACTGGAGCCAACTGACAATGTCAGCTCCTTTGACACCGCCAGTGAAGGACTCTAGTTGAAGGTTGAGCATACGTTGCAACAGACCCGACTGTGGCGGGATGACGCTAGCGTCACGCTGCCCGAGGCGGAGCCAATTATATACACTGGTAAGAACTAGCTGATCTTGATAGATGACATAACCTTTGGGAATGCCCCTCTCGGGATTGAAAGGAACATCTCTTGTTGTGGAGTAGCCATGCGGCCCATACTCCGTCCTTTCTTGGGGGAATTTTGTTTTTAAAATAGGTCAGAACCTACTTCTGCTACCACTGTTGCAACTGAACCAATGAGGGTTCAGTACTTGAAATTGGGAAAGACAACAGTTCAATAGGAAAGGACAGAATAATAAGAATAAGGTATCGTTTATTGTAGGATATTGTGATTAATATATCAAATGGGAAAGCCATAAGGCCACAAGGGGGTGGCATAGTGGGGAGTTCCATGTAGGGTTTAGAGCCAATGAATAACTTGTGCGGGGATCAGCAGGTCAAATTGGCAACGCTCCTAATTAGGATGAAGTGCCCGCCATTTGACATTGCCATCAGATTCATTCATAACGTTAGATACGTCAAGGGGCGACTCATCGAGTGCCCCCTGTATATTGTAAGATACGTTGGCAGGCAAGGTTCAAATCTCAGTTGCAACATGAGCCTTTGGTCCTCAGGTATCTTATCCTTGGAAATCTGGTGAATCAATTGTTTCTTGAGTTTGGCTTGCTCTTGATTAGCAGGTGTTGATTAATAGATGTTGCAGGCTTCTATTTTTCCAGCTTTGTTCTCAAAATCATGCGGCCCGCCAATTGTGCCTTGGCCTTGACCTTGACACTGGGTTTTAACACTGGTTAGTGTTCATTGGTAGGTGCAACCTTGGATTTGACCACATCCTTCATTTGGCATGCAACTAGTTCAGGATAGATTTGGGCCTTTGGTGAGGTGCTCTGTGGGGTAGACCCATTCAATTTCAGTGAATTTTCTAGGCTTTGAGGGTGCCTGTCAAACACCTCTCTGGCTCAAGCCCAAAAAATGCAGACAGCTGGGCTTTTGGCCCTCTGGGCTGGTGAGCCATGGACGGTGTGAGCCAGGGTTTGATTATTGCTCTGGGTTTCTTTTAAGATTAATCACAAATGCCAGTTGTGATAAATTAGACTGAGTTATTTTTTCCCAAAGCATATTGGGGTGATTTATATATTGGTGGGCAAAGATTAATATTTTATTCTTATTTTATTGTCTTAAAAGTGGATTTCTTCATGCAATATAGCCATAATAACCCTGCTTATGCAATCTATTTCAAATGGTGCCATTACAAATATCAATATTCAGGGTAATCTTGATAGTTTCTCTAATTTTTCCAACAGTTTTAAACCAATTCTGCTTAACTAGTCTGATTATAGATTGATCATCTCAAGCTGTAGTCTTTTTAGGAAGGCCTGACCTTGGAAAATTTTCACAGAGTTAGATCATTTAAACTTCAGGCAAAGTTATCAAGCTGTTTTGACACAACCTTAAGCTATTTTACAATTTTTCTATGAGATAACCCTGTTTTACTAGCTTGGATAATTTTGCCACAAATATACTCAAGCATTTCTCTTGTTTTAACTATCTTTTTTGTTCAAAAGATTCACTAACCTCAATTCTATTATCTAGGTAAGTTTGGATGAGCGGTTCTGTCTTGTATGTTTTTTATGAGTATAAATACTCCTGTGAGTTAAAGTCTTAGTATTCCTCTTTCTTTGAAAACACTCATTTTTATTGCTTTTATTTTTTTGCTTATTTTTTTATCTGTACATGATAAAACTTTTGTGGTGCATCTATCCATGCCAATTTTGGCGATTATTATTATTATTTTCCTTTGTTTTAAATAAAGGCGACACCTGGTTGAATTTTTATTGACTGTATATAAAATCAAAGCCTTGGTTCTGGGAAACCGAACTTATGATCATCAAATGTTTGAGGTGGATTTTCAGCGATAGCCAAAAATATATATCACAAATATACAATTAAAGTTTTACGACTGGAGTAGAGAGAGTTGCTTCTGGTGATAGAATAAATTATCATCTGAGAAGGATTTATTCTTTGGCTGCTGCCTAAACAAGCATGTGTCTGCTCAGCAAAGCCAGAGGGGACGCAATGATTCGATCGGACTCCTAAACGTGGCATGAGCACAATGCGGATTCCCGTAAACATCCAGCTTGATTTAAAGTACGAACCTTTAGAATTTAAACGATTTTGAAAGGGAATCAGGAGCTCGGATCGGTTTGATTGGTACTGATATGAGACTAAATCCAAACCTATCGAATTGGAATCAAAGGATATTTAAATCGAAATCTAAACAGGATGGCTTGGACCAAAAGCTTATGTGAGATCAGGAATACCAAATTGTCGTGACTATCGGTGTTAACAAAATATTTAAATAGCCATAAAGACTTATGGACACTCTCAGTCAGCTAAGATATTCAATATGCCTCCCAAAGCCACTTCCAAAAAACCTTCCGCTCCTTCTACTCCCGCCGCTCCTTCCGAGAAGGTCGGCAAGAAGGTTGGTGCCGTTCTAGGCAAGAAGCGCACTACCAAGCGCGCTGAAACCTTTTCCATCTCACATCTACCGCGTTCTTAAGCAAGTTCATGGTAGCACTGGAATATCTTCCAAGGCCATGTCTATCCTCAACTCTTTTGTTGCCGATATTTTTGAGCGTATTGCTGCTGAGGCTTCCAAGCTTGCTGCTTATAATAAGCGGTCCACCATCTCTTCTCGTGAGATTCAAACTGCTGTTCGTTTAGTTCTTCCTGGTGAACTTGCCAAGCATGCTGTTTCTGAAGGCACCAAGGCGGTCACCAAATACACCAGCTCCAAATAACCGCCTCAATTATTAACGCCTTTTCTCTGTTATATAGCTTTACTATTTTCCACAATATGTATTCCATAACCCATAGCGTAAGTAAATAAACAGTTTGTGCTTTGGTTTATTTTTAATTTTGGCTTTAATAAACTTATTTTTTAAAAAAATCCAGTTTTAAAGAAGGGCATGGGCCTCGTAGCAAAAGTCGTAAAATAAATACAAGTACACGTATTTATGATTTCAGAGACTTTTAAATAAAATTTAGCTCGCTTGCAGTAGTTCAACTATCAATTGCTCTCATGACTTTTTTAATCACGCGAAGGGTTATTATCACTTTTTCTTAGCTTTTCATGTTTATGGCCTAAATAACAGATACAAGATTCAATAATCATGGTTATATAAAGCACTTAAAAAGAGCTTCGGTATTACAATTCTCTGCGATATTATAAATTCAATCAACACTGTTTTTTTAGATCTCTGATTATACTTTCTTTCCACAGAAACAAGTTAACACTCAGCTTTCTAACTCACTTTTAGGATATATGAGCAAGACTTAATATATGTCCTCTTTAAAAGTAATCGCGTATAAAGAAAATATATTATGTACTCTGCTCTGCTAAGGACCAGGTTGAACGTTTAGAGTCATTAGATCCACTTCTTTCATTAAATTGGATGCTATTAGCGTAGTAATTGTTTTAAGCTACATTTTCAAGACTCACAATATAATCGTTCCAAGCCAGATAAGTAGTATAAAATAGTTATTATCAGACTTTGTGCTTATTCACACTTTCTCATCGATCTTTAAAAAGAATTGGCATCAAATCCAAACGATCTAAATCACAATTTATACATATACGTTAGTTCTTTTGAGGCTTAGTCAAATACAGGCTTCAGTTGTTTGAGTAAATTCGGAGCCTGGCTCAAGCAATTATCATTTAAGCGTGGCATATCACCATATATAAGAGTAGGTATAATTTGACCTACTAAAATCTATTGCCATAGCTTCTTTAATTACTCCTTCTCGAGGAATCATTTCTCTAAGAAATAACTTGACTCATTAAGTAGAAGGTGTCCCCAAAACTCAATTCAGGTATAATGCTAGGAATCAAATCCCTTAATCTCCAAATAACCCTTCTTCCCAAACCACATGGATACTGTGACATGCTTCAGCCTTATAAGACACTCTGCTTATTTTAATAAAGATATCAACCTTTTCTGATCTTCCCCTTTTCTCATATTGTATACTTTCCTGAAGTATATACATGAAACAATTATTTGATTTATTTAAATAGCGGAAGCCTAGTCAATTCTCAATAATTGTAAAGGCTAACCTGTTTTAAGAGATATTGTATTAATCAGCTAGACAATAGTAGCTTATGTATATATAATATTTTGAAGTAGTTAAGAATATATCTTATAGTAAAAATGCAAGGAAATAAGACATATTATTCAAAGAACTGCCTATTATAGTTTAAGCAAAAGTCTATTGTATAGTTCAGCATGATTGAATATGTTACAGAATGTGTATCAAATGCTAACCTAAGAGATTACAAATATTAATAGTGTTAATGACAAATGTGACAAAAGAAAAGGGAATTCTCAACATTTATGGTCTTGATAGAATCATATTTATTGTTCTTTCAAGGTGATTTAATGTTGCTATTTTCTCTGGTATAAGATGGTAGTAAGTAGTCAATAACTAAATGTCAAGTGTACTTACTTTGACTGACAGACTGCTGTTATAATGAAAAGTGTAGGATAGTGGTAATTGTATCAACTAGTAAGAGATCCTTCTTATGTAGATCTATAAAGTGTTGAGGAGCTGGATGTACAAGTATTCCGGCCATCACTGACACAAGTAACATCCAGTCATCGCCTGGTTTGGTGCCAATCCAATATTTGATTTGACATTCCTGAAATGGCAACAAACCAATATCCCATGACTTGTCCAGATATCCAGCTATCTGAATCTGACTCACACATGACCTCTAATATATTTGATTTGACTTAAGTTCCCGCCACAGCGCACACAATATATAAGCCTGAAATATTATTCAATAAAATCACTATTCTTCTCTAAACCTATCTTCTAAGCTTCTCCAGAAGTTGTTCCTCATCACTGGTAGTAGCTACGGTTTTCTCAACCATGTCTATGAAAGAGAAAATGACTGAACAGAACCCGCCTACCTTTGCCCACATACTAAACTAGGCTACATCCCAAGACACCTGGAAGACGTACTTCCGCGCCCACGACATTGACAAAGATATACCAAGTAGATGCACTGTATTTAAAGAACTGGTCATGCCCAAAGCATGTGCCAAGATAATTCAGTATATTTACTTTCTACAACCATAAACAAATACACAACCACCTATCACAGGTGAAATCACCAACACCAAGTACATTGGTATTGACAAATTCTTTGGCAAAAACAAAGAAAATGTTTTAAACTGGCTGGACTACTCAGCCGCAAAACTTTGTGTCAGCTGCATTTCTCACAAAAAATGGGTCCAAGAAGCCAGAAAACGTCTGTACAAGGCTGCAGTCAACTGGTTTGCTACTTGGGTTGTCTTAAAAACCGACAAACAGCTTGAAAACTGAAAAGATTTCAAAGCTGACATCATAACTTTTGTGTCACCAAATTCCTTCAAGACATTGCAATACAGATCAGAAATCTTCCCCAGAAGACCACTGTCACAGCCTACATCAATGAATTTGAAGAGATACATTGCAAGATCCAAAACTTGTTACGGTAGAAAATCAAATGGAAGGAATAGTGCGCCCTCGTAAAACCCAAAATCAGTGAAGAACTGCAGCCAAACCCCTAAAAGAAATTGACAACTTAAATGCTGTCATAGACAAAAAATGGGTCAAAGCTGGGGTTGCCCAAATAGCCCTCAAAAATCTGGACCTGCCATACTTTTCCCCAAATAATTATGACAAGAAAATTACGCATTATATGCTATTTAGGGATGGCAGCGCTCAAACCACTGATTGCCAGAATTTTTTGAATTATGACGTCATTGACTTGAATTCCAACGCAGGACCACCAACTGCTGAAAATATTCTTGCCAGCCAATCAGAAGCTGCAGAATCTCCTCCTGCCCCATCCTAAACTTCCTTAAGACTTTCCCATTCCCCCTCTAGAAACTTGTTTCTAGATAGCTTAATTTTCCTCAGAAATAAAAGAAAGTTTATCCCAAAATGATGGCCTATCTGGGGCTGTTTGCCCCTGTCCTCAAAAGACTAGCCTTTGTGGCCGTCAAGGTTGCTGTCAACTTCATGGCCGCAACTTTGCCCGCTCTTTACATGCCAATGCCTTCTGAATCTTTCTCAAATTTTCCTTTACAAGTCATTTGCTTGTTGACAATTTTAACCTCAATCTTCTGCTACACCACCATTGGATCCAAGATGTTGAAGCCGTCCTCCCAATTTGGCCTCCTGCTTGTCAAGCAACTCACAATTTGTTTATTATATCCTCATCATATTTCCTTGAATCACACAGCTTACCATTTCACTCTAACAAAACTCCGCACAACCTGACAACATGCACACAAGAGCCACATTTATCAACAGAATGAAACCCTCAGTTGCTGCTCTCATCCTCCCAGAGGCCACCACCTCCATGCCCATGCTCATTGCAGAAGCCAAGCACGCAGAAAACTGCACAAATATGAAATATACAGCACGCAACAGCAACTGCTCCTCCAATGGCAATGAAAAAGACAGCTCTAATGGCAACAAACGCCAAAACACCAATCACACCAGTAACAACAGCAACTTCAATCAAAACAATGACAATTGCAGCCAAAGTGCAAATTGCTCCTGCCCCAAGAAGAAAGATACTGCTGAAGTAAACAATGCTGAAACAGCAGCCCTCTATGAATCTGACCTCATATTCTCTGACCTCAAAGGTCTCAAAACAGAGAAACAGGAAAAAGAGAAGGGGAAATAGACTTAAGTGCCCCTGTCTTCCCTCAAACCAACAAGAAATTGTACCAATGTACAAACTTTGCTGCACACATCATATATATCCCCCTAAACTTCTATCTTTATGAACTTAAAAATTAAATATCACTTACAACTTCTTGTCTACCCATGCACTTATAAATCACATACACACAAAATTTTATTTGAATCTGGTGCTCAACACACCACAATAAGAAAATCATTTGTAACCAAGTACAAAAAACCAGTTGTCAAATCCAACTTAAAATATGCCAGAATGGCAGACAAATCAAAGGTTCTACTTGAAGGCAAAACAACTCTCTTCAGAATTGACCTCCAAGGCATACAAACGTCCATCAAAGGACTTGTCATGAACAACATAAACTACAGCATTGTAGCAGACATGGACTGGTTTACCCGAGTAAACCCCAGCTTATGTTGGAAAACAAAGACCATGGCCATCAAGCACAATGTCAAAGAACCCAAAGGCCTCATTCTGAGAGATACTGTAAATTCACTTCCCCTTTAGCCCTGAATAGGACAATTTTCTCGCGCTGCACAAAAAAATCTGCTCAAAAGCCAGCCAAGCCCCTTAATTCTCTTGAGGATTTAGCCCACACAATTGACAAGAGATTTGTATTGGCATACCCTTCCCAAGTGATAAATACTGATGCTTTGGATTCTGTCCCCACTTGGGAGGAATCTCTAATTAATTTGGATTATTTTTTGGCTTGGGCCCGTCCACACTTGAAATTAATTAAGTCTAAGTATTCAGGTCGCGCTACTGCCATTTCTTTAAATGCCAATCCAACTGGGTTGAACCATTCAGTTGACCCCAACCAATCAGAGTTGAAGCCGGAAATTAATGAGAAAATCTCCAACCCTTTGGATTCTCCTCTTCAAAATTTCTCTGCAAGCCAATCAAGTCCCAGCCCTGAGTCAGGTGACTCATGAATTCAATTCCTCTCTTAAAGCAAGACAGGTGTAAGACCCACAATAAAAACCTGTGAGGGTCTACCTCTTTAACAAAGTAAAATAAATAGTATTGTAGATAGAACTTCAATGATAGCTTAAACTATCATGTACAAAGATAGCTTTATTTATAGTGTTCAGAGTTCAAGAAGGCAGAGGCAAAACATTATATCATGGATGACATAATTTTTAAGCATAATGTAGAATATTAGCTCATTTGTTATGGGAGACCGGGTTAAACTCAATTTCTCTTGTGATTGGGGTTCTTGAAAAGTTGTTATCACTTAAGGAAAGTTGTCAGGCTTGGTGAGACCTTTCGAATGCAAGTCTAAACATTGATTTCTGTTCCGTGCTCAATGAGTTACACATGAATGAAAGCGGACATTCATGCATTAACCCATTCATGCAAAATGCATGAATACCCATCTTTGAGTAAATCACAATTTTACTGTTACCTGGCCCAGATATTGGATACTTCACAATTTCTATTGGCTAGGTAATTTATGTCAGGATAATCCCAACAACAGGGGACTTTCAGTCCCCTGCTTGCTCATTTTTCAAAATTAAAGTTTCAACTTTCTTAACTAAAGTTTTTTATTTTTGGGGCTCTTCTACTAGTTCTCCTCTATTCCTGGCTTTGTTAGTATTGATATTACAATTAATTACCTTCCCTGACTTTCCCTGGTTTATGGCGTTGTTTTCAAAGTTGCTACAGTTAACGTTAGTGTTAGTAGTTGTGCTTACCTTAGTTGTTTTCAAAAATCTAGTTCAAACTTTAAGATTAGTATTATAATTGCTATAAATTCTTAATTTAAGTTCAAAATTGTTTTCTTTTGCTTTCAAGCTCCTTGGCTTTTAATATACGTTTTACACTCCGTAAACCCGTCCACAAGGCAACCAATATCCCGCGGCCTTTGTTTCTTGCCCTTCCTGGCCTCCCAGTAACTTTCTTGCCTGTGTTTGTCTGTTGGTTGTTTTTTTAGGACCATTTAAAGTGATAATCAAGAGACCTTCAGGAGAAAATAAATCTGTTATTACTGGTCCCAAACTTGGTCATTAAGAGAAATGTTGGTCCCTCTTGCCAAGTTTGTCATTTATACCTTGGTGCCGGCTCTGGTAATGATATGGTGTACTACCCCAGATCTGTGGGAGCGTATTTCCCATACTCTTCACTGTGTTGGCGCTAACCCAGGCCAATTCATGCACTTACTAGAAGACATCCCTGGATGCGCCCAGGATATCCTTGCCACCAGTGAGAACGTTGTGAGAAGCTTAACATGTGACAATCTCAAGCTCACTGCCCTTGACTAAGTCCCACTCATGACCCCCAGCCCGTTCCCCTCCCTTCTCCTCCCTCAGAGATCCCGGTACCACTGATCTCAGAGGAAGGATTGGATGGACAAGAGCTCAGACCCAAGCTTGTCACCTGGCTGCTTGGTGGGATGCTTTTGATGGGCTTGGACTCATACTTCCCCCGTCTATCTGCCACGTCCTCCCTATGGACGCCCCTTCAAGCAGCCATCCCAGTCTTACACTAGATGGTGTCCTGGTGGATTCTTCCCCCAGGATGGGAACCAAACTTAGTTATTTTAGCCCCCCTCTCTCACAGATACAGTCTTTATCCAAGTCATAAACCAGTACAACTCAGAACGTCTAACCAAAGACAGTACACTTCATATAAGATACACCAAATTTAACAGCATGCAAACAGCAAAAATACAATTCCTAGAGCTTGCAGCACCCTTAAATGAATACATTCATATATTCAAGGAAGAGCTAACAGATCCCCTCACCCAAACAGGAGTTCAAACATGATATTGATCTATGCAAAGCCATGCTCAAACCTGCACTTCTTTACAGACTCTCTCCCATGAAGACACAAACCCTCAAAACCCATATTGAAAAAACCTGGCCAAAGGTTTCTTTTGCCTATCAGAATCCCTGTGGGGGCTGCAGTTTTCTTTATAAAGAAAAAGGAAGACTCACTCTGTCTGATAACAGACTACAGAGAACTCAATGCAAGCACAGTAAAAAATAAATATCTCCTTCCACTTATAGAAGATTTGTTTGCAAGACTATCTGGAGCCAAATTTTTCCTAAAAATTGACCTCACCTCAGGCTACAACCAATTAGAGGTAAAGGAAAAGAACATACCAAAAACTGCATTTGGTACACAATTTGGATCCTTTGAGTATAGAATAATTAACTTTGGGATGTCTAACGCTTCTGCAATGTTTGTCACTATGATGAAAGAAGCACTAAATAATCTTTTAAATACATTATGCTACCTTGACAATATTATCATATTATCAAAGACCAAAGAGGAACATCTCACACATGTCCGCAAGACACTCAATTGACTTGCAAAGAACAAACTCTATGCAAAGCCTATCAAGTGTCAATTTATGGGGGAAAAATCCTGTTTTTGGGCCACATTGTTTCTGCTGATAGCATCAAAGAAGATTCAGATAAAATTAAATCCATAAACAGCATGCAACTCCCCATCTCTATTAAACAAGTAATATTCTTTCTTAAAATGGTAGCTTACCTAAGAAAATACATCAAAGACTGTGGAAAACTAACCACACCAATCAATGGCTTAAAAAAGATTAATGCTAAAAAGAAATTCATCTGGACACCTGAATGTGACAAGAATTTCAAGATACTAAATTAAGCACTGATCAAAGCTCCAACATTGAAATATCCAAATAACAACAGATTCTACAAGCTTGAGTCAGATTCCAGCTACACCGCCATTGGCACAGTGCAATGCATCTGCCAGACAGGAAAGTAAGACTTCCTGTCAGTATGTTATGAGAGCAGAAAACTAACTAACACTGAGCAGAGATATCCCATACACAATAAGGAATTTCTAGAAATATACCACACATGCAGGAAATGAAGATGTTACCTAGAATGACATTTAAACGTCTACATACTAACTGATCATAAATCCTTAATCTTCTTTCAAAACTCAGAACACACTCACACGTCAGCAAGCCAAATGTATGTTTTTATTTATCAGCGTAATCTGGACATTCAGTACAAAAGGGGGCAGATCTGGTCACAGCTGATGCCTTCTATAGGCTATGTCAGACTAGAGAGGATTACCTTGACCACCTGGATCTAGATTGGCTCAACATATAAAACACTGAGTGTAAAACCAAAGGCAAAGATTCCTCAAACCACCAGTTAACTTATAACACACTAGTAAGAAATGAGAAACACTTCCACATGTTAAATGATGTAGTATATTGTATCATCAAAGAAAAACACATTTCCAAAATTCCCCTTGCAAAAAAGGTTGATACCATCCTGAGACACCACTTCCTATTGGGGCACATAAAAGATAATAACCTATACCTTACAATAAAGGAAATAGTATGGTGGCCTAACCTAAAACAAGACATCATTGACACCCTAAAAAAGTGCACAGTATGTGAGAAATACTCAAGAACCAAAGCATCACAACCTACAGTTAACCCAGTACCTGACCCAGAATTATTTAAGGTTTGTGGCCTGGACATAGTAGGACCTTTCCCAGAAGCCAAAGCAAGACAACACTTCTTAATTGTAGCCATTGACTTTGCAACACGCTTGCCAATCTTCTGGACAACCAAAGACCACAAAGCAAAAATAATCAACTGCTTTATCAATAAGGCAATCATAGCTGACTATGGAACCCCAGACCACATCATCACTAATAGAGCCAAGGAACTGTCAGGACATATAGTGAATAGCAACCTGAAAAAAGAACATTAAACACTCCACAACCTCACCCTACAGGCCACAAGCCAACAGCAGAGTTGAACACCTAAACAGGAGTCTCATCAGAACCCTGGAGAAAATAATGGATGGCTAAGCCAGAGACACATTGCTACTATATGTGAAACATACATTATTAGTATCTTGGATACACACTAATCAAGGAACAGGCTACTCACTATTTGAATTAACATATGGATAAAAACCAGAGATAGCCACCCACAATAACCAACCCTATGTGAAGATTCCCTCAGGAAAACCTCTCACATTGGAACAAGTCCCAGTACTACAGAACATACGGCTCAAAGCCAAAATAGCGGAGAGCAAGAGACTCAAAGCACAAAAACTGACTTTCACCAAGGAACCACTCCCAATCAATTCCCCTGCCTGGATCCTTACTGTAAACAGAAAAAAATTGGATTCAGTACACAGAGGACCTGGAAGAATTTTAAAATACAGACCAGACAGAAACACCTACCTAGTCAAGTTTCAAGGCGCCAAAGACCCTATCATCAAAAAGTATCATATATCCCACCTTTGCCTCAGCAAAAGGAAAAACTTGGTTTGGCTAGTACCTACTAGTGAAAACTTTAGGGACATCAGGTGGCAGCTGTCAAGAAAAAGCCCCCTCCTGATGTACCAGAGTAATTCCTTAAGGGAGGAGTGTGTCAAAGAGCTGGTTGTACTGGTATTCTGACTGCTGCCAACACACATAACATCCAGTCATCACCTGGTTTGGCGCCAATCCTGTATTCAGTTTGACATTCTGGAAATAACAACAAATCAATATCACATGGCTTGTCCAGGTATCCAGTAATCTGAACTCGACTCAAATAAGACCTCCCTTATATTTGATCCAACTTAAGTCCCTGCCACAGCACAAGCTATATAAGTCTAAAATATTATCCAATAAAATTACTCTCTTCTTCTCTAAATCCATCTTCTAAACTTTCCCAGAAGTTGCTCATCAATAATATGATTGGATGTTTAAACTCTGCTGATAATTGAATTGACTGATGAAAAGAGAGCTTGATCAGTTTTAAATATATTTAATTGAAAAATATATATAAATTTTAGTTTAAGTACAGGATGGTTGGCTTGAAAATTTTGAATCTATCTATTCCAAAGTGAAATAATAGAATATTTCACTTGGATGTATCAGCTGATCCAAGTGGCTGCATATTATTTCAGAGTAAACCTTGCTTGCCACAGCTTCATCCCAAAAGAACATTAGTGAAGTAAACTGTGACGGAAATTGCAGGATAGTAAGAAGCTGTCTCTAAGTGGTGGGGAATGACCACCCAAATCCACATAGAGTTAATGATTAACCACCAATGCAGCTTCAAATACCGGTTTGTAAATTTTCCAAATGAGATACTAGGATTAAGTAAAATAATTAATCCTAACCAAAAGAGCCCAAGATAAATAGCCTGTGAAAGCATCAGAGAATCTTCAGAATAAAATTCAGGACGTTGGGATGCAACACAATTTTTCATTTTCAAAGACAGGGGGAGCCACTCCAAGATTGGCAGGCATTGAATTATCATTGGGGGGGTACAGACAACAAAGTTCCAACTGCAGGGCCCCATCTTCCAGTAATGATCCGGCTTAGGATCAAATTATATGGGATATAGCAGAGTAGGACAACTACAGGATGCATTTTTTAAAAGTAAATTAGACCAAGGGATATTTGATTTTTATTGAGTAAACTTTTGGGAGGACTCAACTCTTAGAGTTGAAACAGTGAAAATTATTCAATATATATCAAAAATTGACTAAGCAATATCACCTAGATCCTGGGCTTGTATTTCTTCTAAATTTTCAAGTGAGTATCTAGTCCAGGTTGCAAAGAACCCTTGTGTGACCAATTTCTGACAACCATGCTGATTAATAAGCTCATATCTGGTAACCCTCAAATTACAGCAATTTATCAACATCAGTTTGAAAGGGGGGCTGGTTTCAGCTGGCAGACTGGAGCAGCCGTAACCCATTTTTGATTGACCGTTTGATTTAAATCTGTTAATTGGGTCAATTTTGTTAATGGTTTGCTGGCTTTTTGAGCCTTTCTAGTTGGCCACATAATTCCTGGCATGATGGAACCTACCGTTGTTACAAAAGTAACAGCTTCAAGGCCCTGGGCGGGAATTGAACCCGCTCCTAGCCACCAGGCGGGGCTAGCAGGCGGGGGAGATTCACCCACACCTGGATTTTTGCTTTTCTAAGCAAATCCAGGTGCAGGAATCATTCTCGCCCTGATGGCAGCTGAGGGCCTGTTCTGGGCCCCAAAAGCTACACCCAAGCCTTGGTGGGTTTGGCTGGGCCTGGGCAGGCTATTTTTAGCTGCCCAGTAAACCCAGATCAAGCCCATCCTCTATTAAGTAATTTGGGGTCCCCAATTGGGGACCCCTTTTTTAATCAAGTTCCTTGGGCTCAGGAAAGCCTGTCAAGCCAGTCCAAAAATGGTGATCAAATTGGAAAAAACTTCATAACCCCAGAAGCCAAACCAGCCAGAACCAATGGCCAGCCAAGCCAAGATGGACCACCAAAAAGCCAGACAACTGTTCCTGAAAACCCCAAAAATGACCATGAGGAAGCCAAACAAACAGAAGAACCTGAGATGCCAAGCCTTGTCACACAGATAGCACCAGAAGAATGCCCAGAGGCACCTGTATGTGAGTAAGTATATAAATTAGAAGCACTTGAAAAAGTTCTTTATCATCATCCTTACCAAATAAAGTTGTTATGAATCTTTGGTTCACCAATCTTTTTCCATACATATTTTTGATACTCTTCCATCTGCATACACACAAGCCTCAGTACCCACTCACTGGGATAGATAGCCAGACTCCAGTTGAAAAAACTGAAGCCTTTGACTACTACTGTCTACCCAACACACCATTTGGCCCTGTGTATTTCACTGAGTATCCCCAAAATCCTGACCAAAAACCCTGGACCTTGGAAGACTTGCAGTGGTACACCAGCCCAAACGCACCCCAGGAACCCTACCAAATTGTCTGTGACAGCAAAGCAATCATCATATACCCTTTGATCTTCAACGGGAAGTACAACAATCCTGCTGCCTACCTGGTCCCCATGGAACCACCCCCAACATCCAAACCAACTATCTCAACCCCACCCATCTCTGATGCCACTGGCCAGAGTAGTCAATTCCTGGGAGTGCATTACCTGGCGCTCACAGGATTGATTGACTCTGCCTTGCCAGCAGCTGGGCCTTGGGATGTGGCTGGGAAGGCCCTTTCCTATCTGGTAAAGTTAGGTCCCATCATATGTTGGGCCATGCCAGTACCTGCTTTAACTCCTCCCTCACCTGCTGGAGCTCCAAGGTACTCTTGATATCCTGACATTATGACAATCTAACCCAAACTCGGTAACCTGGGCCCCAAGATGTTATTAGTACTTGGGGCTACTTGTATGTTTGTTTTTATGATTATCACTTATTACTGTTATTTGTGGCTATCAAACCAAATCTCCTCCATGTGGAAGATAACAACCCAGACCTTGGACAATTCCAAGGATGCTCCATAGAGCAAAGACCCAGCCACAGCAACCTTCTCCCAAGTACAGAAAGTCATTGTGAACCAAACCACCTCCAATGTGACCATGCCCCAGATGGGCAAGCTCAGCCTAGAGGAAGCTAGAAGAGCCATGCTGGTACTACAACTGCACTTTCTAGCCAATACTGCCACCTATCCCAACAACACAGTCAAAGTTTTGGGAGTAGTATCCATGCTAACAGGGGACGCCCTAGACTGGTTTGGCAAGGCTACTGCCAAACGTTGTAGAGTTTTGCTTAGACTATGCTCAATTTGAGGATGAACTAATGACCACAGGAGAGGACCAGAATACCCGTCACTTTGTCTTCATGACTCTGTTGAAGTTCAAGCAAAACGGCTGCCCACTTCAGACCTATGTAGAAGAGTTCACCAAACTACAGACCCATGCTATGCTGGACAAAAAATTGGCTGCCATCCTATTTGGAAAAGGCGTGAACCCAGGATTAAAGGACCTCCTCAAGCACTACCACCCCACAATAGGGTTAGAAGAACTGATTGTGCTCTGCCAAGGACTAAGCTTAAACAAGAAACCCACGACACCGCCCCCCATGGACCCTGGGTGGCCAGAAGCCCCACTGCAGCCAGACCAGCCATGATAACCAAGGAGTTGCAATGAAATTACAGAGATGTGTTGTATTTCCACTGCCATGAAGCAGGGCACCAGACCAGGGCCTGCCCCAGAAGAAACCAAACTTCAGGCTTCCTTGCCCAATTAAACACTACCTCTCAGTCTTATAAGTATATCATAGTGACCCTAGAAGTAGGAAATAAAGTATTTCACAAAAAGGCTTTCTTAGACACAGGAGCTGATGAAAGTTGCATTGACCCCACATTAGAGTCCAAGCTGGGACTCAACCCCTTGGATACTCAATCCCAAGTCACTATGGGAAACGGTTCAACTGACATTGGCCAAGAATGTAACCAACACCTTGAGCTGAAGATTAGGAAAAACACTTACCCCTTGTTTGTTATCTTGTTGAAAGGATTACCACACCCATTGATACTTGGAGACTCCTGGGCTGACAATCATGGTGCAATCCTGAGCTATCCTGACCAAACTGTAACCCTGGGAAAGGGACCTAACCCCAACACTGTACCCATCCAGCCAAGCCCACATATAGTACCCCCCACCAAACTCATGACCTTGCTATTGGACCCTTACTCAGGGAAGCTGCCACCAGCCCTCGAGAAATGGGCCAGTGTCTTCAGTGAAGAGGTGGCAACTCAACTACCTGAGCACTCTATCTACAACCACGCCACTGACTTCCTGATACACAACCCAGCCACGGTCCCATCTATAGTTATAATCACAAAGAACAAGTGGCCTTGAAAGTTTACATTGAAGACATGACCAAGAAAGGATTTATCTGAGTCTTAAAGGCCCCATGCTCTTCTCCCTTACTATTTGTTGGGAAGAAAGATGGGGGAATGAGGCCTTGTTTAAACTACCAGAAGCTGAACAAGATCACAATAAAAAACTGATACTCCATACTTAATGCCAATGACCTATGTGACGTCTTGTGTCAGGATCCCCTTTCTTTTATTATTGCTGCTAGTATATTTTCAGGATCACTAAGACCAGTTGTCCAAGGCTTTGGTTGATTCACAAACAAATTTACACCTAATCACCTTCTTTCTTTCATTCCCTTGCTCTATCGGTCAATTTTATCTAGATTAACGGTTAATTCATCTTTTTGAAGTTACCTTTTATTCAAGACAATTCTCAAACCCGCTATCTTTTTGCTAAGGTTAGCAACAATTAATCTGAACTCTTTACCTTTTGCATTTTTCAAAGTGGCTTACGCCAGCACTTTGGAGCTTGTTTTTCTGTCTTCTTGCCTGCTCTTTGATCTCCTGTTTGTTTTCTCGCTTAAATCAAGCATATCATGCCAATCAGTCTGCCGCATCTCCTACTTTCCCTTTATCTTCTACTTAACTTTTTAAAGTTAAATGTAAGTAGAACCATGTTTTCTCTGCCTCTCTTCACAGCAAGCCTTTCTAACCACCTTTGGTTAGAGTTCTTATCCATTTTTTCTCACCTCAATTCAGATCTAAATAAAAGGCCTGAGTTTTGTCTAATATCAACTTAAGTTGAGATTGTTTGACTTGCACCCCAAAAAGGTACTTGTTAGGTTTTGTGGCTTGTGTTTCATTTCCAATTTTAGTTTAAGTTTTATCTTCAATCTTATGATTCCCTTTGACTTTCTATTTCATCAGCTAAGTAGTTCCTATAGTAAAACCCACAATTTGATTGTTGATAGTTTTAATCCTCCAACTAGTGTTGAGCAATTCCCTGACTTAGAAATTGATTTTTTGACCAAGTCATCAGTCATTAAGACTGGACTCTATTTTATTTTCTTAGGTTTAATCAACCGTCTCAGCCCATATTTTACTTCCTATAAGCTTCTAGGAGCCCTAGTCCAGTTGTTACTACAAACTTTACCTACATTTTTGTATTTGACCAACATAAATATAACTGGGTTAAAAGCTTTAGTTTACAACCACCTTCCCCAAACTATGAGACCTTACATCTTGACTGGGGCACAAGTATACTCTAAGATTGACCTCCAAGACACTTTTAACCAAATCCAAATCAAAGAAGGCAATGAATACAAAACGGATTTCAAAACTTGATATGGACTCCATGAATACCTGGTCATGCCTTTTGGGCTATGCAACGCCCCTAGCACTTTCCAGAGGATGATTAACTCAGTCCTTGGAGAATACCTGGACCAATTCTGAGTGGCATACCTTGACAACATCCTGATATATAGCAAAACACATGAAGATCACCTCTGCCACCTGGACCTCATATTGGAGAAACTAGAAGCAGCCAAGCTGCATGTCAAACTCAAGAAGTACAAGTTCTTACAACCTGAGGTGGAATTCTTGGCTATGTAGTACAAACTGGTGGATTTACCATGGCCCAAGATAAAGTGGATGCGGTCACAGCTTGGCCCACCCCCACCTGTCAGAAAGACGTTAGGAGATTCTTGGGGTTAGCAAACTAATATAGAGATTTCATAAATTTCTTTTCTCAGATTTCTCTGCCCCTGACCCACCTTTGCTCAGACAAAGTCAAGTTTAAATGGACCCCCAACTGTGTTGTTACCTTTTAAGCCCCGAAGGTAGCCTTTACCTCTGCGCCCGTGTTGGCCATGCCTGATACACAAAGCTGTTCATCCTGGAAACTGACGCTTTCAACTTTGCCCTGGGAGGGGTGCTTCTTCAGGAAGGAGGGGATGTTATGCTGCATCCTGTAGCATATTGCTCCAAAAAGATGATCCCTGATGAAGAAAATTATCCTATATATGACAAAGAAATGCTAGCTATAATGAAGACCTTGAAGCACTGGCGCGGATACCTATGCGGCACTGAGCACCCAATTAAGGTCCTAACAGATCACAAAAACTTGGTCTACTTCTTCAAACCACGTCAGCTTAACCAACGACAAGCAAGATGGGCTCTATAACTGGCGGACTACGTACTAGAAATTGACTATAAACCCGGCAAAGTAAACATTGTCCTAGATGCCCTAAGTAGAAGAGCCAACCTGATCCTGTCCTCCACCAAGTTGAGAGATCACAATACCCATATCCTGTTGGATAAAACCAGTGGAAGAATAAAGCTAAACTACCTGAAAATTGTTGCTAAGAAATTGGACATGTTAGAAGCCCAGACAAAGGACCCTGCTGCCAAGACCATGGTTTCAGAACTCTCAACACAACTAGACAGCCCCCTGTACAAAAGAGGTTACTCACTAAAAGAAACCCCCCTACTGTTCCAAGGAAGAATCTATGTACCAGAAGGATTAGCTCAGATCTTTTTAATAAAGGACTGCCACAATTTAGAACTAGCCGGCCACCTGGGCTGCCACAAAACCCTTCAAAGCATCAAAAGGAATTACCTGTGGCCCAAGATAGACACAGATGCTATCAACTACATTGAGGACTGTGAGACATGTGGGCACACCAAAACAAGATGCTCTAAGCCAGAAGGCCTCCTCCACCCCCTAGACATCCCTTCAGGCCCCTGGAAATTGGTATCCATGGATTACACAGTTGAACTCCCACCCTCCAAAGACTACAACACAATTCTAGTGATGGTTGGCTGTTTCACCAAAATGGCCTACTTTGTCCCCACCACTACCCATTGTACTGCTGCTGAAACTGTCTGACATTTTCATGACCAAATACTCACCCAACACAGTACCCCAGAAGAAATAGTGACAGACCAAGGACCACAGTTCACATCTCATTATTGGGCACAAGTGATGAAATACCTAGGAATCAAAAGAAGTGTGTCCACTTTGTATCACCCCCAGACTGACAGCTAAATCAAACAGGTAAACCAGATTTTGAAACAGTACCTCCAATGCTATGCAAACGCCAATCAAGACAACTGGGCAGATCTATTATCCACAGCCCAATACACGTACAATAGCAAAGATCATGAGTCCACTGGGATGTCTCCCTTCAAAGCCAATTACAGATTTGACCCCAAGTGAGACCCCAAGATTGGAAACCAGAGTCTAAAAAAGCAGGTAGAACCTGGATGGAACACATCCACAAAACCCAGATGACCTGCTCCTGAAACCTAATCCACGCAGTACAGACTTACAAAGCCTCCACTGATAGAAAGCGCACCCCTGGGAAGCCACTAGAGATTGGGGACAAAGTCTATCTAGACTCAAGGAACATACCTCTAAATGTCCCATGCCGGAAGTTAGCTCATCAAAGAAGTGGTCCCTACCAGATCACAGGCCAAGTAGGCAAAGTAGCTTACCGTCTGAAGTTACCTGATACCTGGAAAATACATGACATATTCCATCAATCCTTGCTGTTCAAAAAGGAAAGAATTTCCCTACCCCACCAGAAACTGAAGACTGCCCCTTCACCCATCCTGGTAGGGAGATCCCTTGAACACAAAGTAGAGTATATACACAGCAATTGTACCCACTACTGTAAGCCACAGTACTATGTCAAATGGCTGGGACACCCGCCCAAGGAAAGCACCTGGGAACCAGCTGACAATCTTACCAACGCAGCTGATGTCACGGTAGGTTCCATAATGCTGGGCATTGTCCGTCCAAGTAAGAAGGCTTGGAAGGCCGGGAAACCTGTATCAAAATTGAATGAGTTAAAAGATTTAAACCAAACAGTTGATTGAAAATGGGTCATGGCTGCTCCAGTCTGCCAGCTGAAATCAGATCCCCCTTTCAAACTGATGTTGATAAATTGACGTAATATGAGGGTCACCTGATATAAGCTTATTAATCAGCATGGTCATCAGAAACTGGTCACGCAAGGGTTCTTTGCAACCTGGACTAGATACTTACTTGAAGATGTAGAAGGAATAGGAGGTCAAGACTCAGGTGGTATTGCTTAGTCAAATTTTCCGATATATATTGAATAATTTTCCCTGTTTCAACTCTAAGAGTTGAGTCCTTCTAAATTTACTCAATAAAAATCAATTATTCCAAGTTCTAATTTTAAATTTTAAAAAATGCATCCTGTGATCAGGTTGTTGCGGTATATCCCGTACAATCTGATTCTGAACAGAATCATTTCAGGAAGATGGGGCCCAGCATCTGGAACTTTATTATTGGCGCCGCCAAATGTCAATTTCATGTCAGCCAATTTTGTAGCTCCTCCCCCCATTCTTGAAACTGAAAATTGTGTCACTTCCCAATGCCCAGAATTCTACGCTGAAGATGCATTGATGCTTTCCCAGGTCATTTATCTTAGTTTACTCTGGTTAGGACTAATTGTTCTACTTAATCCTGGAGTTACAATTGGAAATTTCACAAAAAATATCTGAAGCCGGGTTGGTGGTTAATCATCAATTCTATGTGGATTTGGGTGGTAATTCCCCATCATTTAGAAACGGCTTCATATTATCCAGTGATTTCTGTCACATTACTCAACTCTTCTACGTCTGAGTTTTTGGAAGCAGTTTGTCATGAATTTGTGTTTCTTTTCTCCTGCTCTGTCAAGATATCTGCGTTTACTATGTTTATTTGCATCAGTTCATTTCTGAGTTTTCAGTTTGGGCTTTTCTTTAATTTATGGTTTCCATCTCCAGTTGCAGTTGTAGAGACTGGATTCTCTGTTTCCTATTTCCGTTGTGTCATGTCATTTTGGCATCTGGATTATTTTCCTGCTCCACCCACTGATGAAATTTTGCATGAAGTTTTGTCAGCATTATCATTTTATTCCGGCTCTAGCCTTAGTCACAAATCCCAAGTTTACCATGTGATGATAAAGGTTTATGAAGATGCCTGTGAATGGTTGTTGTCTGCAGTGGAGTGCAATCCACGTGTTTTAACTGAGAGTGCATCTCTATACCCTTTGTTAAAAATTTGTGTGTATCTATTGAGGAGCTCAAAGTATATTATAAGCTGTACACCTTCCATCAGGGTACAACTCTGCTTTTGGTATTCCTTCATCAGTTTCTTACCTACTGCCATACAATCAATGTTCCTGAGGTGAATAAACTCTCAGCGTTGTGGTTAGCAGTTGACCAGACTGCCCAGGATTTGGCAGTTTGGGATTCCCTGTTAACCACAACTGAGGCCCTGGTAATCCAAATTCTTTCTCTTGTCTCAAATCTGTCTACTTCCAAGCAAGGTACATTGGTAATTGAGGATTAACCCGCTGCGTGCTCTTGGTTTTCTGGTCCTTGCTCTGCAGGAGTTCCTTCCAATCAAAGCCAAGATTGTTCTCCCCCTAGCTTGTCTCAGCTACAATTGGCGGTGATGAACAAACCTGGTGATGTAAAGGAGGCCCCTGTAGTGTCCGGTCCTGATAGTTCCTTGGCAATGCTTCAGCACGTTGTACCTGAAAAATCTTCTGTTATTACATCCAAAGAGTTGCCCCTTGTTCCCATTGATTGTGATAACCCTGTTCTTCTAGCTGATGTCCAAGAAATGATTGAGTGTTACTTCCAGGAGCATCCTGCCTCCTTAGCTACTGTCCGTACTGCCAATGAAAAACAAGACCCTGCCAAGATTGCTACCTTTGCTGCAAATAAATCTACTTCTGGTTACTTCTTGTTCTATGGTAGCATTGATAATGGTCAGACTATCTATAAGTCAGCTATTTTGTTGGATACAGGTGCTTCCAAAATTTTTATGAGTGTGGAGACTGCCAACTTGCTACAACTCAAGTACCACCTGGGAATGCTTTTTAGGGGTGGAAATTTTCAAACGTTTCCCTCTTTCCAGCTGAAGAAGCCAGTTACTTTTGTAGTTGCAGGTCAGTCTTTTACTGCAAGGTTTTCCATTTGCCCTACCCTTATGTATCCTATCATTTTGGGAGTGAGTTGGTGGAGAGATCATAATGTATTGACCTTACTGGAGAAAAATGAGCTGCAGGTGGAACACTCTTTGGGTATAACTATTTGTATTCTGCTGTTGGATATGTCTGAATTGGAGCAATCATCACAGACCATACAATTTTTTCCTGTCCCTGTACCCGTAAGTTTGGATTTACCGGCATGCTTGCAACCCTGGTCTGCGGCATTTGACGCCACCAGAGGCAAGGTCCTTCCCAAGCACACTCAGTTTGACTTTGACTTTGACTTTAAGGTTACTGTTGATCTGATCAGAATTGTGTCTCCTATTTATCCTTTAACCTTGAAGGAAGACACATGTTTGGAAGAGTGGACTTGTGACATGTTGGCAAAAGGCTACATTTTTAAGAAGGCTTTGTCAATCTGCTCTCTGTTATTGTTTGTTCAGAAGTCTGATGGGTCCCTTTGTCCTTGTGTTGACTACAGGAATTTGAATAACTTTACAATTCCAGATCCTTATCCTTTACCTCTCAAAGCACAGATCTCTAGGTGTGTTGAGAAGGCCAAGGTATTCTCAAAACTGGATCTGTTGAATGCTTTCAATCAAATCAGGATTGCATAAGGAATGGAATGGTTAACAGCATTCAGAACCAAGAAGGGTATCTTCCAGTTCCGCATAATGCCTTTTGGATTGAAGAATGCCCCAGCTTGCTTTCAGCGGTTAATTGATTCAGTCCTGGGGGATCTCCTAGGTGTTTGTGCCATTGCATATATGGATGCCATCTTGGTGTTTTCTCTGGATGAGGAGTCCCATAAGGCCCAATTGTTGGCAGTTGTAGAGCGCATTCTCCAAGCAAACTTAATCATCAAAAGGAGTAAGTGGGAATTCTTTAAAAGTAAGGTTGCCTTTCTGGGTAATATTATCTTTGAGGATGGCCACACCATTGCCCCTGACAAGGAAGCTGCGGTTCGAGAGTATGCTACGCCTGTGACAGTATCCCAACTTTGTAGTTTCTTGGGTACATGTACGTTCTTGAAGAAATTCACTCCCCACTTGTCTGAGGTGGCCGCCCCTTTATATTTGGCTAGTTGAAAGACAACTTTATTCTGGACGCCTGAGTGTGCAAGTGCCTTCTCAGCAGTCAAGGCTCTTTTGTTGTCCTCCCCAGTGTTAAGACATGTGGATCCTGAGCTTCCTTTTGTGGTTTCCACCAATGCATCTAAATACACTGTGGCTGGTGTGCTGTTGCAGACAGCTAGTGATGGGATCAAGAGACCTGTAGGGTATTTCTCCCAGAAGATGGAGGCTCAAGAACGCAACTACATGATTTACGACAAGGAATTGTTGGCTATTGTGGAATTGTTAAAGCATTGGCATCACCATCTCATGTCAGCACATCATTCATTTGTAGTAAGAACTGACCACAAAGCTCTTCTATATTATTGACAACCCAGGGTTTTTCCGGGTCGCCAATCCAGATGGCATGGTGATATGACAAGATACAAGTTCCACTACAAGTTTATTAAGAGATCTGACAATCACTTGGATGATGCTCTAAGCAGGAATCCTTCCCATCTCCCAGATGCTAGTATGGACGCCAAGTTTAACACACATACTATGATTCAAGACAAGGATGTGGTGCCTTTTGTATTGCCTCTACCAGCTACATTGGCCACCATGTCCTTAGCTGAGGGTGCAGACCTGGACTTATATTCCAAGGTTAAGTTTCTGCAACCTTTGTCCAAAGGCTATGATAGGCTATTAGAGCTAGCATGCGCAAACCCAGTAGGTCAGCCTCAGGGTTATCATAAGATTGGTCCAGTCCTATATCATCAAGGTTGCTTGTGGGTTCCTGAGGGCACTATTCAGGATGAAATCATGGAGGCTAATCATACCTGTCCAACGGCTGGTCATCCAGGGAAAAACAAAACAGTGTAACTTATCTGCCGCCAGTTTTCCTGGAAAGGTTTGACTGTGCAGGTAGCAGCTTTTGTTTGAGATTGCCTGGTATGTGTTCAATACAAGTCCAGTCAGAATAAGACTACTGGTTTACTGGTTCCACTTCAGCCTGCTGCGGGTCCCTGGACGTCTGTGTTGATGGATTTCATTGGTGAGCTTCCCAATTCTAATGGGTTTAACACAATCATGGTGGTAGTTGATTGTTTTACAAAGATGGCACACTTTGTACCTTGCTCAACCACAATTACTTCAGTGAAAACCGCTAGGTTATTTGTGAACAGAATCTTCTCCCTACATGGCATCCCAATGGAGATTGTAAGTGACCGTAGGCCTCAATTTATTGCTCAGTTCTGGGAAGCTTTCAATGGAATACTTGGTATCAAATTGTGCCGCTCTACTGCTTTCCACCCCCAATCTGACAGACAAACGGAGAGGGTAAACCAAAGTTTGGAGCTCTACCTACGTTGCTACACTAATGCGCGACAATATGACTGGTGTGATAATCTACCCATGGCAGAGTTCACATATAATAACGCCCCACACATGTCAACTCAAGTATCGCCATTTTATGCCAATGTGGGTTACAATCCTTCTTCTAACATGGGTCCTTGTTTGGTTAGCAACGTGGAAGCTGCAACTGATCAAGCGCTGCATTGAAGCAGGTCCATCAGGAGCTCCAAGTTACTCTAGCCGCCGCCGTGACAACCAACAAGAAATACACAGATTGCAAGCGCCAGGAGGGTCCAACTTACAGGTCAGGTGATCTAGTCATGATTGATGCTTGCAATATAAATTTTAAGGTTCCCTGTCGTAAATTAGGTCCCAAGTGAGTTGGTCCCTTCAAGGTAGAACATCAGATTGGTCCCTCTGCCTATTGGTTAGATTTACCTCCTGCTTTCAAGATTTTCCACACCTTTCATGAATGTCTTCTTACTCCCTTCAAAGAAACAGAGACCCCCTCTTCCCAACCCATTCTTGTGGAAGGAGAACCTGAGTATGAGTTAAATTGTATTCTGGGTTCCTGCAGGAATTGCCGCCGTTTGGAATATTTGGTATCTTGGAAAGGTTATCCTGATTCTGAAAACTCCTGGGTTCCCCACTACAATTGTTCAAATTCCTCTGATCTGATCCACAAGTTCTACAAGCGCAATCCCATTGCTATTGGTCATCCTGAACTTACCTTAGCCGGGATGAAACTCCCAGCTGCCCATAAGAATTTCTCCTTATCCCATCTCCCAGATGGTGGTATTGTGCCCAGGGCTAAAGCGGAGGGTAATGTCACGGTAGGTTCCATAATGCCGGATATTGTCTGTCCAAGTAAGAAGGCTCGGAAGGCCGGGAAACCTGTATCAAAATTGAATGAGTTAAAAGATTTAAACCAAACAGTTGATTGAAAATGGGTCACAGCTGATCCAGTCTGCCAGCTGAAACCAGCTCCCCCTTTCAAACTGATGTTGATAAATTGACGTAATATGAGAGTCACCTGATATAAGCTTATTAATCAGCATGGTCATCAGAAACTGGTCACGCAAGGGTTCTTTGCAATCTGGACTAGATATTTACTTGAAGATGTAGAAGGAATAGGAGGTCAAGACTCAGGTGGTATTGCTTAGTCAAATTTTCTGATATATATATGAATAATTTTCCCTGTTTCAACTCTAAGAGTTGAGTCCTCCCAAAAGTTTACTCAATAAAAATCAAATATCCCTTGGTCTAATTTACTTTTAAAAAAATGCATCCTGTGATTGGGTTGTTGCGGTATATCCCATACAATCTGATTCTGAACAGAATAATTTCAGGAAGATGGGGCACAGCATCTAGAACTTTGTCATTGGCGCCGCCAAATGTCAATTTCATGCCAGCCAATTTTGTAGCTCCTCCCCCCATTCTTGAAACTGAAAATTGTGTCACTTCCCAATGCCCAGAATTCTACGCTGAAGATGAATTGATGCTTTCCCAGGTCATTTATCTTGGTTTACTCTGGTTAGGACTAATTGTTCTACTTAATCCTGGAGTTACAATTAAAAATTTCACAAAAAATATCTGAAGCCGGGTTGGTGGTTAATCATTAATTCTATGTGGATTTGGGTGGTGATTCCCCATCATTTAGAAACAGCTTCATATTATCCAGTGATTTCCATCACAGCTGATGCTGTCCGTCAATATTGGGAGAAAAAGAAAGCCAAGTCTGGTTTAGAAGGGGATAGTGTTACAAAAGTAACAGCTTCGAGGCCCCGGGCGGGAATCAAACCCAATCCTAGCCACCAGGCGGGGCTAGCGGGTGGGGGAGATTTGTCTGTACCTGGATTTTTTGCTTTTCAAAGCGAATCCAGGTGCGGGAACCATTCCCACCCTGGTGGTAGCTGAGGAGCCCGCTTTGGGCCCCAAAAGCTACGCCCAAGCCTTGGTGGGTTTGGCTGGGCTTGGGCAGGCTATTTTTAGCTGTCCAGTAAACCCAGATCAAGCCCACCCTCCATTAAGTAATCTGGGGTCCCCAATTGGGGACCCCTTTTTAATCAAGTTCCTTGGGCTCAAGAGAGCCTGTCAAGCCAGTCCAAAAATGGTGATCAAATTGGGAAAACCCCCAAAACCCCAGAAGCCAAACCTGCCAGAATCAATGACCAGCCAAGCCAAGATGGGCCATCAAAAAGCCAAACAACTGTTCCTGAAAACCCCAAAAATAACCATGAAGCAGCCAACCAAACAGAAGAACCTGAGATGCCAAGCCTTGCCACACAGATAGCACCAGAAGAATGCCCAGAGGCACCTGTATGTGAGTAAGTATATAAATCAGAAGCACTTGAAAAAGTTCTGTATCATCATCTTTACCAATAAAGTTGTTATGAACCTTTGGTTCACCAATCTGTTTCCATACTTATTGTTGATACTCTTCCATCTGCATACACCCAAACATCAGTATCTACCCACTGGGATAGATAGCCAGACTCCAGTTGACAAGACCAAAGCCTTTGACTACTACCGTCCACCCAACACACCATTTGGCCCTGTGCATTTCACTGAGTATCCCCCAAATCCTGATCATGAACCCTGGACCTTGGAAGACTTGCAGTGGTACACCCGCCTAAACACCCCCAAGGAACCCTACCAAATTGTCTGTGACAGCAAAGCAATTGTCATCTACCCTTTGATCTTCAACGAGAAATACAACAATCCTGCTGCCTACCTGGTCCCCATGGAACAACTCCAACACCCAAACCAACCATCTCAACCCCACCCACCTCTGATGCCACTGGCCAGAGTAGTCAATTCCTGGGAGTGCTTTACCTGGCGCTCACAGGATTGATTGACTCTGCCTTGCCAGCCAGCTGGGCTTTGGGCTGTGGCTGGGAAGGCCCTTTACTACCTGGTAAAGTTAGGTCCCATCATCTGGTGGGCCATGCCAGTACCTGCTTCAACTCCTCCCTCACCTGGTGGAGCTCCACGGTACTCTTGGTATCCTGACAACCGTGACATAAACTGGATATGATAAAATTATGTTTCAATATAATGATTTTCATGAAATTTAGAGGACATATATCAAATTTTCAGATGATTCTGATCAAAATGATACCAAACATGATAGCTCTAGCTGCCCTAGATGCTGAGATAGATAGTTAAGTGCTGGAATTGTGCTCACGTCATAATCAAAGGCTCAGACTCAAATTGATATTATCTAAATTTACTTTTAATACACACTAAAAAACTAAAATCAATGTATCTCAGTGAATACTAAGCTGATTTTGATGTCCAATAGTTTAATTTAAAGCTGCAAATCAGCTCTACATTTTGAAAGGCATTTAAAAATCAAATACTAAATTTAAAATAATTTATTTAGCCTTACTAAACTTAATAGTGATACTATATTTATTTAGGTTTAGTTTTTATTTATACTTGGAATATGCAATTTTAATTTTAAATTTAAATAAATATAATTGAACTTACCTTTTAATAAAGCAATCAAATAAAATTTTAATTAGACATGTGATAAGTAATCCAAGCCTAAAAATACAATAAAATATATTTAATTGATTTGTTAAATTAACTCTATACCTGTCCTTGGACGTGGCAACCACCTAGTTTACTTTATAGTTATAACATTATTTTAGTGACGAGAAAATTTAAACCAAAACATTATATAAATAAATTGTGGGTTTTCAACGAAGCTAATTTGAACTAATCAAAAATAAGTTAGTTATCCATTCGGATTTTAATTATATCACTATATTTTTGTAATGATCGTGTTTCTATTGCCGTGCCTATTAACTAACATAGCTTTATTTTTTTTAGACAAGTTACAATACTTAGTTTTAACTTAATCCCCTTTTTGATGATTTAACTTGTCTTTTATTTGTACTATCTAACTTAGTCTAAAAAACCTTTCGTACTTTTCTCCCCTACTTTATCGGAAATTTAACCATACTAATTTTTTTGAAGCTCTATTTTTTCCTTTGACGTCTTTGTTAATTTTTATATTGCTATCTTATCTGCATTGGTCTAAAATCATTCTCTTTCCACACACTTATGCGGTAGCAGCAGTGTATTTGATTTTTTCGGAACCATCATTGAATTTTAGTTGCCCTTTTTAAATGTAAATAATTTCGATTCAAGTTAAGTTCCAATATTATCAGTATCTCCTTATATACCTGGCAATATACTACTTCGTTATTTTTATTCTTTTGGTTAGATATATAATATTATAATAATATGATTAGCTTACACTATAATTTTAGATAAGTCTTTACTTATACTGAGCTTCTTCATTATTCTATTTTTTCTTAGGTTGAAATCGACTTGCAGTTGTCAAGCCATCTTTTATATAGCAGGTCTAGGGAAGTCGGCAATTTTCGATTGCAAAAATTTGACTATTTTTTTATCAAATTAATAAAATTATATACTTGTATTTTCTCAACTTTATTTTGCTCCTTATACTTAAGCAAACTCACTAACAAATCACTTAGAACTAAAATGATAAGATCGGCCAAAATATCTTCAACTATTAAAACAGCCAGAGAGTATTTACAAGCCAACCGGTTTAACCATATCAAACCAATTGTTGACCAAGGTTTACGTGAGGCCAACGCTTGTAGAAGCACCGAAGATGGGCTTGAGCTGATGGAAATTGCATATCAGGCAGGTATAATAGCTGATCAGCGACAGGTCATCAAGCTTAAAAGCATTATTCCTGCTTCTCATCCCCAGAGGCTTGTATTAGCCAGACTGATCAGAGTCGAAGGATACCTGTCCCCTGCTCCGTCCCTATTAAGTTTTGTATTTAAGAATTATCATACGAGCTTACGGAACAGTGCAGCCTATACAAAAATTCTCCATAATGCCGTTTCAGGAGCTAACACTGATATTGCTCCGCTAAACATTCTGATAGAAGGCCTAGCCAAACAGGGCGATGTCAAAGGAGTCGGAGCTGTTGTCGAAACGATGAAGAAGGCTGGTATCGAGCCTAATAACAAGACATTTGGAACACTGATGGAAGCTTACAGCAGAGGTCGCCATAGCGACAAAGTCATTTCAATCTGGCACAGCAATCCAAACAAGACCCCTGATAATTGTCAGAACCAAATATCTATTCTTCTTGACTCGTGCGGATTTAACTCATCACTCGATATTCTTAAATGCGAATGGGCGAGTATCAAGCGAAATACATACATCCTCAATGAGAATATTTATGCTTCTTATATCCAGGCTCTTATTCGTCAGAATGATCCCCAGACCGCTATAGCAGTCTTTTTAAATGAGTACTGCAAGCTATTTAGAGTGGTCTCAACTGATAAGGCGCCTAAGCTGATAAGCAATGTACTCCAAAAGTCTGATTTGAGCTTTGTTGATTGCAAGGACAAGGCAAGCTTAATGTCTGCTCTCAGTCTGCCTTTATAATCCACCTTTTGTTGTTTGATTTCGAGCTGGATTTACTATGATATGGGAATGTACTCAAATTAAATTCGCTGGGGATTGGAAATACTTTATTTCCACCAGGTAAATATATACAAAAACCTTTTTTATAAGCATGAATATTGGGCTTTGGTACACGCAAGAACTCTTCATTTTTGTCAGAATTGGAATAATGCAACCTCTCAGCATCTAAGGACATCCGCCTAAAGCCTTTTACTTTAGACAAAAAGGTTTGTGATTAATCCATGCAAAATATCTGTTATGCTTTAGGTATTAAATGATATCCAAATAGCGTTTGAAGTTTTCCTCACATCAAAAATAAGATGTCATAAAATATAAGATTAACTTAAAGTGCTAAATATATTACGAATGTTTTAACAGGCTTTTTAAAACGTCATAACTGCCTTAGCATCTCCATCTTGCCAGATTAGTTACCCTGAAGACAATATTATTGTGCCCATACTGCTAATCTTATATAATGCTTAAAATAGTTTTTAGTTAGCTCCTAAGTGTTTAAAATTTTTGATGGGAACAGGAAAGAATTATCTTTTTAATGCGGGGGTAAAGGGAGGGAAGGGGTAGGCTTTATATGGCTTGTCAATTGAGGTTAAAAATAAAATGACATGGAATCAAAATAATATTTTAATGCCTCATGGTATGTTAATGAACCAAGCAAGTATCATGTTGCTGCCTTTTTTGTACAGTAGCTTTAAGATCTGTCGAGATAAACAAAATCAATTCAACCTGAAGCAAAATCATCACTGCTGAGAATGAAATCAACTCAGCTTAAAACAAAATTAAAAATTAAGAAACTTATATTAAATTACAATAAATTTGGTTTCCCTTCTATTTTGTTTTAAGCTGAGATGATTTTGCTTTAGGTTGGCTTGATTTGGTTTATCTCAACAGATCTTAAAACTACTGTACTGAAACAAATAGACAGGGGAAAACCTTAACATGGAAGGCGCTAGGCTCAAAACTAGCCAGGGTTTGGTTCTTCAGGGATGTTTAAAAGTGGTGTATCTTAATGTTGTAACTGAACCGATGATATTTCAGTATTTGATTGGGGAAGACTCAGTCCAATAGAAAGGACAAGAATAAGAATAAGAATAGGATGATGTTTATTGGTTGTTATTGTGACCAATATACTATATGGGGAAAGCCACAAGGCCACAGGGCAACCTCCAGAATTAACTCATACATAATGGAACATCCTCCATGTCAACAATTCTCAAAAATATTTTTCTTATTTTCAATATTAAAGAATATTTTTTTCTTGATTAAATAATTGACAATGATAATAAAAGCAATGTTTGGTTTTTATTTTGAGCTTTTAATTGAAATTATAAAAGATAAAGCAAAAACAATTTTTAAAATTGTTGACATGGAGGATGTTCTATTCTGTATGAGTTAATTCTGGAGGTTGCCGGCCACAGGGAGTGGTATAGTAGCATGTTTCATATAAGGTTTGGGACTGTGGAATAACTTGTGTGGGGATCAGCGTGTCAAATTGGTAGCACTCCTAATTATGAGATAGTGCCTGCCATTTGATATTGCCATCAGATTGATCCATGCTGTTAGACACGCCATGAGGCAAATAATCAAGCGCCCTCTGTGTATTGTGAGATACATTAGCAGGCAAGGATGGAATCTCAGTTGCAACACCCCCCTTGTCCCCCACTTGTTGTCAGAAACCAGGATGTGAACTTGTGGAAGGTCTGGTGAGGTAAACATAAAAAGAGTTTTTGTGTAGAAATGGCACGGCAGGGGTGCAAGCAATCATGGTGGAGGGTCTTGGTGTTTCCTTGAGCGTCTTCAAGCTGATAAGGGTGATTGTTGTAGACGGCAGCTACCTTGAAGGGCCCGAGGTGATTGGGTTTAAGCTTTGTAGAGTTGGGGTTAAGGGCATAGCCAGGATCACTCACAGCATACTGTGCCTTGAGGTGTTTAGTTTCCCCTTGATCTGATCCTGCTCTATGTTTCAAGATTTGGCGCACCATTGGCTCAGGAAAAGAGTGGTTACAAGGGGAGGCTTACCAAGGACGGTGGACCGTAATTTCCCTTGTTCTACCCCTGTCAACCCATCAGGAGTCCCAAAGGCCAGAGCACTGGGGCTGAATCCCGTACCACAATTGATCCTGGCTCATAAGATAAGTAGAACAGTGGGGAGATGTTCAGTCCAGGCAGTATTTGGGTGCTCCTGGGAGAGCTTGGTGATTAGTTGTACCAGGAAACTATTTAGGCGCTCTACACGTCCATTGGCTTGAGAATGATACAGTGTTGTGACCACTTGTTGAAGGGCATTCTTGGCACAGTATGCTTTCATCATGTTACCTACAAGTTCAGGCCCCCCATTGGCAATGAGATGCTTGGGGCAGCCAAAGCACATCACATTCTCCTTGCCAATGAACCAAGTGATGGTAGTGGCAGTGTGATTAGTGGTTGCCCATGCCACTGGCCACCGGGTAAAGTATTCAATAGCCATGATGATATACTTTTTTCCAGTTTATCTTAAGGCAGGGGTCCCACAATGTCAAGAGCCCATTGCTCAAAGGGCTCCATGGCCTTGATTGGTAAGACTGACTTGGGTGGGGCAGGTTTGAACATGTTCTTTTCACACAAAACACACATCTTAAGGAGGTCCAGTATATCCTGGTGCATACAGGGCCACCAAACCTTACACTTCATGATTTCAAAGAGGTTAGTCCTCTGATATGACCTAAGGTGTGGTGATAATGCAGTATTGTGTCCCTTTGTTGTGTGGTGGAAATGTAGGGCGTCTTCTCACCTGTCTCTGCCTGGCAACAGACATTGTTAGCATCAATAGTGAACTGGGTTTTGTTATTTTTCAGCTCAGAAATGGTCACAGAGTTGAGGCCTTTTTACTATAAATTAAGAGACTAAAGGTAAAGGCAGGATTTTCAATTTTTTTTTGTGTGAACTCACAAACTTAATGGAGTAATTTTCTCCCAGAACAACTTACTTTTGTATAAAAAGGATGAAAAGTATTCCAATAAGTTGGTGAGTTCACGCAAAAAACAATTTGATAATCCTGCATTTTTATCTTTAGGTTCTGAATCTAAAGTAACAGATGGCCTCAGGGCGCAGGTAGAGCATGGTCTAGTCTGGGTCTAAGCTGGCATCTCCCATCATGAATGCTACATACAGCCTAGAGAGAGCGTCAGTTGTGACAAGCTCTTTCCTGGGTTTGTATTTGAAGCACAGCTGATACAGAGATAGACACTTGACCTATCCTGCCTGGCGCTGTGTCAAGTGTGACTGAGCGTTGAAATACTGAAGAGACTTGTGATCTGTCAAGACTCGGGATGGTAACATGGCTTCTTCTAAATAAAAGCACCATTTCTTGACACAGTGCACAATTGCCACTAACTCCTTATTGTGTATGGGGTAATATTGTTCCGAGTTGGTAAGCTTCCTGGATTTATAGGCTACAGGAAGAAAGGCACCCTCATTGGTTTCTACTCTTAATACGCCCCCTATGGCCCTGTCAGAGGCGTCAGTCTCAAGTTTTTACTGGCAGTTGGATTGGGAAACTGTAATACAAGCACCACTGTAAGTCTCTGCTTCAATGTTTTTGAAGGCCTGGTCTCTGGCAGGTGTCCAATGGAAGTGCTGCTTGGTGTTTAGAAGCTTGATGAGAGGTGAAATTAGCTCTCCACAGTTGGGGAAAAACTTCTGCACATACACAACCATGCTCAAGAATGTGCACACCTGACCCACATCAGTGAAGGTGGCATGCTTGTGATTGTCTTTATCTTGGTAGGGTCAGACTTTATCCCGTGGGCAGAGACAATGTGCCCCAGGAATAGGAGCTTCAACCAGAGGAATTTGCATTTGGAAGGTTTGGCCTTCAACTGATGTTTACAAAGGGTGTTGAGTACAGCACAAAGGTGTTAGAGATGCGTTGTTTGGTCTTGACTGAAGACAATAATGTTGTCAAGGTACACAATGACACATTTTCCAATAAGGTCTTCAAAGGATTTATTAACCAACATGGTAAAAGTGGATGGAGTGTTGATCATTCCAAAGATCATGAAAGGACACTCAACCAACCTATAGCGTGTGCAAAAGGCAGTTTTTGCCTTGTCCCCTGGCGCAATGCAGACCTGGCTGTACCCCACAGTGGTATCAATCTTACTAAAGACCTTTGCACCCTCAAGCGTGTCATACAGGTTGTCAATTAGCAGCAAGGAATATTTGTTTTTGACTTTTACCTTGTTTAAGGTACAGTAATTGGTTACCAGTCTAAGGGACCCATTCTTCTTAGCTATAAAGAAGACTGCAGCCCCATATGATGAGAGAGAGGGGCAGATATGCCCTTATTGAGCGCTTCCACAAGGTGTTGACTGAGAGTCTTGTCTTCCTTGGGTGTCAAGCAATAAAGAGGGTGTGCCTTGGGCAGCAACCCTTGCAACTTTACAGCATGTTATATATCTCTTGGAGGGGGCAATTGGTCTAGTGTTTTGCTAAATATGTCCTTGTGCTTCTCAAAAAGTGATACTAGTGCTGGTGGCAGTGTTGTGGCCAAGGGGGGAGGTGTAATGGATTCAGAGCAGATGACCTAAACAAAGCACTGATTAAAGTCCAGCTTCCCCCAATTTGAAGTTGTAGGAACCTGTCTCTGTGAGGTATACAAACACAATGTCATGAAGTAGTTTGCTCATCTTGATGGGGTAGATTTGGAAACCCACCCTGTTTCTGTTGAGCGTAATTACAGAGGTGTCCCAGTCAATGTATGGACAATTATTCTGGAGCCAGTCAAGGCCAGCAATAACATTGTGGCTGAGGCCCATCATCATTGGTCCAGGGAGTTTAACTTGGACGTTCTCCATTCTTACAGAGAAGGGTACCATCTCATGAGTGATGGCTACTCTGCGGGAGTTGGCCAAATGTACTGCTTTAAAACAACTGGATACTCAGTCTAGTTGCTAGGAATCCACAAATTCTTGGTTGACCATGGTGTGATTGGCCCCAGTATCTACCAAAAGTCTGTGGGTATTCCCAAAAAAGCAAAAGGGATAGGCCAAGAGGCTGATTTTATTTGAGAAATTACTAGCTTGGAGGACAGGGTTGTCACTGTGCACTTGAAATATGTCTAAGGTATCCACCTTGTGCACGCTGTAGTTTCAGGGATTCTTGGCCAGGAGAGATTGAGAGTGTGGTTCAAGCAGGGTTGAAGAATCTCTCATATCTAAAACTCTCAGAATTTTTCTGAGTCCTCAATCTGGGCTAGTTGGAGCTCCCCTTCACAAGGGCGTTTGATCCCATTTTCCTGCTGATGAGGTTGGTGTCAGCCTACTTGGTTGTGAGCGCTACCAGGTGCAGGACAAGGTTGGGGGTGCATTGTTAGATCTTCAGAATCTCATTGAGGCCTGATTGTTAGCTTCTACAATGGCCTTATAGAAGTCATCAATGGAGGTGCAGTGCTCTACAAGCACCCATTTACAGATGTGGGGCTTTAACCCATTGATAATGGTGATGAGTAGCATTAAATTTCTGTTGGTGATGGCTTCAGGGGCAGCAGCAAGTACTTGCTGCCAGGCAGTGAGGTACTCAGGGATGCTGCCTGTCTGCTTGATAGCAAGTAGAGGTTTCCCCACTACAATGGGTGAAAAGGTTTTGCTATAGCAGGACCTGGCGGCATCCCTGAACATTGCACAAGTAACTTTGTGCTCTTGAATGGCCGTTTTGGTGATCCATACCACATCAGGCTCTGTAAGGCTCCCAGATGCAGTGACAACCCACATGGGTTCAGGTACTTGGTAGATACAAAGGCGTTTTTCATTAGAATGGAGCCAGCTAACAATATCAGCTCCTTCTACACCATCCAAAAAATACTCAAGCTTGAGGTTTAACATGCATTGAGAAAGGTTCAATTGGGGCAGGGTGACACTTGCGTTGTGTTGCCCAAGGTAGAGTCAGTTATACACGCTTGTAAGTACCAGTTGATATTGATAGACAATGTACCCGTTAAGGATGTCCCCCTTGGGGATTGGCAGGAAAGTCTCTTGATGGGGAGTGGTCATACGGCCCATACTCTGTCCTTTCTTGGGGGAATTTTTCTTTTAGGTAGGTTGTAAACCTACTGTTGCTACCACTGTTGCAACTGAACTAATTTATAGTTTAGTATTTAGATTGGTAAAGACAACAGTCCAAATCAAAAGTACAAGAATAGGAATGAGATGATCTTTATTTAGAAAATAGTATGGCTATATGTTATATCAAGAAGCCATAAGTCTACCAGGGGGTGGCACTGTGGCAGGTTCAACATAAAGTATGGGGCTGTGGAATAAATTTTGCTGGATCAGCAGGTTGAATTGGTACCACTCCTAATTAGGAGAAAGTGCCTGCAGTTCAATATTACCATCAGATTGATCCATGTTGTTAGACACGTCATGAGGCAACTCATTGAGCGCTCCCTATGTATTGTGAGATACATTAGAGGGCAAGGATGAAATCTTGGTTGCAAAATTTTCATTTGGGAATATTAATAGTAAGAAAGCCTTCTTAGTTACCAAATCTAGAATAGGCAAATAAGTTTAATAAGAGGGTAAATATTACCTGCAACACCTTGGTTTTATTGAAAATAGCTGTTTTATTCATATAGCAGAAAATGTGTACAAGTAAGGATTATACCCAGATCCATGAAGTTGTGGTAACTAAATCAGAGAGAGTAGCAAGAGTGACTCAAAATTAAGAATCCTCAGATTTGATGAGGCTTCAAATTTTTTTGCTACAATAAAACAAGAATTATGTTTGAGTAAGATCATTATTTGATCCATGTGGAGCACCAATTAGCATCATGTTGGCAAAACAGGTGTTGTGTTTTGAGGTGCAGCACAGACACACAACGGGGAATCCTAACCTTAGGATTGGATTTGTACTAAGTCTCAGTTAGATGACAGGGAAGGCTATGTGATTACCAAGCAGCCCTGGAAGAATAATCTCTACTAGTTGTGGCTAGAGAGAGGCGTGGAAGTACTGGACAACACAAAGACACAAATGTGAATAGAACTTAATTTTATTAGTGAATTAGGAAAAGGAATATATAGTGGTTTTTGATACCACAAAACACTACCAGGACGGTAGGATCACTTGCCACAAGCATGAGTGGGGCAAGTGGGATGCACAGAGTCAAGAAACCAAAAAATTGTATTTCCTGATTCAGTCATCAACTCTTTTGAGAGGCAAAAGTAAAAGCGAGAGATTTGTCTTCAAAATTGCCCACCAAAGGCAAACTTGACACATGGTGAATAGAGGTATTCACGACATTGCCCTCCCCTAGATTGGCCTTAGGGGGGCGGTACTTGCGGAGGAACTTGGCATGCACTCAAGCAAAGGGACAACCACTGGAGAGGAGCTTTACAGTGTATTCAGACCCTCATTTAAAGATTGCTATCAAAGGGCCAATTCACAGAGTGTCCAATTTATGCGCGTGACCACCCACTCTGTGTTGGTAGTAAAGAACATAGTCACCAACATCAAATTCAGGCAAGGGGGAGCATACAGCATTATTGGGAGAAAGCTCAAGCATCTTAGTCTTGTATGCAGAAGTGTAGGCAGTGGCCTGTATATCAATTATGCAGTTGACTAGATCCTTGATGTGGTTGTCAGGATTCATGGCCTTATCAGAGGAAAGCAGGGGGCCCCCCAAGAGCAATGGGGTAGTAGCCTCTTGCCCATACAGCATAGCAAAAGGGGAGTACCCAGTGACAAGATGTTTGCTAAGGCAATACACAAAGAGAGAAGCAGGTATGTATAGGTCCCAGTTGACAGCGTCAGAGTAGGTGAGCTTCCTCATGATGGAGACTAGTGTTGTATTTGCACACTTGACTGCCCCATTGGTAGAAAGGTTGTAGGGGGCAGAGAAAGACTAGTGAGACCCCAAAGCTTCGACAACAGAGGTTACCAGATTGGTGTTGAAGTTAGTCCCATTATCTGAGAGCAACGCTTGAGGATAGCCATGGCAGTAGAAAACATCTTGTAACAGGAAGGCAGCAGTTGTCTTAGCTGTGATGTCCTTTTTAGGGTAAGCCTCTACCCACTTGCTGAAGTGATCAACAGCAATTAAGATAAAGCAACACCCAGAACGTGAGCAGGGGAGAGGACCTACCGTGTCAATGCTGACAGTATGAAAAGCATGTTGAGGGGGAACTAATTTGAATTTGTGGGCAGCAGCTCAAGGCCTCTGCAGCTGGCAGTCGTGGCAACTAGATATGACATCTGGGATAAGCAGGCAAAGGTTCTCCCAGAAGTAATTCTTTTGAAGCCAGTCAAAGGTCTTGGCAATGCCTCCATGCCCAGTCTCTTTATGAGCTTGCGACACCAACGAGAGGCAAAGACTGGGTTGTACATAAGGCAGATACTGGTCTTGTACCTTCTTGAAGAGCTGATTGTTGCGTATGAGGGTTTTTTGGATAGCTTGGACAAGGCTAGTTGTACCTCTTCTGTCTCACTTTCCCAAGAAGAAGGGTACCCAATTAGTTTGTATAACCAATCAGCCTCTTCAGGATGCAAAGCAAGAATGGGCATTCTGGAGAGCCCATCAGAGTTCTGGTGTTAAATCCTAGGGCAATGGAGCACATTGAATTCATATCTTTGCAGACGTAGAGCCCATCTAGATAGGCGCCCTTCAGGCTCCTTAAGCTGTTGTAACCACTTAAGCAAAGCGTGGTTAGTGACAACTGTAAAGTGGGTACCATATACATAGTGACAAAACTGCTTGACTGCATGCAACACAACAAGACACTCCTTCTCTGTGACACTATAGTTCTTCTCATGTTTGTTTAGCACACAGGAAGTATAAGCCACAGGATGATCTATACCCTCATTGTCTAGTTGGGCCAAAAAAGCCCCTATAGTAAGATTGCTAGCGTTGGTGTACAGGATGAACTCCTTATCATAGTCAGGATACACTAGGATTGGCACCTCTTTGAGTTTTTGCTTAAGGGTCTCAAAGGCTTGCTGCTAACTGGCGGTCCATTCAAAAGGGAAATTACATAACAGCTGGACTAGAGGCTCACTAGTATCAGCAAAGTCAGGGATAAACTGTCTATAGTAGCCCATCATCCCTAGAAAGACTTGTATCTCTTGCAGGTTGGTGGGCGGCAGCATTTTGTCAATGGATTCAACCTTCTTAGTCATTGAGCAAATCCTGGTCTGGGTTACTTCATGGCCCAAGAATTCAAGACGTTCTTTAAAGAAGGCACACTTGGAAGGTTTTAGCTTAAGGCTAGCTTCTTGAATCTTTATGAACACCTCCTTGAGATGAGCCAAGTGATTGGTGAAAGTAGCACTGAAAACCGTTATGTCATCCAAGTACACTAGGACCCACAACAACTTCAAGTCACAGAGGATGAAGTCCATGGCCCTTTAGAAGGTGGCCAGGGCATTGCAGAGTCCCTGCAGCATGCAAGTAAGCTCAAACAGCCCTTCAGATGTAATGAGCGCGGCTTTTTGGCAATCCTTGGGCAATAGGTCAACTTGCCAGTATCCAGATGCCAGATCCATTGTGGAGAAAATTTAGAGCCTCCAAGACGTTGGAGAGCATCATCAATACGCGGCAAGGGGTACAAGTCCTTCTTGGTCAAAGAGTTCAATCAGCAGTAGTCCATCACAATATGATGACCTCCATCTTTCTTTTTTAAGATGAGTAGCGGGATGCCCAAGGACTGTGGGAAGGTGCCAGCAGCCCAGCATCCAACAGTTGTTTGAGCTCTTTAGATACCTGGGCGTCCTCCATGCGGCTGCGGTAATATGGTTTAGCACAGAAGGGGGGGCGTCACCAGTGTCAATCTGATGGATAACACCTTTGGCTAACCCATAGTTGGTACTGTCCTTAGCAAAGATGTCAAAAAATTGGTCTAGAAAGTCTAGCACTCTTTCTGTTGAACCAGGGACAGCTGTGGAAAGTCTTGCGCAGTGAACAAGGATAGGGCTTGGGGTTCATCCTCAGGTAAGTTAAAATCTTGGAACGTGCCAAAGGGATGAAGAGACAGGACATCAGGAGCGCTCAACAACTTGCCATATCTGACAACCTGCTCCCTAGACACAGTCATGGGGAGAGCAGTCAGGTTGGCTACCAACAATTGAACAGAGTCCTTATGGGAGACATCTAGGATTCCAGGACAGAGATAAGGTTTGTTGCACCCTAATGTGGGGGGAGAGTACAACTCCAAGAAGGTTTGCCCAGGTAGTTCATATGATATCTGGGAGTCTAGGATGGCCTGGGAGCCAGGGGGGATGAAGACAGCGGACATGGCTAGGAGAGGGATCCCCTCAGACACAGGACAAGCCATGGGTGGAAATTTCATGTTTGAATAGTGGGTGCAATATTTGAGGGTTAAAACCCCAGTGGGGTATTCCAAAGCGCACATCTTCAGGAACTTCCCGGGAACTTTAACTGGCTCTTCAAAGATCAGAGGGACTTCTTATCCCAGAATTGAGAGGTAACCATCTTTCAAGTTGATTATCCCATTATATTCCCTAAGGATCTGAGTGCCAACTAAGAGATCGTAACTCTTGTTTTCCAAGACAACTTCTGGTGCAGCTAGGAGAAGCTTGCCAAACCGCATGGGTAGAGCGGAGTACACCCCTATGGTGCGGGTCATAGACAGTCCAGCTGTGCCATATGACTGGTGTCAATTAAGGTCAGGGGCAAGGTTGAGTTTCTTCACAAGTTTGGAGGAGACAACGTTGACTGGCAAGCCAGTGTCTAAAATGGCCTTGATCTTCACTTTTTGAATGGATATCTCTACTTGAGTGGTAGTGCAACCCAAAGGAGAAAAGGACAGCCAGGATATCTTGAGCCTCTGCTAGTTCCTTATCCCACTTCTGAATCATGCATCTTAATCCTGGGAACTCCTTATAAACAGTTTGGAGAGGGAGAAAAACAGATACATTTTTGAAGACAGCGTCAGCACCCTTGGCAGCTTCTTCTGACAACTCCACTAGCACGGGGGACATCTTATCTTGAGTGAGGTAAGGGCAGGAGACAACTTCTTTGGCTTCAGGCAAAGGCTTGACAGTAGTTGTAATCTTTCCTGATCACAATTTATAGGGGACTGTAATGGTTTTGGAAACAGCCAGAACAGAGTACCCATATGCGTTGGCGTTGTCTGTATCAGAGTCATCCAGGTCAGAGTTGTCAGAGATATCATGGAACAATAGGAGGATAGGAGGAGCCTCATTATCAGCAGTATCAGAGTCAGATATATAGGGAGGGATTGAAAGAGACTGGGAATAATTGTCAACTGAGAGCGTCTCTGCCTCTAGGTTGACTGCTCTTTTCCCGCCTGCTCTTTTGGATCAGCTCCTTCAACCCGTGAGTTGGTGCAGACTTGAGAATGGTGACCTATCTGACCACAGCTGTGGCAACCTTGGCGTTGAGGAGGATTTTGCAAGTTCATGGTAAGAATGCGAGGACCACAGGAAGACAAACCAGAGTTAGAAGCAGCTCAACTTTCCCTAACAACTGCTCCAGAATGGGTAAGGTGCATGTCCTGCAACAGCGTCTTTATGCTCTTCATAGAGGAAAGCATAGCTTTATGGGCTTTGAAGTGAAGACACAGAATCTGGTTAACTTTGAGGGCTTGAGCGCAAGCCATGTAATCTTCATGGGCTGTCAATTGTCTACTTGTTATCAGTTGCTATCCTTCCATGTAGAATCTGTCTGCAAACTCAGCTAGCATCTCTTTAGGCTTGAAAGAAATGTGCATAAAAGTGTCTTTTTTTACTTCCAGGCTAAGGTCACCACCAAACTTGTCAATCAGAAACTGTTTCATATCTTCCCACGTCTTAATGATGGGTAGTTCAGGCACCACCACCTCCTGGCAAGCCGGGTGTAGACAGGTCAAAATATGTTCCTTCTTAACCTCATCTGATGCTTGTCTCATGGCAGTTTCATAGATAGTTAGTAAAGCTGCAATGGTTGAGGTTTTGGGATAAAAGACTTGTTTAATGGTAGGCTTGAAGTGTGCTTCTGGAGTTGGACCACCATTGTTGCTATCAAGTACGTTTATACGCGGGGAAAATTCTGCTTTGGATTCAGAGGGGGGCTGTCTAGCCCACAGCTGAAAAACACTTTCTTCAAGGGTAGTCAGGGTCTCAACAGCGTGGGCACCCGTATTGATAGCTTGAGTGGTCTGTTGTTCAGTAACATCTAGGCGTTGACCTTGGGAGGTCACTACTGTGGAGAGCTCAGCCAGTTGAGAGGTAAAGGATGGCCCCACTGAGTGCAAGGGGCAAACCTGTTGTTCACAGAGTTGATTAATTCACTCATCTCTTGTACATCTCTATCCAGCTCAGTATGATCTAGCTTCAAATGATCTACCTTATCAGCTAGGACAATTAGTTCCCTAGCGCATTGGATTTGAGGGGCTCCTGGTAAACCATGGCAGCAACCATATTCATCAACAACCCCAACTGGACTAGTAATAGTTGCCATCATCTTGCGTAAGGCAGCAAGTTCTTGCTGTAGCTCAGCAACTTGAGAATTCAACTCAAGCACCTGGGGGTCAGGTTGAGGAGCCTCAGTAGGACGTCCTTGACTGCAAGTAGTTGTACTTAGCTCTTGAATAGCATCCCATATTTTCTGCTCTATATCCACCAAGTCATCAGAAGGGAGAGAGGGAGGAACATCTGGCTTGGGTATAGATAATTCATTAACTTGACTCTGGAGTTTGGCTATAGCAGCTGCGGTGGCAGCTCTCTTGACCAAACACTGTACTGAGTTCATTAAGGCCGTTAGCAGCAAAGCCCGCTACCTGCTGTAGTTGCTTGAATGAATACATGCTGAATGCATTGAGCTGCTGCACAAGTTGTTTGAAGTCAGAGAGATAAGCATTCAAGGTGGAATCTACTTGAGTTTGCCAGGGTTGTTCTAGCTGATGAAACTTGTGTAGACGCTCCCTGGCGTATTTGGGGATGAACTGGAACATTTGTTTGATAGAATTAACTAAACAGGTCTGGAAGGTAACAGAGATGTGCTGATTGTCAGATACCAAGGAAAACAGGGAATGGATCCACTATTGGTAGGCAGCAAACTGGTCCAAGTGATGAGTAACTGCTGCTTGTAGAGACAAGATTTCTTGGACGTGGAGCCCCAACACCATCTGATGGTGGGTCAAGGCAGGCTGCACAAAGGACAATAGTAAGTGCTCAGCGGAGCCAGCCACTGAGAGGAGATGCTGTGGAATTTGAGGAGCCACAATTAATTTGTAGTATTCAGCCTGACTGAACTGCAGCTGAAGGCAAGGGATGGCTCCTTCACAGGCTATCCCAAGGGCTACTGCCATGACTTGTTCTAAGTCAGGGGTACCCATTGGGTAATCAACTAGGTGGGGACCATTCCCAAGGTTCAGTACAGTAGGAATAATAGGCAGGTTGGCAATATCTTCCTCAATAGGAGGGCTAGTAATTTCAGGTGAAGTCAGCTCTTGTATAGGCGGAGGCAAAGGACCTGAAAACATGGATGCAAAAGGGATAACTGAGGGGCTTACAGCCCCTGTAGTGAGCACCATTTTTGTTGTGTTCTGAGGCGCGGCACAGACACACAACAGGGAATCCTAACCTTAGGATTAGATTTGTACTAAGTCTCAGTTAGATGACAGGGAAGGCTATGTGATTACCTTGCGGTCCTGGAAGAATAATCTCTACTAGTTGTGGCTAGAGAGAGGCGTGGAAGTACTGGACAACACAAAGAAAAAAAATGTGAATATAACTTAATTTTTTTTGTGAATTAGGAAATGGAATATATAGTGGTTGTTGATACCACAAAACACTACCAGGACGGTAGGATCACTTGCTACAAGCATGAGTGGGGAAAGTGAGATGCACAGAGTCAAGAAACCAAACAATTGTATTTCCTGATTCAGTCATCAACTCATTTTGAGAGGCAAAAGCAAAAGCAAGAGATTTGTCTTCAAAATAGCCCACCAAAGGTAAAATCAACACATGGTGAATAGCGTTATTCACGGCAACAGGTGTATTTCTTTTTTTAGGAATCTACTTGTAATTTGGTGGAGAGATGTACCTGAAAATATATTAATAATGAGCATTCAGATATATTAGGATTATTTCCAAGAAAATAAAAGCAAAAATGTCTTTTTCAGCTAGGCTATTTGCCTTATTCTAGTAAGATTTAAGATTAAAGTATATATGGCTTATTATTGGCTAATCCAAAAGTGTAGCAAGCTTAACATATAGCTAAATAAACTTGTCTAGTTTTGTGCATAACAATTATTAGTTTAAGATTTTGATAAGAGTAACATGTTATGCTAATCCTGTCATTAAATAATAGTTGGTGAAACATAACTACCCAATAAAAGCAATCATGTGTATCATATACATGAAAAATGTGCACTAAACAATAGTATAGCATAATTTAAATAGGAGAAATTATATCATCTTCTTCCTCTGAATTAATCACAGAATATGTAACTCTTTGAAGATTTTTATAATCTTATATATAATGATGGCCATATACTGTAATTTTCAGAGTTGTTGATATGGGAAAACCAAAGTAAGATTAGAGCAAAGAAAATCCATACATAGAAAAAACATAACTAAACAAGGTTTTTTTTGTAAAATCTTTAGTATAAATGTAAGAAATGTGGAGTAGATCTAATAAGAAATTAAACCTTACTCTCAACCACAACCAAATTATAGTTTCAGCAACAATCAAAAGACTGCCACTAAAAATTCATGAGATGCCAAAGGGTGGAAGGAACCAGAAAACGTCACAACGCAAAAGACAAAACTAAATGCTCATAATTACTGTCACGGCCCATACCAGAGTCTGGCGGGACTCCCACAGGGGAGGCAGGCCAGGCCAGGAAGGCTATGTACACAATAGGTGTGATTATGATCAGGTAGTTGACTGCAGTAGCCAAGGGGTATCAACTCCCAGTATGGGGCACGGCCTGGTTGGCTAGCCCCAATACTGTGACATAGACAAACCCCAACTTACTGAAGACTTGAACAGGAGGCGCGTTGGGTAAAGGAGAATGGTAGGAATCTTTTTCATAGTAGGCAGAATGGTCTCTTTAGCACAACCAGGAGGAAGATCTAGATGATGGGGGTGGAAATACTCCAAGTCAAGAGTGTGGGGTGGATTGCCTGAGGTAGCAGGGGTATATCCAGGGGGTACAGATAGGTAGATTTTTATTGAGAAGATGATTCACAAATAGATGCAAACAGAATAATTAAATTTGAGCAAAACTAGATAATTCCTGCAAGAAGATAATGATTTCTGGGCATAAACTTGCTTTATTAAGATTTCAACAGTGAGGAGGGCTTCTCCTCCTCACTACTTATACTTACTGGTAGTTTTGTAGCCTTAAGTGCCACCAGAGATCTGATGGCATCATTCTCAGTTAAACTTACAATTTTGACCAGAAATTGCTTACTTAGGCCTGGAAGTGGATGCTCATTGGTAGTATAAAACGAAACTTTCTTGAACTGCAGCATGCCAAGCTGCCACAGTTATGTATAGAACCTACAAGTAATCAAGCGCCTGATTGCGCAATCAAACAATTGCGCTCCCAATATACCATTTCCTGATAATCAAGAGGCCCAAATTTGATAATAGAATCAAAGCCAGGGATTTGAGGCTTGTGTGCCTCTTAAATCCAGGGCCTTTTGTTAATTGAAAGGAGTTTTTCTTGCTCTGGGAGACAATTGTTAAGGGTTCCCAAGCTGTGGTATGTTTTGACTCTAGGAAGGCCAGCTGATTGTCCCGGGAATTCTGGTCCCTGACAATTACTAACAAGTCTTGAACTTTGTTAGGTTATAAAATGATAAAGAAATGCCTTTTACAACTCTTGCATTCATTTAAGAAAGAGAATGGAATTAGATGAGAGGTTGGATATCTCAAACATTCAACAAAATAATATGAGGGGATATGAGTGCATTTTATGAGGCAGGAAAATTTGAACAAATTCAAATGGAAAAATTCAAAGAAAAAACTGACCCAACTAAAATTGAAGAACCTGTCTTGAATGCAAATACAGTAACTTTTAAGCCTGTTGAGATAAACAAAACATCTCATTCTAAAAACAAAAACAGTTCAGTCTAAAAGCAAAATCAAAGTAGATCCAAGTATATTATAATTTAATATAAATTACTCAATGTTTGATTTCATTTTTAGACTGAGATTTTTTGTTTATCTCAACAGGTTTGCAAACTACTGTAACACTGCTCCTGGCTGCTTGTGCACATGATATTTAACCAGGGGTGTCTATTAGGTGAGTTAAGTGGGGGCATCTTCAAAATAATTCTGCAAGTAATAGTGTGAGGACTGTTCTTGGGCTTTTCAGTAAACTTTTGAATAAATATATAGGCATAATTTAGCAGACATCCTCAAGAATTTGGTGAGGATTGAAGTAAAGGCTCAAGGGGAGGTGTAACTTTACAATTTCTGAAAGACCCTTTCAACTATCCACCCAGCCTGTCATGAATGACATTTCAATACTTGTATTGAAAACCTGGGAATTGAAACCTGGGTCTCAGGGAAAGCCTTATGTTGACCAGAGTGGACAGGAAACCGCCCAACTGCTAGTTGGTCAAGCCCTGGACCACCGGAGATAGATGACCCCAAACAGGGGGAACAAAAACCTGCCAACCTGCCAAGCGTTAATACTGGAGGTTCAAAATCAACATTGGAGACCCTAGAATTGAACCCTGACCCTCCAAGAACTACTCAAGTCACACATTGTGGACAGGAACCCGTCCACTTGTTAAATTGCAAACCCAAGTTGACAAGTTACTCCAAGACCCTCCAGTCTCCTGAGGATAATTCCCTGAATGATCACCAGATTGCTACCAACCTTGCGCCACCAAAGATCCAGACCTATGCAGAGGTTGTAGCTTGCCTTAAGGAGGTTAAAACAAAAACTACTGTTAACTCTGCCAATGACCACCAGCAGCTGCCAGTCTTCCGTCCAGAATGGGTAGTACAATTGAACTACTCAGGTGACGTAGTGAACAGTGGCAGCAGAATGAAGCATTGTCACTTTTATTCACCAGAGCAGGAACAACCTGGATCTGCCGCCCTCAAGAATCTAAGCCAAGATCCATGCCCTGCCAGTGCCTTGTCTGCAAACCTGAACCCTGCAAAAATTGAAGAAGCAAAAACCTATGGTATAAAAGCCCTGGCGGTACAGTGATGACCATATTGTCATTTTTGATAATAAAGTTTTATGAACCTTTGGTTTGAACAAATCTTACATTATCTAGTCTTAGTGATCTTCCATCTTAACTCTGGCTAAGTAGATCATCAGGCAACTGCCCACTCTAGAGACCAACCTGCTGACCCTCCCCAGGCACTATACCGTCCCCCAGGAGCCCCCTTTGACCTGTGCATTTTACTGAATACCTGCTCAACCCCGCCTACTTGGAGTACAACTTAGAGATCATCCTTATTTATAATCCCCTGGCAAGGACTAGAGAGACCAAATACATAGGACGTGAAGGAAATTGATACAAGAGGCTGCCAAAATTGTTCAAAGACAAGTACAATTATCTGCCTTCATACTTTGTCCCCATGACTCCACCCTTAACCCTGCAACCTGACCACCCAAAGGAGACCCCCACTGCAGCCAAGACTATGTCCACCCAACTGTTTGGAGTACTCTACATTACTTTGTTGGGAATGGTAGACACTATGGTGCCCAATTCAGGGCCCTGGTCTTTGCTTGGGAAATTTGTTTCTTATATTATCAAGTTAGCGCCCATCCTATGGTGGGCATTACCCTCTGGCCCGGCTGTATTCTGTCCCAAGCTAACCAATGCCTCCACCTATGCCTGGATTTCTGACACAGCCTCCTAATTATAACGCCTTGTTATTAAATTTTCCACCTGCAGAATGTCTTTCTATAAAATCTTAAACCATTGGTGCTCACTTTTTCTTATAATAAAATCAGCTTACAAACTTACTTTTTTAAAAGCTTAAGGTATTGATTCACTTTTCTCTCAATCATACTTAAAGCTTTTGGCTTTCAACATATTATACTCATCAATAAACATGCCCTCAACTCAACCAATGAGTGCAATGTTCAAAACTTTACTATTTATGAAGTTCCATTACAATCTAACTAGAAAATAAATTCTGACTGCTCAAGTCGCTTGAAATGTTAACACTTTTTGCTTCAAAGTGTTAACTGGTTCCCTGCTCCAGCACCATTTTTTCTTTCATTCAACCTCAAACAATCTAGATTGTAGAGCACTATTTAAATTGTAATCTTTGATCTTCTTCAGCATTTTGCCCAGATCTTTACACTCATAATGAAATCAAGGGAAAATGTTCCGCCAAAATGGCCTTATGTTGTAACTGTGCTGTTTTAGCAGAGTTACACGGGGAAAATATTTAGAAGATAGATAATAATCTTTATTGCAAAATAGTGACTATATAGTTATTGTGAGTCAATGGATAGTAAAAACATGATTGGTGATCACACGGCTGGATGGAAGAGGGGGTGGCTTGATCCTGATAATGAGTCAAGCGCCAAATTGAGATATCCACCGTGAAGGATCATCATCTGTTCATGTTGATAGATTTGGTAATTTGAGTTGATTTCCTAGTCTGGCTTTGGGTGACCAGGTAATTGGATTGCAGGTCACAAACCCGCTTGGTTGGAACCTTGTTGGCGGGTTGAGCCTGCGCTTTTTGACACCCCCCCCACCCTGGCTGAAGGTCAGCCTCCTCTGGGGGCAGGTTGTCAGGGAGGTTGTTGGGAGCCCGGGAGCCATATCAAACCAGTTGTTTTTTGGTGGCAGGCAGGACGGTTTCCTGTTGTTTCTGTCTTGCTTTGAAGATTGTAGGTGGTTGTGGTATAAGGTCTTGTCTTGCTTGTGTTTCCCAAGCCCTTCTACAAGGTAAGTGTTATTGTTGTTTACCTTTAGAATGATTGCTGGCCCTACTTTTTTGGGTTGTAGTTTGCTTTTGTCAACATTCATGACCCAGACTTTGTCCCCAACTTCATGTCTTTGGCAAATGGGAACAAAGGTCTTTTGTAAGCATTCCTTTTCTTTGGTTTCTTGTTTGCTGTTGGCCTCTATTATTTGAGGGTCAGAGCAAGGGGGGACTTGACTTGGAATTTCCAGTTTGGGTCCTGTCAATGCTTGAATGATATTTTGCTGTGTGCCGTATACCAGTTCAAAAGGGCTTCTTCCAGTGGATCTGCTCACTTGGGTTTGGCACACAAGTAATGCAGTTGGTAGCTGCTTATGCCAGTCTTCACGTCTCCCGGCAGTGATTTTGGCTAAGGCTTGCATGAGGCTACCATTAAGCTGCTCTACGCGTCCATTGGCCTGTGGATGGTATGGTGTTGTGACGGTATGTTTAACTCCATTTTTGGTGAGGTACACGTTGGTGTCTTTGGAGGTCAATTTTTTGCCTCCATTGTTTATCAGGAGTTTTGGCTTATCAAACCTGCTGATTTTTCCTTGCCAATGAATCTTTGGACATTGTTACTGGTGTGTGTTTTCACTGCTTGGGCTACTGGACACCTTGTTGTAAAATCAATGGCTGTGATGATGTATTTTTTGTTATTGTGCTTTCCTGGCATGGGGACCACAATGTCCAGAGCCCATACTTTGAACAGTAGTTGGGTTTGAATGGGGAGTACAGACTTAGGCAGGGTTCTGCTTTTGGCAAACTTTTTGCAGACCTCACACTGTTCTAGCACTTCCTGGACATTGCGGTATAAGGTTGGCCACCAGGCTTTAAGTTTTAGGAATTCATATAGATTTTGGCTCTTGGTATGTCCAAGATCTCTGTGGTAGCAAAGAATGGTATCAACTCGTTGATGTGTGGGGATGTAGGGGATGGTTGTGCCATCTGACATCTTTCTGTGAAGAGTCTTGTATACATCAGCAAAGAGGTGTTCATTCTTGATGACTGTCTCTTTGGTGATATTGGTTGTGCCTGCAGGGAACCCTTTGTCTTTTGTACGGAGAACTAGGAGAGGCCAGTCTGGGTTGAGTACATTCTCTTCCCTAGAAGTGCGGACATACAGACAGGACAGGGCGTCTGCCATGGCAAGCTTGGCCCCAGGCTTATACTGGATGAGCATGTTAAACCTTTCTAAGATTTCTATCCACTGCGCTTGGCGGCGTGACAGGTTTGCTTGTGTCTTGAAGTAGATGAGCAACTTATGATTGGTTAGTGCTGTGAATCCTTCCTGCCGTTCCAGGTAACAGCGCCATTTGACTAGGCAGTGTACATGGCCAACAGTTCTTTGTTGTGGATCAGGTAGCAACACTTGCCATCCATCAGTTTGTGCAACTTGTAGGCTACAGACAGGAAGTCACCATCACTATTCTTAATTTGTAGTACTCCCCCAATGGATGCATCTGAAGCGTCAGTTTCCATCTGGTACTCTCCGTCTTGTTTGGGGTATTGTAAGATGGGAGCTGTTGTGAGCTTTTCCTTGAGACGTATAAAGCAGAGGTCACGTTGGGGGGTCCATACAAACTTGGACTTGGCGCCTGTTATGGCGGACAGGGAGGTGATCAAGACGCCACAGTTGGGTATGAAGCATTGTACATAGGCCACCATTCCCAAGAAGGTGCGTAGTTCTGACTTGTCCTTGGGGGGGTGGCATTTTGCAGATGGCTTGTATCTTCTGGTTGTCGGGTTTGATGCTGTCTTTTGAGACTATGTGTCCCAAGAAGGGTAGTTGCTCTCGGAAGAACTGGCACTTGGAGGGCTTGACCAACAGTTTGTGCTGTGCCAAGGTCGCAAAGACTTCCTCCAGGTCTTTGTGGTGCTGTTCCACCAAGGGGCTGTAGACAATAATATTGTCCAGGTACACTAGGGCGTGTTTGCCTATGTGTGGTGCAAACACTTTGTTCATAAAGGTTACAAAGGTGAATGGGGCATTGGTCATGCCAAAGTTGAGTACCACACATTTGTAGGAACTGTACTTGGTGTGAAAGGCTGTCTTGGGGATGTCTTCCTCCTTGAAACAAATCTGGTTGTAGCCTGCAGTTGGATTAATCTTGGAGAAGACAGAGGCACCTCCCAAGGCGTCAAAAAGATTGTCAATTAATGGTAATGGGTAACAATTCTTAATGGTGACTTTGTTTAAGGCGCGGTAGTCTGTGACCAGGCGTAGGGTACTGTCCTTTTTAGCCACAAAGAATACAGCGGCCCCAAAGAGAGACTGTGAGGGGCGGATAAGTCCTTTTTTCAATGCCTCCTTGAGATAGGTGTGCAGGGCGTTGTCCTTGTTTGGGGTCAGCCTGTAAATAGGGCGTGCTTTGGGCACAGCTCTTTGAGTTGAATGGAGTGTTGGATGTGTTTCTCAGGGGGTATCCCAGGTAACGCCTCCTTAAAGATTTATGGGTGACAGGCCACAATGTTGCAATCTTGTGGCGTGGAGGTGTCCTGGTGGTCCTTGAAGTGTATGATTTCATACTGGCAGGAGTCCCAGTTGATTGCTTTCAGGGTTTTCTTCTTGTCCAAAGTCTCCATGATGCATACAAAGACGTGGTCCCGTAGGAGTTGGTCTACAGAGTCCGGGTAGATTTGGTGGTTGACACCTTCACGCTTGATGGTCAACACTGAGGTTGCCCAGTCCATGTGGGGGTTGTTTTCCCGTAAACAGTCCAGCCCCAGTACAATGTCAAACTTAGGGAAGTCAATGATGGGACCTTGGATGGTGGAGTGGAGGTTCTCAAGCATGACAGAGAAGTGGGCAGTTTCCTTTGTCACGGCAATGTGGTGTTTATCAGCCAGGACCACGTTTTTAATCTGCAAAGGATTAGTGGCCAGCTTGAATTTATCCACAAAGCTGCTGTTGACTAAGGTTTGGTCTGCGCCCAAGTCCAGGAGTGCTGAACCTGTGTAACTGCAAAAGCAGAAAGGGTAAGACATCAATTTATTGGGATGTCTGGCAATGGTGTATAGTACCGGGTCTTCCGAGGGCACTTGGATCATTGGGCATTGGTCCACATCCTCGGGTTGGTATTCATTGTTGGGCAAGTCAGGGGTTGTGTGGGGAGAGCTTGGCTTGCTTAGTGCTCTCCCCAGGCTTTCCCTCATCCTGGTTGCCTTGGGCGGCAGTGACGCGGAAATGGGTACAATTTGACTGGCTGTTATTCCCATTCCCATTAAAACCTGTGAGTTTGTGGTTATTGTTGTTTGCGTTTCCCCCGGGGGGGTGGTCAAGAGGAGCGCCCGCTTGAATGGGAGTCCTTGGGCCTTTCTTGTTTCCCAGTCTGTGCCTTGTGTAGAGCATTGGATGTTTGCTCCGCTTTTTCTGCTTCACAGTACAGGCTTTGCAGGTTGGTAACTTGGTCCAGGTTCACATGTCTCATCATGTGTGACTTGAGAGCATCATAGTACATGAGGTGTGTTGCTGGGGTATCAAAGGCCATGTCAGATGGGGCACAGAGGCAGAGTTCCTTGTAGGCGCGGGTGAGTTCTTTAACGGTGCCTGTCTGGGTCAGGTTCTTTACTTGGCGTATGATCATGAGTGCTGTATCCTTAAGCACAAACCTCGCCAAGAAGTCCTTTTTGAAGGTGTCCCAGTTCTTGTCAGTGTGTTCTTTGTGCCACTTGTCACACCAGGTGCCAGCATCATGGGTCAGGCAAATAGAGATCTCAGCAATCCAAAATTGCTATGGGCATTCCATCTGAGCCAGCTTGCTTTGGGCGGACTGGATCCATGCGGCAGCATTGTTGTTGTTGGCCCCTGCAAAGGGTTTCAAGGCGGTGCTGCAAAGTCTTTGTGCAACATAGGCGGGCATGGTGGTTTTGTCAGCTGGTTGTGGCACCAAGGAGGGTGCCTGAAAGAACCCTTGGGCGGACAGAGCGTTGAAGGCGGGTAGCGGGATCACCATGTTTTGGTAGAGAACAAAACCATCAGGTATCTTGGTACCAGGAGTATACGGAGTCCAGTTGGGCGGGAGGCCAGACATGATTCTGTTGAGGATTTGTTGGCCGCAGCGTGTGCAAGCAACAGGCGGAATTTTTCAAGATGCAATAAGATGGAGAACCTACCTGTACTACCAATGTTGTAACTGTGCTGTTTTAGCAAAGTTACATGGGGAAAAATATTTAGAAGATAGATAATAATCTTTATTGCAAGATAGTGACTATATAGTTATTGTGAGTCAATGGATAGTAGGAACATGATTGGTGATCACACGGCTGGATGGAAGAGGGAATGGCTTGATCCTGATAATGAGTCAAGCGCCAAATCAAGATATCCATTGTGAAGGATCATCATCTGTTCATGTTGATAGATTTGGTAATTTGAGTTGACTTCCTAGTCTGGCTTCAGGTGACCGGGTAATTGGATTGCAGGTCACAAACCTGCTTGGTTGGAACCTTGTTGGCGGGTTGAGCCTGCAGTTTTGACACTTATATCCTGCTTTCATAGCAAAGTACCTTTCTCTGCCATAGGAAATCACTAAGGAAACCTCTTTTGTGTAATTTTAAAAACATTCCTCCTTGATTTTTCCACTGTAGTAAAGCCAAGGCAAAACATTCCATCTTTCAATTCCTCAGCAAATCAATCCAGAGAAATGTTGGGACATTTCCCCATTTTTCCAACCTTAGCCTAATGGCCTAGAATTTAGTGTAGCTGTCAGGGATCCAGCCAGTGGGGGGTTCCTGGAAACTCGCAGGTGGACGGCCCACGGGCCCAGCAGGGAGGGCCCACCCCATGATGGGGGCTAACTTTATAATATAAGATAACAATTTGCCCAGGATTGACCAAGGTCTGCTTTAAGGCACCATAGAATCAATCAGACCGGTAAGAGTGATATACATCACTCCAAATATCTGGGTGGAAGTGAATTCATTGGCAGCAACAGAGTCTTGCGGGCAGTTAGGCCGCGGGGTGAGAGGCGGAGTCATTGGGACCAAATACGCGGGCAGGTGGTTGTGCTTGTTGCGGAATAGCAGGGGAGGTATAGTGATTTTGTGTCCTTCCCTGTAAACAGTCTCAGTCTCTCTAGTTCTAGCCTCAGGGTTGTGGATTAAGGTTTCCTCTAGGGTGAACTCCAAATATGCCGGGTTGGGGGGGTACTCGGTGAAATTTACTGGGCCAAAGGGAGCTCCTGGTGGATGGTAAAGATTAGGCAGCTGGTCCGCGGTTTCTTGGGGTAGGTGGGTGTGGGGTACAGAACCACAGGAAGTAGACTGTAAATGAAGTAGAACTAATAATAAGTATGGTATAACCTGGTTGAACCAAAGGTTCATATCACTTTATTGCAAGAATGGCAATGGGTAACTTCCTGGCAGTCCAGGGTATAAATATGCCCATCTGTCATAGGAAAACTTTTAAAAATTTCTTTGGCCCGGGTGTTACCGGTTACCAGGTTTTTCCAGTCCTTGGTGGCATCCATTGTGGGAGTTATTTTATTGGCTGGTTTGAACTGAGAATACTCAAGTTTCCTTGTCGGGTTGTGGGATTGGCCATCTCTGGGCGGCCTGTGTTCTATAGGAAGTTTCTTTGTTTCCCCTTCCATGGTGGCCCAATTTAATTCAGGGTCTATGGCTAGGCCCGCCTGCTGATTGGTTGAGTTAACAGGAACCTTCAATGTGAGGAGCATTGATGTAGGTGGTTTTGACTCTTCAAGCCTTAGAGGATTTCCTGAAGTCAAATCCTGCTCTGGTTCAAGCCCAAAAATCTGCAGGATGGTGGCCCTCAGGGTGTCAGGGTTTGAATCCTGTAGTTGAGGCTTTCCAGTAAGCATGGTCAATAGGAGTTTTTCACTTGTGATAGTAGCTATCAAACAACTTATCAGGCCGTTAAAGATCACCTTCATCCTGGCTTTTTTGGTAGTCCCCATCTTTCAACATCTCAGACTCAGGCAATAAGTTTTCACAAGTGAATCAACCTTGAATCAACCCCCATCAGTAGCCTTCACCTAGGTCATCAGAAGCAAGCATACCTCATGCACTATCACTATTTTTATTCACCCAAGTAATTATCTTGAGCTTTCAAGCACAAAGTAATCAACTTCACTCCCAAGAAACCTTTAAATGATTAAGTTCTGTAGCTGTATCTCTAGACAGCCACCATAATAATGGTTCTGAGCTATTCATGCTTGCCCAGCAATCTTAAGACCTTCTTAAAGCTACCCCTAAGTCATAGAAAGAGATAATTTACCTTCTTTCTAGGTAAAGTAACCTAACTGTATTATCATCCCAGTTGGTATCAGGATTTCAATGCTATCTCAGCACATTTATTTCTAAGAAGAAAATTAGCTTTATTCTCTCCCAGCTAGTCTAAAGATGCCTATGTCCCTTGGTATAACCATCCAAGGGTACAAAGCTTCTCTATCCCTCCAAAGCACTAGCAAGGGCCCACCTTACTAGCACCCTGAGGCAAAAACCAAACCACATTAGTTCAGCAAAACCCCAGCCACCATAGCTGGACAAACAAAACAACAAACATTTACCTCTACCAGGCAACAATTCTCTACTTGGACAATATCAGCCAACACCTGAAAAACAGCTTCACATGTGGATCATCTTAGAAAGGCTTCACTTCTCAAAGCTGGACCATGTTATTGTGTCTAAAAACTCTGATTTATTGGGGTATTACACAAACTCTTTCATTAATCTCTCTCAAGAAATAATTCCCCTAAAAATGACTTTACTATTTGTCCAGCTTTCAATTCTGCCCCCTTGATTTTACCCACAGTTTATTCTGCCAGCTTACTATAAAAAATGAAGGAATTTGCTGTGTGGAAATAAGGGAACATGGTATAAAACTGAACCATCTATCAAGTAGAAGATGGCCCCAAGGCTCAATCCAGATATTTTGACCAGGATTGGCCTCACATTTTTTCAGGAGGATCCAGCTCTCCCATACTACAGTATATCAATGATCTACACAGGCACTATATGTATCATAAATGACATTTCTCCCAAAATAAGTGGGAAACTCAAACTAGGGGAATCAAACTAAGGACCTGATTCTGAGGATTGTGGGGATCCTGCAGGCCCTTGGGCCGCCCACCTGTGTTTTTCACGGTTAGCCGGTAAAAGTGCTGAAACAGTCATTGGTTTGAATCCAATTAATCAAGGAATTTTGCAGGCCCACCTGGCCACAAATTTGAAAGAACAGGCTGGATTGCTGGAAGCGCTAAACCAATATGGTGTCATTCCTGTCATAGTTGACGGGCTGTCCAAAAAGGGGCTTGCTGCTCAGCACAATGGGCCAGAATCCAAAGGGAATCCAGATAATTGGCTAGAAACCTGGGCCGCTAGGCCATGTGATCCCTGGTCACTTAGTGACCCCAAAGCCACTCCTGAAGATGTGCAGCTACAGAGCAACAGTTGACCCGGCTTAAGGTTTCTGAAGGTCACTTAGTCCTGAATGACGGGGACACTGGTAGCAGTGATAAAGCCATGAAGATGTTGGCCTTGGACCATAAGATGAAAGTCATTCCAGAAGAGGATATGACAGGCCAGAAGGATCAGAATGTGGCCGGAACTCTTGGTCCGGAGGAAACTGAGCAAACTCAGCTATCAGATGATGGGCTAGATTCTGAACTTAGCATTTTAAATGGTATTTAAACCCTGTGAAGTTGTAATGAAATGGTATTGCTATTCTGAAATAAATAAGATTATAAGACCTTGGTTCTATCATTTTATTCCCTATTTTGTCTTGGTTGTTTTCCATTTTATCACTGTTCCAACCAAAAATCTTGGGCAGATGGCCCGCATTCCTGAGGAAGCCCCCAAAACCCAGCCTGCCTTTTATTGTCCTCCTGGAGCACCCTTTGGTCTGCTGCATTCCTCTGACTATCCCCTTAAGCCAGAGTATTGGTAGGTGACTGTGAAAGAGACCCTCCACCCAGATTACCTGGCCCAACAGATTACTCCCCAAACAGCTTCCCACAAAGGTGCTTGGTAAAAGCAACCAGCCCCCGAAATCCGTGTGAAGTATAACTATCTGCCTGCCTACCAGATAGATATGGAAGCACCCCCAACACCCAAACCTGACTGCTTACACCCCACCCCAGTACTGTCTCCACCCACAGCCAACCAATATGCAGGCATTGCCTACATCACCTTGGCTGGGTTAGTTGACACTATGGTCCCCGCTGCTGGACCCTGGGCCTTAGTGGGACAATCAGCATCTTATCTCATCAAGTTAGCACCCCTCCTATGGTGGGCTCTACCCTTGTTGCAGATCCTGAATGGATTAGACGTAAAATTGTCCATCTAGGGATTAAGCAATGGAACAATTGCACAATTGCGCTATTGCATCCCAATTCTAATAGTGATAGAGACGTTTTAAACGCGCCAAAAACGGGTGTTTGATTTGCCTTTTGATTGCGCACAAGGCACGTGCTTCACTTCCGGGATTATAAATAGAACAACTAAGTTATTTATATCTACCTCCTTAAGGAAAGCCACAAGGAAGCAGCGTTCTCTTGCGCGGGACTTTTAGCTGTGCCACTTCCCTCCATTTGGAAAGTCCTTCTTTCTGTGCCTCCCTGCCTCTGGTGACAATTCCCCCGCCTTACACTATATAAATGCAATGCTATTTAAATAAATACCAGTTTTGTCTATACACCTTATTATTCTTCTGTCCTTCATAAGCTGTCACTATACCATCAACAGGTATAGTATTAAGAACTAGGTCACTGACTAACTATTTTTAGAAACTAGCAACCCTTTGCTGCAACTTTTACGACATTGGCGCTCATGTCTTACACCACCAACAGCCCCCACCCCCGCGGTCCTTTCAATGAGGAGGGAGGTATGCCCCTGGTCCAGTCTCCTGCCACTGCTTCCCCTTACCACCAGGCACCGGCCTTTACTGCTGTTAATGCCCATGCTGGGGAAAGAGCAGGCGCTCCCTATGGTCTGCCCAACCTGAGTCAATTCATGCCAGAACACCAACACCCCCAAGCTATTGTTTTTGGCCAACCACTGCTCCTAAAAGCCCCTGCCCCCTTGGAGATGGACGCCAACTCTTCACCTTATGAGGATGCCATCTGTAATGCCATACACACCATGGATGCTGGTGCTGCTGGTAATGGTTCTTGCTCTGAACACCTGGCCATTCAGCAGCCTTCTGCTGAAAACGCCTTGGGTTGCTTCCAGCATCTCTCCCAGGTCAACCCTGGCCAGCTCCACTGTGACCTCTGTACTATTGAGCATATCAAGGACTACCTACAACAATTCACCCATCCTGCCGTATGCCACAACTAAATGCACCTGGGCCACATCCAAAGCCTAGTGCATGACCAGGAAATACTGATATCTAACCAACAGATATTCCTCCAGGTCCTTTACTCTGAGCTGGGTAATACTGTCACCACTGTCAATCAGTACCTTGCCAAAGTCACCAACACCCAGAACATCATGCTCCACTGGGTCAATGTCATCAAAGCAGTTATAGCTAAGCTAGTGCCAGTACATATGGTACAGATCCTCACCCATCAGGGTGTAGACGCCAATTGGATTAGTGTGGTTACTACTCACATGCTGGAGACTGACCCCATGGTTTGAAGCCTGACTCATGAGGTGGAAGTCTTAGCCTGCCGCCTTGCCACTATCCCCTTGTTCACTCCCACATCTGCCGCCCCCAACAACTCCCCTTCCAGCGCCCTTTTTGGTCAAGACATCCTTGAGCTTTTTGATCACTACAAGAAGATGCAGACGGAATTGGTCCAGCAGAGTGCCAATCTTGCCTTCCTGTTTGATGGCTACCACACTGTGTTGGAACTTCAGGATTGTCTAAAACTTTGCCAATTGCATGACAGGGCTGACAGCCAGACCCAAGTCAGGAAGGACAAGGAAGTAATAGCCTTGCTCCAAGCTGAGCTTGCCACCCACAAAAAGCGCATCACCTCTATGGAAGATGACTTGGATATCACCCGCCAGGAGAACAAGGTCTACCAAGATGAGCTGGACAAACAACAAATTCTCCTAGACGCCTTTCAGAGCCAATTGAATAGGATGGGCAGCAAGATTATGGACGTCAACTTACAGGCTATGTCCATCAACCCCAAGAGTCACCACAGTCCACTGAGGTCCTCTAGCCCTGAGTTCTATCATAGCTACAGAAGCAATGAGGATCACACTCAGCTGGCTCCTAATGCTGTACAAGTATTAGAGCCAGTACTGGAGTCTGAGGATGACGTCCTGGCCACCCCTGAAGCTTCTGGGGATGCTCAAGACAGAGAAAGTGAATGGGAAGCCCAGCAAGAGGAGAATTGTTGCCGCGCCTCTGAGGCTAGGTTTGCTGCCTCCACTCTCAGTTGTTCCTGTCTCACCCGCTCTCCAGTGAGGATCACACCTGCTCCTCTCCAAAATGGCTCCAACAACTTCAAGCCCGTCAATCTACCCAAGTTTGACCGCAAGAGCAATGTGGTCATGTTCTTATGTCTGTATCAGAACTCCATGTATGGTGCAGACAATACCATGAGGGACTCCATAATCATCAACTGTCTGGATGCTGAGACTCAAACCATTATCTTGCCATGTCTCCCTGAGAATGGCTGGACCTTTGCCAATGTCTCCAGAGCCTTGACAGAAGAATTTGGTAGCCAAGAAGCACTCCTTGGTTGCAAGATGGACTTTGCTGACACCAAGTTAAAGGTGGGGGAAACTCTAGAAGAATTCACTTCTAGGCTCTACCTTGAAACTCAAACTCTGTCGTCCATGAGTGCGGTGCAGTTTATTGATGTGCAGTCAGCACTCCTTAATGCTGTACGCGTCAACCGGGAACTATCTCTGGCTCTTAAGTCAGGCATTTACAACGCTTGCACCATACCAGACCTGATCTGCCTCCTACGCACCTACAAGGAGGATTTTGAAGTCCCTCTCCCTGAAGGCCGCCCTTGCCAGCAATCTGAGCATAGACCCCGCGTGGCTGTTGAGATGCCCAAGCCTTCCAACAAGGTTGGGCCTGCTCCAGTCAACAATGGCCCCCGTACTTGCTTCAAATGTGGCATGGCTGGCCACTTCTCTCAGGAATGTAGGAATCCACGCCAAAAGATCCATCATGTAGGCATGGAAGACACTGAGGAGGACTACACCAAGGACGCTGATATTGAGGAGGACAATGAGGACCAGTCAAAAACTACTAAGCAGACAGGACAAGGAGAAATCCTTGGCTGCCTTTGTAATTTTGACACCCTCATCTCCCCCCATACCACTGCCCCCGACAAACCAGATCAGAGACCTGCTGCCTTGCCATCCTCTGGGACCAACCCTAAGGATGAACCCTCTTTGATTGACTTCAACGCCCAACCAATACATGAGGATGCGGAGTCTGACAGAGTTCAAGAGGATCTCCTCCATTGAGTCCTCACTGTTAACACGCAAACCCATTGGACTACACTTTGCCCTGAGGTGGTTATCCCCCATATAGCTTAGAGAACAGTATCCTTACCCTATGCTGAAAAACTGGCTCAACCAGGCGTTGAGGTCACTCATGAGGAGGACAGTGCTGAACAACTGGCCAAACTGCTCTGTACAGTAAACATCTCAGCACCGCTAGAATCCCTCAAGGAAGTAAGCCCAGCTGTGGGAGCTGCCATGGCTACCTTCCTGGAGAAGTTCAAAGGACTAAGCGTACACCATATCTCAAAGATTGTGGAGATCAGAGAGGACCGCCAGGATTGCACCTATATCAACCTGGTAGTGAATAAGACTCGTGTCTGGGCCATACTGGATACTGGTGCCCCTGGGAACATTATCTCCTCACGGCTGGTTAAGAAGCTTAAGCTGGCACCAGACTTGGCCTACCATGAAGATTTTGGTACTGCTGGGCCACTGACCACTAGAGCAAAAGGAGCCTACTCTTCTCTTCCCCTTTGCTTTGGGAAGCTAATGGTCACTGCTCCTGCTATAGCTCTGTAAAACAACAGCTATGACATTCTTATTAGGACTAGCTTCATGGTTCAGTATGGCACTGTGACTAACCATATAGACCATACATTTGGAATCTTGGGCCACTCCATACCCATGTTCTATCATGGTAATTGCCTGTCTGACCTGCCCTTACGCCGTCTGCACTACATCAATCTGGAGTACGCTGACAGAGAGCTTCCAGTTGCTTATACACTGCGTAGTAAGAAGGCCAAGGTGCTACCTCTCTCAATTGGGGAAGCCAAGGGTATCCCAGTCTAAGCCTCCTGTAATGTGACTACCCCACCTGTTGCTCAGGTGATCCACAATATGGGCCTATTGCTGGCTCTACCAGCTGGCACTCATGGAGAAATCTTTGGCATCCCTAATGTCTCCAGAATAGAACCATGGGTTGCACCAGGCATTCTCATGCCAAGTGAGAAGGAGGTACTCATACTCTTGGCCAACATGAGTTGTGAAGCTATGGCTGTCTCCAAACACCAACTTCTGGCTTATATACAGCTGGAAGAGCATGACAACCTGCAAGAGACCGCCCCTTTGCAGACTTCTCTGAGTTGGGTCTACCCTGTGAGCAACCACTGGTGCTATTGGTCATAAGCTGTGACTCTCTATCCAGCCTCTCCAAAGAACAAAAGAGTCAAGCTATGGATCTCTTTGCCCAGTATAAGGATGTGTTTGCCAAGGATGATTATGACCTGGGCCGGCTGCAGATGTTGCTCACCATATTAACACCCAAGGCAATCCACCTATCTGCTCCAGACCTATACGGCACAGTCAAGCCAATCATGCTGTGGCTAACAAGGAGCTTCAGATGCTATTGGGATCCAGCTTAGATGTCCCCAGTAAAAGCCCTTGGGCTTCCCCTCTCCTGATTGTCAAAAAGAAGGATGGCAGCAACTGTGTGGTGATTGACTACCGTTGACTGAATGCTGTTACCAAAAAGGATTCATATCCCCTCCCTCGTATTGACAATACCTTGGACCAACTGGGTGGCGCCAAATTCTTCAGCGCCATGGAACTTATCAGTGGGTACTGGCAGATTGACCTAACCCCTGCTAATCAAGAAAAATGTGCAATCATCACTGACCAAGGGCTATTCCAACCCATAAGGATGCCTCAAGGTCTGTCCAATGCCCCAGCTACCTTCCAACGGGCTATGGATGCAGTGATGGGCGACCTCAAACTCACTAGTGTCTTAGTCTACCTGGATGACATTAATGTGCTCTCCCAAAACTTTAATGATCACCTACAACACTTGGAGGAAGTCTTCAAGAGGTTACTTGCAGCTAATCTCAAGCTCAAGCCACGCAAGAGCAACTTCTTAAAGGAGCACCTTGAGTTCTTGGGGTTTATCATTAGCCAAGATGGACTCCGCCCTGTACCTCTAAAGGTGGAAGTCATTGAGCAAATGCAGATCCCAGCCAATAAGCAGGACGTACAGGTCTTCCTGGGGATGATTGGGTACTACTGCCGCTTCATCACCAACTTTGCATCCAAGGGTGACCCTCTTTTTCAACTCCTCTGAGCTGATAAGGAATTCTTCCAGAGCCCAGCGTGCCAATCTGCTTTCAATGCTCTCAAGGAAACACTGACTACAGCCCCTGTGCTGGCCTACCCTGACTTTACCAAGCCATTTGTGGTTCATACAGATGCTAGTCTGACGGCAATTGGGGGTGTTCTCTCCCAACTAGACTCTGATGGACTTGAATACCCTGTTAGATACTGCTCACGTACGCTTAATGTTCACAAGAGGAACTACACTGTCACCAAACGAGAGTGTCTGGCTGTGATATACTCCTACCAACAATTCAGAGTCTATCTCCATGGGGTAAATTTCACAGTTGTAACAGACCATTCCTCCTTGCAATGGCTAAAGACTCTCAAGGACCCTGAAAGACATCTGGCGTTTTGGGCCATTAAACTTCAGGCTTATGACTACAAGATCATTCATCAAGCCGGGGCAGCCCACCAGAATGCTGACTGTCTCTCCCGCCTTCCCACTGTTGCCTTAGTATCCCCCATGGCTGATATTCTTTATGACAAGCTTATGGAGGATCCTTCTTGTGAGGGGGAGGAGCGGGTAGAGATACAGAGAGCTCTCAAGAAGCTAACTGTTGATACCAAGGTCTCTAAGGGACAACTCCTGAAGCTTTGTGGAGACTCTTGGCTACCCTACATACGTCCATCCCTACGCATGGACTCAGTGGTGGCCGCTCACAAGACTACTGGCCATGGTGGCATACAGAAGACGTTAGCTCTTCTACAGCAACACTGCTTCTGGGAAGGAATGCACACTGATGTAGTGGATACGCTAGCCAACTGTCATGACTGCAACATTGAGAGGCCTAAGGTTGCCAAGTTTCAACACAGACTGGTACGCCCTGGGTTCGCCTTCCACACTGTAGCCATTGACGTAGTGGGCCCCCTGCCAGCTACCAACAGCTGCAATAAGTTCATCATTGTGGCGGTTGACCATCTGACTAAATGGGTAGAGGCCAAGGCAATTCCTAACCAATCTGCACCGGTGACAGCCATGTTCATCCTGGAGAATATCATATACAAACATGGTTGCCCCCAGATCCTGCTGACAGACAATGATACTAACTTCACCAGTTACATCATCCCCCACCTCAACTAACTGATGGGAATTTGTGGGACACTATCCACTCCTTATCACCCACAGATAAATGGCATGGTAGAGTGCACTAATGGGAGCCTGGTCCAGATATTCTGGAAGCTCAGTCACCAACATGAGACTGAATGGGATACCTTCCTGCCTGCAGCCACCTTTGCATACAACATTGGGTACCATCGGGCCACTGGCAAGCCGCCCTTTCAGCTTCTCTACCGCTGGCAACCAGGACTTCCCCCTTTACTATATTCCTTGGTAAAGCCCAGCCTGGCTGTGTCCCCAGAGGCATACCTCAACAAGCTGGTTCAAACTCTTATTTTCTTGCAATCAGAGGCCTACACCGTAAACTTAAACCATAAGTTGCAGGACCTAGAACAAGCTGCATCCAAACACCCCGCCTTACCCACTTACCTGATAGGAGACTCAGCATACTTCTTCAGCAATAGAGGGTACGGCTGCAAATCCAAACTTGCCTCCCTTTGGCAAGGCCCAGTTCAAGTTATCCAGAAGACTGGCCCTGAATCCTACACCCTTAAGGAGCCCCATTCCGGGCAATTGATCACTATAGTACACGCTCAGTATATGTGTGCTGCTCCTAGTGACCAAGAGTAAGCCTCAATGAGGACAATAACCCAAAAAAACAAAAGTCTAATTAAAAAATTACATGGGTTATTATCCTGTTTGTGATAGTATTGCACCAAAGTATGAGGAATAAGAATGAAAGAACAAGGTGTTTATTGGAGACTGACAAGACTCTTCCAGTACTGCACCAACTGTTCTACCACCTTAATGACAGCCAAGAAACACAACTGGTTGCCTACAGATCCACAAAGCCAATGACCAAGGATTGGACAACAAACCCCCATCAAGCAAGACACATGATTGACCCCAATGTCCACAGGAAAGGCGACCCCCAAGAAGATACAGTCCCACAGAAGGCTCTCACAAAGGGCATACTCTACTGGGACCTGACCACCCACCCCGTAGAATACGGACAAGGCCCACTCAAGGAAGACCCCCATGTTCTCCTCCCGCTTGGTATCACAGCAGTTGGTTTCTTGAAGAACAAGGTTGCCAGCCATCACCATTGGCACCAGATGGGAAGTCCCCTCCACTGTGTACAACTTCAACACTTCCTGAAAGGCTTGCCAAAGACGCTGCTCAAATTTGTCAGAGGTTTTCCAACTGAATGGCTGAGCCTCGGTAACCCCAGGTGTTGCCCAAGCACAAAGGACTGACTTCACTATGTTTGATACCGTCCCCTGTTGCAAGACTGAAAGACCCTGACCCTCAAATTGGAATTCCTTCAGTTGAGCCTCCAAGTATTCTTCTGCCACCTGCATGGAGAACCACCAATGGATAATTTTGCCCTTTTGCAACCCAGTTCCTGTCACCTCCCTGGGCTCACTCAAATTTAGGAACAGTGCAGCAAACAATGGTTCTGCTCCCCCTAAGGCCAGCTGAGGCACTAGTAGCTGATCTAAGTGAGCCCCCAAGTCCAGATAGCTGCCGTCCACATCATGCAGGACTACTTGCTTCCCTGCTGCCTTCACTACCTCCACTGGCCTGATATGCTTGCGCCTCTTTAGAATTACCACTTGCACCTTCTTCAAGACTCTTTTTGTGACTCTTCTAGAGGGACTGTTCACCATAGCTGTCACCTTGAGACGCCAGCCATTTTTAAACCTGTTGTCTAATCCAGTGGAGGAAAATTTTGCAGATCCTGAATGGATTAGACGTAAAATTGTCCATCTAGGGGTTAAGCAATGGAACAATTGCGCAATTGCGCTATTGCATCCCAATTCTAATATTGATAGAGACGTTTTAAACGCACCAAAAACGGGTGTTTGATTTGTCTTTTGATTGCGCACAAGGCATATGCTTCACTTCCAGGATTATAAATAGAACAACTAAGTTATTTATATCTAACTCCTTAAGGAAAGCCGCAAGGAAGTGGTTGTTCTCTTGCGCGGGACTTTTAGGTGTGCCACTCCACTCCCCTCCATTTGGAAAGTCCTTCTTTCTGTGCCTCCCTGCCTCTGATGGCAATTTCTCTACCCTACACTATATAAGTGCAATGCTATCTAAATAAATACCAGTTTTGTCTATACACCTTATTATTCTTCTGTCCTTCATAGGCTGTCACTATACCATCAACAGGTATAGTATTAAGAATTAGGTCACTGACTAACTATTTGTAGAAACTAGCAACCCTTTGCTGCAACTTTTACGACAACCCTCCTCCCAACCGCAAAAGTTGACAGCTGAGGCTAACAGTTTCTCCCCTGGGATGTGGTATCCTGACATTATGGCAATCTTTACAAACCTTGGTAACCTGAGCCCCAAGATGTTGTTAATTCTTGGGGCCTCTTGTATGTTGATTTTATTGATTATCACTTATTATACTTATAAGTTGATGGCCAAATTATGTGCTACAATACAAAAGACCCTGATGTCAGGGATCCAGCCTGTGGGGGGTTCCTGGGAACTTGCGGGCAGACAGCCCGCGGGCCCAGCAGGGAGGACCCACCACAAGATTGGGGCCAACTTTACAATATAAGATAACAATTTTCCCAGGAGAGCCCAAGGTCTGCTGGCAGGTACCATAGAATTTATCAAACCAGTAATAGTGATGTACATCACTCCAAATATCTGATTGAAAGTGGATTCATTGGCAGCAACAGATTCTTGCAGGCAGTTGGGCCGCGGGGTGAGAGACGGAGTCATTGGGACCAAATACGCAGGCAGGTGGTTGTGCTTGTTGCGGAATAGCAGGGGAGGTATAGTGATTTTGTGTCCTTCCCTGTAAACAGTCTCGGTCTCTCTAGTTCTTGCCTCAGGGTTGTAGATTAGGATTTACTCTAGGGTGAACTCCAAATATGCTGGGTTGGGGGGGGGTACTCAGTGAAATGTACAGGGCCATAGGGAGCTCCTAGTGGACAATAAAGGTCAGGCAGCTGGTCCGTGGTTTCTTGGGGTTGATGGGTGTGAGGTGCAGAACCGCAGAAGGTAGACTTTAAATGAAATAGAACTAATAACAAGTATGGTATAACCTGATTGAACCAAAGGTTCATGTCACTTTATTGCAAGAATGGCAATGTGCAACTTCCTGGCAGTCCAGGGTATAAGTATGCCCATCTGTCATGGGTGAACTTTTACAAATTTCTTTGGCCCGGGTGCTACCATCTACCAGGGGTTTCCAGTCCTTGGTGGCATCCATTGTGGGATTTAATTCATTGGCTGGTTTGAACTGAGAATACTTGAATTCCCTTGTTGTGTTGTGGGATTGGTCATCTCTGGGCGGCCCACGTTCTATAAGAAGTTTCTTTGTTTCCCCTTTTGTGATGGCCTGAGTTATTTTGGGTTCTATGGCTAGGCCTGCCTGCTGATTGGCTGGGTTAACAGAAACATTTAACGTGGGGAGTGTCAATGTAGGTGATTTTGACTCATCAAGCTTTAAAGGATTTTCCAAAGTCAAATCTTGTTCTGGTTCCTGCCCAAGAATCTGCGGGCTGGCAGCCTGCAGGGTGTCAGGATTCAAATCCTGTAGTTGAGGTTTTCCAGTAAGCATGGTCAATAGTAGTTTATCACTTGTGACACCTGACCACACCAACCCAGGATATTGACATGAGAAGCCCTGCTGCTGGGCCTGCCCAGATTCAGAACGTGATGGTGGCCCAGACTAATTCCCAAATCAACATGCCTCACATGGACAAGCTGAACCTGGAAGAGACCCAACAGGCCATGCCTGTGCTGCAACCTCATTTTCAGACCCTTACAAATGCTTATACCAATGACACTGAGAAGATACTGGGTGTGACTGTTATGCAGTCTGGTGGTGCACTGGATTGGTTTGGAAAGGCTACTACTGAAGACATGGAGTTCTGTTTAGACTATGCAAAGTTTGAGTCTGAGCTCATGGCAACAGGGGAAGACCAGGATACCAGACACCAAATGCTCATCAGAATATTGGAAATCAGACAGAACATGAGATCTATTCAGTCCTAAACTGACAATTTTATGACCCTGAAGAATCAAGCATTGCTTGAACATGAGTTATTGGCTATCCTCTACTGGAAAGGTGTGAACCTAGGCCTGAAAGATCTCCTGCAACACCACCCCTCTTCCTTTCCTCTGGATGAACTTGTAACTCTTTGCAAGGGGTTAAGCCTGAACCCGGAACCTGCTAGTCAAGGATCAACCAGAACCACCAGAGAACTGCTGTAAATTCACTGCCACCCCTGGCATTGGATTGCACAATCTTCCACCACCACACCAAGAAAGGTCCAAAAATGTCAGCCAAACCCCTTCATTCTTTAGAGGATTTAGCACACACAGTTGATGAGAGGTTTGTGTTAGCCTATCCTGCGTATCCATTGCCCTTGGTTGCTCCCTCCTGGGAAGAAACATTGGTTAATTTAGACTACTTGTTGGCCTGGTGTTGCCCACTTTTAAAACTATCAGAGCCAATCAATCAAAGGTCGCCACATTGACGCTCAAAAACTCAAGTGAACTCCAAATGCCTGGGACTTCTTCTAGCCAATCAGATGGGATCGCGGAAATTAGGGTGAAACTTTCCAGTCCCCCTGGCCCTGCCCAGTAAAATTTCTCTTCCAGCCAATTGGATCCAGAGCCAAATGTCATGTGATTTCATCTCCTTGCAACCCACTCCTTTTAACACAGCAAGGGGACTTTCAGTCTCCTGCTTGTCTATTGTTCAATTTACTAAAGTTTGGAACTTGTTGCACTTTCTTTTAAAATTATAGCTTTGACCGGAAACTCTGCTTTGAGTTTCTATTATCTATAAGATTAAAGTGTTAGTTGCTCTCTTAAAACTTACCTTATATTGTTCTGGTTCAAACCCAGCATCTCTTCTGAGACCTTCCAGAGAAGCTCTGGCGCATACTAGTCTGTTTGTTTTACTTTTGCTTTCAAAAGTCATCTTCAAGCTTGAGATTTCAATTAAATTAGTATATAAATCTTGCTTTATTCTTGAATTTTTGTTAAATCTCCTGCTTTCAAACCCGCTTCTGTTTTCTAATCAATCCAAGGCATCCAAGTTCACGTCCAAGCCATCCCAACCACCCCTGGTGCTCCTGCCTAGTCTTTGCTTGTAGCTATCCCTGTTAACATAAATTTTATTGCTTATACTTCAAGAAACAACACCTTTCTCCTCCAAATCTTGTAAGCATTGCAGCCATGATACTCCCAGCTTTAAAATTTGTGGTGTTTTCCTTAGCGCCCTTTTTGTTGCTTCTGTGGTCCACCTCACCAGACTTGTGGGTAAAAATCTCCTCCTCTGCCCGGCTTTTGGGTGAAGATCCTTTCAGCCTCCTGAATTTTCCTAGCAGTCTCCTCCTCTCTGGAGAGGCTGTGGTGAAAAGTTTGACATGTGATGACCTAGACTTAGATGTTGTTGACTATACCTTGTCCCCCTCTGAGGGAGAGAGAGAGCGTCAATGCCTTCCCTCTCCAGCCTGGGAAAGAGCAATTCAGTCCCCCTTGAGGCTCTTGAGGTGTTCCCTCCCATTTCATCTTGTGCTCCTTGGTTGATCACTGTTCTGGTGTTGATGGGATTGAACTCCTACTTCCCACAGCTGTCCCCAGTGTCCTCCCTCTGGTCCCTTAGAGCGGTTGTCCCAGTCCTCCACTGGGCAACATCCTGGTGGTTTGTTTTGCCAGGATGGGAGCCAAACTTAGTTAGTTTAGCCCCCCCTCTCACAACTGCCTGCCAACAGACCAGGATTGACCCCTGATGAACTTCAGCGCCACTACCGTGAGGGACTGTGCTTCCATTGTCACAAAACCGGACATCTTACTTGGGTGTGTCCACATAAGACCCCAAACACTGCATCTCTAGCTCAAATAAACAATAGTGCTCAGCCTTACAAGTATATTCCTGTTAAAATACTGTCCAGAAGCCAATCCAGACAGCTGGAAGCTTTTATTGATACCAGGGCCAACAAAAGTTTTATGGAAGTAGGACTCACTGAGGAGCTAGGATTGAGAATGGCAACAGAACAATACTGTGTCACCTTTGGGAATGGTACTACCAATACAGGTTGGGGATGCCCACAGGAGCTTCCAGTGAAGGTGAGATTGAACGTATATCCTTCCTCCTTGATTCTGATGAAGGGACTTCCTCACCCACTGATCTTGGGAGAATCCTTGTTGGCCCAACATGGGGTTATCTTGAACTACCAAAACCAGACTGTTACTCTGGGAAGTCCCCCCAAACTGGTATTACACCCTTTTGTTTCAGTAAGGACCAGGCCACACCAGGGAAACTGATGGTGCTGATAATGGAACCTTTGAAAGGTGTATTACCACCACAGCTGCAGAAATGGATTCACGTATTCAGTAAGGAAGAGGCCACTTGTTTGCCTAGCCACTCTGGTTTTGACTATGCTATTGATCTTGTTGCAACTGAACAAATGAGAGTTCAGTACTTGGAATTGGGGAAGACAACTGTCAGGAATTCTTTCCCTGACTACCTTACTCTTATTGACCTTCTTGGGAAAAACACAGTCTTAAATCAACACCAGAACAGAGATTCAGAAGGCACTCAGTCAAAAGCACAACACAACAGTCTTGACAGTAATATCTGGTATTTTGAAACCTTGGGGACCCAGATTCAAACTCAGGAAGCTTCTAAGGAATGTATTGTTAGCTCTGGATTAACACAAACTTTTGATTTACCTTTTTATTACCTGGTTATTCAGTCAATTTTTGCTTTCAAAACGTCTTTTGAATTCAAAAGAGTTAATAATATGCCTGGAAACGTCATTTACTGTCTTGATCCTGATTGGCTGAATCTAGCTTTCAAACCAACTTCTGACCCAATCTCTCTTACTTTAGTGCAAGCTCTGTACTATGCAATCCTTGATCTTCAGCCTGTACACCGCTTAATTGCCTTTGATCTTGTGGCTTTCTCTGGCTTATTATTCTTCAATTATGAGATTATATTATCTCTACAGACCCAAATCCAAGCCAATATTATCCATGTATTAATTTCATACCTTATAGTCATAAAAATCATTGTTAAATCCCTCTCATACCCCCAAATAATCACTTAAAGGTTCCAGTCTCCAATTTTGGAGACTATTTAAGTGTACAAACCTTACCATTCTTAAATGTTCCAACAATAAAGATTATTACTCTTCTAGCTACTACTTCATTTTGATAACACTCCTTTTCTGAAGCCATGAGGGGAAATCTCTTCCTATCTTGGTTTCTAGCCTATTTCTTGACCAAGGTGTACGCCTTGGAAAACCCAACTCCAACAACAGACTGGTATAATTCCTCCCCAGATGACGCCCACCAGAAGGAATCCCTTGCCAATGGGTGGTTCAAATATTTTTCCGGACATTGGGGACGTAAATTCCACTATGGCCACTTGTTTGCTTCCTCACCTACTGAACTTACTCTGGTTAGACCTTACGCCTCATTTTACCTCTTGACGTATTTGGTGGGCTACTATCTGCTGGGGAAATTCAGTTCTATGTTTGGAAGGTTTGCTTATCTAGGACAACTTAGACATCTTGCAATGGTCATGGTTCCTATTGGCTTGGTCATAGCAGGCTTAAATGTAGGGGCCTTGGACCATCAACTGGGAAGTTTATTCCCTGCAAGATGGGTCCCTGACAACAACAGTCCAATAGAAAGGACAGAATAATAAGAATAAGGTATCATTTATTGTAGAATATTGTGATTAATATACTATATGAGGAAAGCCACAAGGGGGCATAGTGGGAAGTTCCATGTAAGGTTTGAAGCCAAGGAATAACTTGTGCGGGAATCAGCAAGTCAAATTGGCAGCGCTCCTAATTAGGATGAAGTACCCGCCATCCAATGTTGCCATCAGATTAATCCATAACATTAGATACGTCAAGGGGCAGCTCATTGAGCGCCCCCTGTGTATTGTAAGATACGTTAGCGGGCAAGGCTGGAAACTTGGTTGCAACAATCTGATGCCTGGTACACATCCCAGCCATAGTGTAATACCCAGTTATGGTAGGTACTACTTGCAGCAGGTATGGCAGGAGGTTGGTAAATTGGAAGCCAGTCAGGACAGTGATGATTGGGTAGATGGTCATCAACCAACAGAAGGCCTTAGCATGGAGGTTGTATCTTCCAAAGCTCCCAGCAAAGTACATTAACACATAGTACATGGAGGTGTACACCACAATGGACAGCGTGGAATGCGGGGACACCAGGGGAGGCCAGGAACCAGAGTAGGAGGAGTTGAGTTGTCCAGGATCTAGTGAGGATCATGACCTAGCCCTTCTGGTGAAGGGCTGAAGAACTCTGGCCCTTGTTGATAGCCTCTAATCCCAAGGCAAGCTGTAAGCACAGCTGTGAAGATGAGATGGTTCAGCTTCCTTGGATTGAAGGGAGTTTGACGGGGACTAACTAGTTTAAAGTTGACTTAAGTTTTAAGTGAATTTAGCTTTATTGAGGGTATTAGGCTCAGTAATAGCACAATCTATTACTGAGGAGAGGTCCCTTATTTATAGTGCTTCCCACTGTGCAAAGTTTTGCAAGTTGGAATGGAAACAAGGGATTGGAGAGCCTAAAGGTTTGGAAAATGTGATTGGGAATTAGGGTTGGAGAAAATGACCAAATTCTTGTTCCTTGACAATCTGTTGGGGGTTAGCCATTCTTGACTAGAGCTAATGATTTCCCCTGGGAGTGGAGTCAGGTGATGTTGAAGGCTCATGGATTTTTCACAATATATTTTGGTCTTGGAAGGCTTAGTTTGGCTGGGGTCTGGACTCAAGCATGTGCTTTGGTCCTCTGATCTTATTGGTTTGGAGTTGAATTGTTCTCAAGGTTTGAAACCTGAATTTTCCCATCTTCTGGGGAGTCAGAATATTTCACAGAATCTGAACCCTGAATTTGCCCTTCTTCTGAAGGGCAGGAATTAATCAATATTTTTCCCTTTGAAAACAGGGAGTTTTCTGATTGGCTGCAAGTAATGGGGGCTGCTGATTGGCTGTGGGTTGGGGCCTGGGACCCGGGTGGCTGGCAGCCAACTGGGACCTGAGGAGCAAGCAAGCGGGCGGGGGCTGGCGGCGGGCTTGCAGGAGGCTGGCAGGGCAAGCAGGTGGCTTTCAGGGCCCTGGCTGGCAGATGGGGGGCTGGCAGCAGGCCTGCTGGTGCCAGGATGGGCGAGCAGGTGGCTGACAGGGGCTGGCTGGGCGATGGGGGGTTGGTGGGCAAGTGAGGGGTTGGTGGGAGGCCCGCTGGCTGGGCGCTGGGAGGCTGGCAGAGAGTGCTGGCGGGTGTGGCAGGCGCCTGCTTGGATGTTAAATTATTCTGGTGGTCATTAAATTCTGTTTCTTCCTTGGTTTAATTTTTATTTCCCCCAATTAAAGGGGGAAAGTCTTCATTAAATTTTTCCTCTTTGACTGGAAATACTCCTATTCTTTTTCAACATTGACCTTCAGTCAGAATTTGATTTATGTCAAGAATATTCCTGACACACAGACTGATATACAGTTGTAACCACAAGGAGCAAGTAGCCTTGAAGTACTATATTGAAGATATGACTAAGAAAGATTTTATCCGTGTCTCTAAGGCCCCTTGTTCATTGCCAATGTTGTTTGTAGGGAAGAAGTACGGGGGAATGCACCCTTGTGTCAACTACCAAAAACTGAACAATATTACAATTAAGAACCAATACCCTATTCCCAACGCCAATGATTTGTGTGATGTATTGACTGGAGCTCAAGTGTATTCCAAGATTGATCTCTGAGATGCATTCAATCAGATCTGAATCAAGGAAGGTGACAAATAAAAGACTGCATTCAAGACATGCTATGGTCTTTATGAGTATTTGGTAATGCCATTTGGGTTGTGTAATGCCCCTAGTACCTTCCAGAGTATGATAAACTTGGTCTTGGGAGAGTTTATGGATCAATGCTGTATGGCCTACTTGGATGATATTTTGGTTTATAGCCAGGACCACCTGGAACATTTGGATCACCTACACCAGATAATGGAATGACTTTCCCAGGAAAACCTCCATCTGAAGCTGAAAAAAATGTGAGTTTTTCCAGTCAGAGGTAGAATTCTTGGGCTACATGGTTGAGACTGGTGGTTTTGCAATAACACAGGATAAGGTAGAGGCAGTGACTGCCTGGCTGGTACCCAAATGCAGGAAGGACGTGAGGAGTTTCTTGGGCTTGGCCAATTACTGCCGGGATTTTATAAAAAAATTCTCAGATCACACTACTCCTGACCCGGCTCTGTTCAGACAAGGTCCAGTTTGTATGGACTCTGGAGTGCTTGACAGCTTTTGTGATACTAAAGACGGCTTTTACTTCTGCTCCTGTGTTAGCAATGCCAGATCACACTAAGCCTTTCATTTTGGAGACCAACACTTCCAAATTTGCAGTGGGTGGGGTGCTCCTTCAGGAGGGAGGGGATAGTATGCTAAATCCTGTATCATATTATTCAAAGAAGATGGTACCAGCAGAAGGGAACTATCCAATCTATGACAAGGAGATGCTGGCAATAACAAAAACTTTGAAGAACTGGAGAAGATACCTATGTGGTGCAGAGTTCCCAGTCAAGGTCCTAACAGATCACAAAAACCTTTTCTATTTATTCAAGCCTAGACAGTTGAACCAGAGGCAGGCTAGATGGGCATTTGAGCTGGTGGATTTTGTTCTCACAATTGACTACAAGCCTGACAAGATTAATGTAGTCCCAGATGCACTTAGTAGAAGAGCAGACCTGGTACCAACCCACATGGAGTTGCGCAACCACAATACGCAAGTTCTCTTGGATCCAGTCAGCTTAGACATTCACTTGGGTTATGTGAAGATCAGAGCAAGCTGATCAGACATGATTAAAGCCCAGCTGATGGAACCATTCTCAGTGTCAAGGGTGGTTGACTTGGGCAAGGATAAGGACAGCCCATTTTATAAAGCTGGGTTTCCCTTGAAAGGAACAATCTTGATGCTACACAACAGGATCTATGTTACAGAGGGTCAAACCAGGATTGACTTGCTAAGGGATTATCATGACTCTGAGATGGCTGGTCACCCAGGAAGACTTAAGACACTCTGAGGCATTAAACAGAACTATACCTGGCCTAAGATTGATTGATGTGTGGCAGAGTACCTGGAGGGTTGCAAAATCTGTGAGAAGACCAAGACCAGAAGAAGCAAGCCTGAAGGGTTATTAAGGCCTTTGGAAATCCCCAAAGGACCATGGAGATTGGTCTCTATGGACTACATCGTGGAACTCCCCCCTCTGGATTGTTCAATGCCATTCTGGTGATAGTTGATCAATTCACAAAGATGTCATACTTTGTTCCTACTACTACTCACTGTACAGCCAGTGAGACCGCCAAGCACTTTCATAAGAAGGTGCTAACCCAACATGGATGCCCTAGTGAAGTGATCACCAACAGGGGACCCCAGTTCATGTCACACTATTGGACTCAATTAATGCAAGACCTGGGAATCAAGCGGTGTATGTCAATTTCTTATCATCCACAGACTTATGGCCAGACAGAACAAGTGAACCAGATTCTTGAGCAGTACCTCGGTTGTTACGCCAATACAGACCAGGGCAATTGGTCAGAAATGCCGCCAATGACTCAGTTTGCGTACAACAGTAAGGATCACGCCTCAACAGGAATGTCTCCTTTTAAGGCTAATTATGAGTTCAATCTTACCTGGGATCCCAGGATTGGTGCCAAGGAGTCCAATGCAACAGGCCGCTCATGGATGGAACAGATCTACAAGTCCCAGGTTACTTGCCGGAAGAACTTGGATCAGGCAGTCAGGACCTATAAGGCTTTTGCTGACAAGAAAAGGATCCCAGGCAAGCTGTTGGTGGTTGATGATGAGATCTATTTGGACTCACAAAACATCCCCCTGAATGTACCAAGTCAGAAGTTGGCACATAGGTGTAGCAGACCCTACAAAATTGTCAAGTTGATAGGTGAAGTGGCTTATAGGTTGAAATTGCCACCCACTTGGAAGATCCACAATGTTTTCCACAGAGCATTGTTGTTCAAAAAAGAAGGAATTTTGCTTCCTCATCAGAAGCTCAAGTCAGCACCGTCTCCCATCCAAGTGGGACAATCAACAGAATACAAAGTGGAGTATGTGCATGGAGACCGGACCTATTACAGGACACCACAGTACTATGTGAAGTGGTTGGGCTATCCGTTGGAGGAAAGCACTTTGGAACCTGTAGACAACTTAAACAATGATAAGCAGGCCATCAAGAAGTATTTAGAGAAGAAGTCTAGCCTTGAGAGATCAGAGGGGTTGGAGGGGGATGATGTCATGAATGACATTTCTCCCAAAATAAGTGGGAAACTAAAACTAGGGGAATCAAACTCTGGACCTGATTCTGAGGGTTGTGGGTATCCTGCGGGCCCTCGGGCTGCCCGCCTGTGTTTTTCAAGGTTAGCTGGTGAAAGTGCTGAAACAGGCATTGGTTCAAATCCAATTAATCAAGGAATTTTGCAGGCCCGCCTGGCCATGAATTTGAAAGAACAGGCTGGATTGCTGGAAGCGCTAAACCAATATGGTGTCATTCCTGTCATAGTTGACGGGCCGTCCAAAAAGGGGCTTGCTGCTCAGCACAATGGGCCAGAATCCAAAGGGAATCCAGATAATTGGCTAGAAACCTGGGCCGCTAGGCCATGTGATCCCTGGTCACTTAGTGACCCCAAAGCCACTCCTGAAGATGTGCAGCTACAGAGCAACAGTTGACCCGGCTTAAGGTTTCTGAAGATAACTTAGTCCTGAATGACGGGGACACCGGTAGCAGTGATGAAGAAATGAAGACGTTGGCCTTGGACTGCCATATGGAAGTCATTCCAGCAGAGGATATGACAGGCCAGAAGGATCAGAATGTGGCCGGAACTCTCGGCCTGGAGGAAACTGAGCAAACTCAGCTATCAGGTGATGGGCTAGATTCTGAACTTAGCATTTTAAATGGTATTTAAACCCTGTGAAGTTGTAATGAAATGGTATTGTCATTCTTAAATAAATAAGATTATAAGACCTTGGTTCTACCATTTTATTCCCTATTTTGTCTTGGTTGTTTTCCATTTTATCACTGTTCCAACCAAAAATCTTGGGCAGACGGCCCACATTCCTGAGGAAGCCCCCAAAACCCAGCCTGCCTTTTATTGTCCTCCTGGAGCACCCTTTGATCCTCTGCATTTCTCTGGCTATCCTCTTAAGCCAGAGTATTGGGAGTTGACCGTGAAAGAGACCCTCCACCCAGATTACCTGGACCAACAGATTACTCCCCAAACAGCTTCCCACAAAGGTGCTTGGTAAAAGCAACCAGCCCCCGAAATCCGTGTGAAGTATAACTATCTGCCTGCCTACCAGATAGATATGGAAGCACCCCCAACACCTAAACCTGACCGCCTACACCCCACCCCAGTACTGTCTCCACCCACAGCCAACCAGTATGCAGGCATTGCCTACATCACCTTGGCTGGGTTAGTTGACACTATGGTCCCCGCTGCTGGACCCTGGGCCTTAGTAGGACGATCAGCATCTTATCTCATCAAGTTAGCACCCCTCCTATGGTGAGCTTTACCCTCCCCCCAACCAAGCAAGTTGGCAGCTGAGGCTAACAGTCCCTCCCCTGGGATGCAGTATCCTGACAATATGACATACCAAAGAGCTATATAATACTCTTTCTATTCTATTAAAGATATCAGCTCTATTTTAAATATCCCCCTGTTGCATGCTATATACTTTCCAGAAGTATATACTTGAAACCGAAATAAGTAGATTTTTTATCAAGTTTATTTTGGGTATTGTTCAAGATAGTTCAACTTTATATCTTCTCATTCTACCTTATTTATATAACGACATAACATAAAGTTGGACTGTTAAAGGAGCTTTGGATTTATAAGGTAGAATATTCTTGAGTAAATGTACAACCATTTGCTTTTAAAAGCCATTTAACTATTTCCCCTGAATGTCGATTTAATTTATGTGGAGGTTCTGATTTGATAAATACTTGTAGTGTATTTAATTCTATGTAAACCCAAAAAACAGGAAAGGGTACTACTTCCAAATTTCATCATTCTGAAAAACAAACTGCCAATCCTCTTTCACATTTAGCCAGTTCTTTAACTCAACTGATTCTATACTTGTGTAAACATATCAAGTTGTGTTTCCTGAGTTTTTATCATGTAAGTATAACCTATATACAGACTATGATCATCAATACAATAATAAGAGCTAAGCCATTACTGTCTGATCCTTCTTAGCTTAATTTTTAGAGGTTAGATTGTTTATTTAGCCTTTTCATTTTTTAGATCCCAATTCAAACTAGAATTTAGCCTTGCCTTATCTTTTACAGTTCCCTTGAAGACTAACTATTGCAGTTGGTAATTTTATTTATACTATGGTACTACACTATTTATCCTAAGATCCAGTTCAACATAATTGTACCTTATACTTACATTACGATCAACTTTTATATGCAAGTTCAGGCATGTTAATTGGATCGGTCTCATCGCCCATTAGAAACTGCCTTATTGCAAACCTTCTTCAGCTATTGGTTGTCTTACACAGCTTAATCAATTGATTTCCAAGCAACATCGCAGCTGAGATCTTACAGACCAAAGTGCGAAAGGAAACTGTGTTGACTTAGCAAAGCCCCGACTCAAGCTGGACACAAAAGCCGATTACTTCTATAATAAAAAGATCAAGGGTCATGTAGAGTTTAGGGGTCCTATATAGTACTACGTGGTCTAAGCAAAGTATTATTTACATTAAATCATAAATAGATCATGTAAATCCTTTTCTCATGAGTATCTTTAACATCAGCCCCGTATTTTACTGATAACTAATAAAATTAGGCACCAGTTCATTGCCAAATAAGGGCTCGAATCCAGTCAAGTGCTAAATTAACAAAGAAGGATATCCCAGCCAACTAAAAATAGATTTGATTGACAGACACATACAGAATATCTCCATATCAGTACACAAATAAGGTATATGATGACTCAAGAGCCCTGTAGATACCTTATTGTCTCGAGAGCCCAGGCTTTCCACTGGAGTTCTTTACCGTAAATGTGAGCAAAGCAAGCCGCTCTATCGGCAAAATGATTTCCCGAGCAGTTTGCGTGAGCTTTGACATGCTGGATCTTGATGTTGGGCTGGCGAGGAAGCAATTTGGTAAGGTCAGCAAGGAGGGGATTCTTTTTAAAATGCCAGGACTGTTCACCCTTGTTCAGAAGCTTTAACAGCGCACCGATAGCTATTTCAGAATCCGTTTGAATCAGAATCTGTGTGCTTAAATCCATAATCTGGCAGAGAGCAAAAATGATTGCGATCAATTCGCATGTGGAACTGTTTGTTATTGCCTCTTGAAGTTGATAGTTCCAATTATGGAGGATGTGTCCCGAAGCTAAAGTCAGAACTCCAGAAAAACTACCATAGTGGTCATGCTTGATAGAAGCATCAGTATATATGTTATGAGTCGAGAAATCTAAAAAATTATTAGAAGGAATCAAGGCAAGCTAGTGCTACACTTTTAATAGGCATTTACCTTGCTCAATTAAGAAAGTATATGCTTTTTCTGCCCAAAAGTGTTGGAGGGAGGGGCTCATCATAAGGTCAAGGGGAAAGAAATGGATATTCCCTTGAAGAGATTCAAAAGTCGTTTTTGAACAAAAAATTGCAAGCTGGCTTAAGTGTTTTGATAGAGTCTCAAACCTAGCCTTTCTTATATCCGTAGATTTGTTGGATACTGGAAATTTTTCTAGCTGCTCAAAGCAGGAGTCGATCGCCAAAAGGGTGCCTAGTAAGAGCTCTTTCCAGGCTTCTTCAGTTTCTTTATCCTTTAAACTATACAACAAATTGCGGACATTATGCACATGAATTCTCATTAGCTTGATCTGATTCAAAATCTTAGCAAGTATTGACCCCTCGAGAAAACTGTCTGAAGAGGAAGCTATTGCATATGCGATTATTGCATCGTTCTCCAAGTCTTTAAATGGTTTGCAGCTTTCAATAAAAAAGCCTTTATAGTTCGACGGTAAGAGGAAGGGTAGATTTTCTATCGTAACACTTAATGAGGTATCGGGGATGCATTGGTGGAACGGTAAGGGATCAACTTTATGGGTGGGATTCGAGGGAGTTTGTTGATGTATTCAATAATCAGGCTGTAAATATTCTTGTCTGCATTGGCTTCAGTAAGATAGAATATTTCCTTTTTATCTGATGATAGCTCTGAAAGAATGGATATGATCCCATCTAGGTTTGAGTTCCGATGGGAAGGAGTAAAAGTAAAGACCTCGTGTAGAGGGGAGGATTCATTCTTTGAAAAGTAGGTGGGATGGGAAGAAACATGGTGAAGTAAACGTCGACTAACCCCAGTGCTTGATGAAGTAAGTTCCTTTATTTTTAGAGAATGACTGGTGCTAGGCATAAAGTAAGGTAAAGATCTATGAACTTGACATCCTTTTAACCAACCTTATGGTTTTGGTTCAGCGAACTACGTATTTAGCCTTTACCATTTTTGGTAATCGGAATACACTGAGAGAAGGCTTGAGACTACTACTCCACGATTTTAATCGCATTCTGAGTAAATCTGGATGCTGAGTGCTACAGGTTCAAATTACTGCCACTGTCTAATCGAATCTGATCAAGAGGTGCAATCACCATGCTGCTGCAGAGCTACCAGTAAATTGAAATTAAGGGGCAGGATGATGTACTGTTACAGTAGTTTTAAAAGCTATGGCGACAAGCGAAAATTCTTCAGATTTAAACGAAATGATTTCAGATTTAAACGAAATCCAACTCTCGGGTTAAAATATATACTCTGTTAACAGGGTTTATTGGCATTAATGGGCGAAATGGGTCAACACAGCAACGAAAGGCTCACACGCAAAGCGAAACCATTCAAAATATAATCCGAAATACATTGATTCACAAACAAAATGGTTTGAGTTGACTTTCAGTGTACATATGGGTCATTATTTTTCTTGTTATGCCTAAGCGCTGGACTGATTATTTTATAACTTAATTACATTATTTATATTCAAATTATTCAGAAAGGTTAAGATACAATCAATGTCAAATCTTTAATTGATCTTGGGCTTAGATATTTTTAAAAAAATAATTTATCAATTTTAGAATTGAAAAATACACCTTATAATATTGCTGGAAATATCTTAAGTGCTACTACATACTACAAGCTAAAAATATTTATGATGAGTTGCATGGGAGAGTAATAGCAGCCCCAAAGCTATAAATTCTATTACCCTATCTTTGGCTCATCATAAATATTCTTAGTTTGTTTCAGAAAAAAAGGTTGTTGTTTTTGAAAGACTGATAACTCTATTTAAAATACACCCTCTAGTAAGCTGCCCTACTTCATGAACTTGCCCTAATGCACCACTAGCATCTTCTGATATTTTTGTTTCTCTGGTATCATCATGTGATTTCAAATGATAAGTTATCTCAGAATATTCTGAGAAACTTTCAAATGTTAAAGGTGAAGTATACAACTTCCCATCTTTCATAAAATATGAAAGATTAATGCACAGATTTCTAACTTTGAGCTCTTTCCTTATAGGCCTAACTTTTCTCTCATAAATATAAAAGAATGACTTTTGAGAAATATTTGAGCCTGATAGCGCTGATTTATATAATTCTTTTCTTTTTTCTTCTTGCTCAAAAAATATTTTTAATATCATTTATATTCTTAATATAAAGCTGATTTTCTTTCTCTTTTAATGTTTTTGATATTACACCAAAGTGACCATCAACAATGCTTTTTCCATGACATTCTACAAATCTATTGTATTTAATAGACCCTTTAATGTATTGTGGTGCCTCTTTAAATAGATAATATAAGAATTCATAGGATCTAAAATGGTTTCCATTATCAGTCCATACTGTCGTAACTGTGCTGTTTTAGCAGAGTTACACGGGGAAAAATATTTTTAAGATAGATAATAATCTTTATTGTGAGATAGTGGTTATATAGCTATTGTGAATCAATGGATAGCAGGAACATGATTGGTGATCACACGGTTGGATGGCAGAAGGGGGTGGTGTGATCCTGCTAATGAGTCAAGCGCCAAATCAAGGTATCCACCATGAAGGATCATCGTCTGTTCATGTTGATGGATTTGGTAATCCAAGTTGACTTCCTAGTCTGGCTTTGAGTGACCGGGTAATCAGATTGTGGGTCACAAACCCGCTTGGTTGGAACCTTGCTGGCGGGTTGAGCCTGCAGTTTTGACACCCCCCCCCGGCTGAAGGTCAGCCTCCTCTGGAGGCAGGTTGTCAGAGAGGTTGTCAGGAGCCTGGGCGCCATACTGAACCAGTTGTTGTTCGGTGGCGGGCAGGGCAGTTTCTTGTTGTTTCTGTCTTGCTTTGCAGGGTTGTAGGCGGTTGTGGTGTAAGGTCTTGTCTTGCTTGCTGTAAGGTCTCATAGTTTGGGGAAGGTGGTTATAGACTAAAGCTTTAATACTGTTGATATTTATGTTGGTCAAATACAAAAAGGTAGGTAAAGTTTGTAGTAACAACTGGACTAGGGCTCCTAGAAGCTTGTAGGAGGTAAAATAAGGGCTGAGGCAATTGATTAATCCTAAGAAAATAAAATAGAACCCAGTCTTAATGACTGAGGACTTAGTCAAAAAGTCAATTTCTAAGTCAGGGAATTGCTCACCACTAGTTGGAGGATTAAAACTATCAATAATCAGATTGTGTGTATTATTATAGAAACTACCTAACTGATGAAATAGAAAGTCAAAAGGAATTATAAGATTGAAGAAAAAAATAAGTTTAACTAAATTAAAAGAAAAACACAAGCCACAAAACCTAACAAGTACCTTTTTTGAGGTGCAAGTCAAACAATCTCAACTTATTGTTGAGACTGGAAAAACCAAGCCTTTTATTGTGCTCTGTTTGTGAAATGCAAGAATTGAGGTGAAAGTTTCAACCATTTTTGGTTAGGAAACCTTTCTGAAAAATAGAGGTTTGAAAAATCAACTATTGTCATGTTTAACTTAGATAAGTTAAAACTAAGAAGGGAGAGCCGGAAGGAGAAGAAGCGGGGGAACAGATGTTGCTTGGCAGAATGTGAAAAGCAAAAGCAAGAGCGGGAGAGCAGGAAAACCTGGTCCAAAGATGCTGTTGTAAGCGGGAGGAGTGAAAAGGTATTCTTCTTTCAGACTCAATGATTTTAACTAATGTTTTAGGTTTGCGGTTCAAAAATTGTCCAGGAGGAAAACAAGGTAAGCTTAAAAACTTAAAACTAACCGTAAACTAGGTGGAATATTGCCAGTTGAAGAGGGGTAAGAGTAAGGGAATATTTTTGAATAAAGCAATGAGCAAAAAATAGCCCAATGTTTTAAAATTAATAAGGAGTTCAAAAAGGTAGAATGCTAGCAGCTAAAGATTAAAAGGAGAATCCTGACACTTGTGTTTCCCAAGCCCTTGCACGAGGTAAGTGTTATTGTTATTTACCTTTAGAATGATTGCTGGTCCTACTTTTTTGGGTTGTAGTTTGCTTTTGTTGACATTCATGACCCAGACTTTGCCCCTGACCTCATGTCTTTGACAGATGGGGATGAAGGTCTTTTGTAAGCGTTTCTTTTCCTTGGCTTCTTGTTTGCTGTTGGCCTTTGTGTCAGGAACGCCTTTGCCTCCTTTCCTGACAACATCAACAGAATCTTGGAGGTCCTAGGGTCTGAAAGCCTTTCTTCTAATTTGGGTGTTTCCTCAGGTCCTAAAAAGGAAATATTAGTAAGTAGTATCTGCCCAAAATTACCTTTGTTTCCTCTGGAATCAGGTCCAGAGGCCAATCCCTTGACCAACACGGGGATTGAACCTGCGTCCTCTCAGTTGTCAATCTATCACCTAGATAATGTTAGTAATTCGAGTTTGAGCTTACCTTTGCTGATTTGCAAAACAACTGCCTGTAGCCAATCAGATGATGCAACGGCGCCTGAAGCTTTCAAATTTGATGGGTTTTCAAACAACAATAATGTTAAGATAAATTCAAGCTCCATACTTAAATTAGATAAACAAAACAGTGATTATCCTCTTCTGGTAGGCATCTGCACACCAGAAGCCTCCCCCAAACTGTTGGTTCTCCAACAGCTGGGGTAAATGACACCCAGTTGTTTGGGGAAGCTTCAGCAGGGGTTATACAAATTTTAAAAATAATCATTTTTGAAATTGGAATCAAAGCTCCCCCTGCCAAGTTTCCCCCCAATTGTATCCCCAAACTCCCTTGTTCAACTGGAAATTGGTTCAATAACAGCCTATATAAGGTCCCAGCTTTACAGCATTATTACCTGTTCAGTTAATAAAGTCAATTTTACAACCTAGTTGATTTTCTTTTTGCCTGCTCTCACATCCTGAAAATCAACACCATGATGCTACCCAAGTTATCCCTAATGGGACCATTTGGGTATAAATGGTTGGTTTGTTTGCTACTTGTTCAGTCCATTACTGCAAGCCTTTCTTTGGGAACCAGAGCAGATTCTGGTTTGCCTCCACCTGGTCACTTGGACAAGTTGTGGCGCTGAGTGGTACCAGGCGTATGGTACACCGCCACCCCACTGTCATCAAATCCCCCATCAAAGAGGAACCAAAGGTCATGGGGTCCAGTCTGCCCAGTCCTTCCTTATTTTGCCCCATGGCTTTGGTTTTCCTCCTGGGATATCTTGGAGCTTACTTCCTGTTGGGAAGATTTAACTCACTTTTGGGTCAATATTGACTATTTGGGGAATTATTCCATATGGGGATAGTTTC
>QTSX02005830.1:0-213747 GCA_014839935.2 Entomophthora muscae
CCAGAACAGGCACAGCCCTCAAACAAAAAATGCAGGCAGACAGCCCAAGGGCTAATGGCCTGGATATAATCAGATTAGTTATTAGCCCTTTGATCTATCACTCTAATACACACCAGACCCGAGATGTTATGTCCCATTCTTTTGGGATATTAATCCCAGGAAATGTCCCTAAATCATAGCTGCACAAAGATTTAGCCACAAAAAAGGTGTATCAGGCTGTTCAACAAAAAAACACAGGCAGACAGCCCAAGGGAATTTCTGTCTGGAATAGTCTGGATCAGTACATTCAATTGGACTTTCCGCCCAGTTTCAACTCACTGGTTTTTTCATTAGGTCCCAAAAAGGGGCTTTAATCCAAAATATTAACCCTCTCAAACCACACACATCACTGGCCACACATACAGAATGTAATCAAACAATAAAAAACGCAGGCCAAAGGCCCAAACTTCTTCTGGCTCGGTTTTTTGGGATCAATAACAAATTAAACTGGAACAGACAGCATCCACTATCCAAAAAAATTCCTGAAAGTTATTTTTTCCTAAAATGGAATATATAGCTCAAAGAACTCTTCCCCTTCACAATCTTCCTCACCCACCAAAGGTTTTCTCCCTGCCCTGAAGGTTTCCTTGCCCCCTTCTTTTTTATATTGTATATGAGAATTTTGATCTTTCTTTTGGCCCTATGGGCTCTTTGTACCAGTCAGAAATGTCTGGGCAACTTGAATAAATGAAATTTGGATGACACCTTTTTTTAACAGCTTAGCTCCACTTTTTGGAATCTAAGCATTAATAAAGCAATCAAAGTGCATAGGAGTTTAATTTTACTGTAGGCTTTTATTATAGGTAAGAAAGATATGACAAACAACATCACTAGATCCTGGGCCAAGGTGGTCCAGGGTCAGAAGTGCACCATCAAACACCAGCTGGCATACTTTGCCAGAAATACCAAAAACGGCCCCTTTGTGCCATCTGAAGGATGGCTCAAGTTTGTGACTGCTGAACAATGGTTTCAAGACATCACTAGAGCCCTCCCCAAGTCCTCTGTACCCCATGGGATAAGAGTCAGCTTTGGAGGCGACCCTACTAAGTTTCAGGAGGTGGCCAAAGCAATTGACACAGAGTATCCCAAAGCTGTGTCACTTCACCAAAGCCCAATGAAGGACTTCTTTGATCTTGGCTTTCTCTGCAAGGAGGATGCTGATCAAGCAGCCGAGGAAATCTTCACTCTTGAGATCACTGATCCCAAGGGGAAGAAGACCCAGAAAGTCCTACCCACCACCTGCACCCGTTCAATCAATATATCACCCTCTTTATGTCCTTTGAGGCCTTACCATTAGACATGCCCAGAGAGGAGGTGAAATCCCAGCTTAAGGAAGGGCTGCCCAAGCATGGGGAAATTGTGCAGTTTGAGCTACTTAAAAACCCCTATTTGGGACACCTGACCACAGTAAAGGCTATGGCCATGATAAAACCATATGTGAATGGCAGAATTGCGTTCATTCCCCACTGTGCAACTATTCTGAAGCAGGATGGAACCCTAGGTGGAGAGTTCAAGGTGTACCTGGAGCAAACCTTGCCCATCTGTGCGCTATTCCTTGCCCTTGGCCACAGAGAGGCTCTTTGTCCTACAACCATAGCAGGAGTCCAGGCCTTAGAACAAGAAACCCCCAAGGAGCACCAGAATAGTGAGCTAATGTGTTCCCAATCCAATGCTCTTGTAGCTTTGACCTGGGGCACCATGGCTGAGTATGAGGTGGTCAAGCCAATCATATTGCGCCAGAAAAAGACCCATACAAAAGACCAGACCCAGCCTTGACCTCAACCAATAGTGGTATCTGATTCTGATCATGAAGAGGCACCTCAGACCACCCAAAGGTAGGAAAAAGAGACCCAGTCACTTACTGCCTGTTGTAAATTTGGGCTATCTAAACTAGATAAATCTACAAGCTAAAGTTTATCTTAACTAAACAATATATAAAATATACTAATATCACAAACTATTTAAGGCTTACTAAACACCAACTTCAACTGTTAAATAAAAGGCAATATCAAAGTATAAGTGTTAAGTGTAAGGCTAAAAGCTGTTTTTATTAAACTCATATGGGTTGATAATAAGCCTGAGTATTTTAGCTCCACCAGTTGAATCCAATTGCAATTGAGGAAATCAACTTAAGGAAACCATTGTCAAATTGTATCAATGTATTAATTCCAATTATCTCAATAGCAATTAGAGTGAAGTAATCAATATTGCAACATTTACCACCTCTGGATTTGACATAGGGTTTTCATTGCTTGGATTGCACCTTGAAGGAAGGAGTAAGGGTTACATGATCCAAGACCAGAGGATTGAGGGAGCTGGGCTCTTTGTACATAAAATTGGTAGTAATAACATGGTTTGAATTGGATAAGGGCAGACGTTTGAAATTGTATTAGAAGAACTTCTTACATGTTCCTTTCTAGTGTTGACAGTACTAATTTTAATAGGTGCAGTGGCTTTGGGAAGACTGATAGGGTAACTTTCTAACCAGGCGGCCTTGTTAAGATCAAGTTGCTTTGTGGAATCCTCAACCTTGAGGCTGTTAGGTCCAGCCATTATGGTAAGATTAAGCTCAGCCTTTATGTCTTGGGCAAAAACAATATGGAAGCAAGGTTCTGAAACCTCAGAATTGGTGTAAACAATAGGGTTGCAGGGATAGGTAATGTAGGTCATATCAGGAGGGGGGTTATTGGTCAGATTGAATGTTCTCACAAGAATAAGACCTTTGGTAGAAGCACAGTCACCCTGATAGATCTGTATAGCACTAACCTGTTGAGAATTGCTGGTGGTGTAAAAGATCAAGGAATTCTTGGTGGAGATGGCGTCATTGTAATTTAATAGTCTTGACCACAATACCTCCTTTAGTCTTAATACTAAGAGTTAAGGTATCATTGTCTAAAAGTCCAACCTTGTTGAGCCTAGTTAGTGCTGAGCTAGTGTAGTAATAGTCTGAAGTAGAGCCTGGCCAGTAACTAGTGTAATAGAGTTGTTCATTGGCATAGTCTTTCCCCAAGGCTGTCTCTATTTCATAAGCTCCACTAGTAAGGGAGGTAATAGGAGTGGTTGTGTCAAGTGTAGCAAGAAGGGAAAGTTTGTGAAAGCCATAAACAACTAACATATTAACATGACTAGCAAGATTTAGCTTAAGCCATAAAAGATGAACTATTGGGTGGCTATCTATCTGATACCACCCATTATTTTTTCCCTTAGATTGTGTATTCAAGTCACAACCATTAGGGCTCAGATAGATCACACTGGCTTTTGATGATGTTTCAGGAAATCTTGTATCAATGGAGAAAGGTACAGTGATGACAGGTGTGAGAAAGTTGCATAATAGATCCAAATATTGCAACTTTAGGAGTGCAAGCTCCCCAAAATTAAAGAAAACACAACTATTGTGCTGAATAGCAAGGTAATCCCATTGTAGGGTAATGATGTGAGTGACAAACTTATGGGTACTCTTTTAAGGAGCAGCTACAAGCGTAGCAGGCACAGAATGTAAATGAACCTGATTGGCTACTTTAGCATGAATGCAGCAAGTATCTACTAGGGCCAAATCATATGAGTATAGCCCCTTGTCATCATTGGCAGATTAAGAAACCAAGAGCCTCTGGACAATGAGATTAAACATGAATAACCAAGGATTACAGAGAGGGTGCTCCCTCAGACTGTAAACCTGATACACTTGTTTGTAAGAAGAGAATCCTTTTTTGATAGTGGGAAGGAGAGGTAGAGTCTTAGCAAAGTTGAGATTAACAACAAGATCACAGCCTCTTTCCATAAGGAGCTTTGGAATGTGCATATGTACAACAGTATTGAAAATATTCTCCAACCTAATATTTGAATATACAAGAATTGAGGGCTAATGTTCTATAATAATCAGCTTAATTAACCCTTTGCACAATATTTGGTATAATATGTATAAAGGGGACTCTGCAGAGAGTAATGGCATAAAACTCCAAGTCAAAAGAAAGAAGTCTTTGCCTATAGTAGTGTCAAAAGTAGCAGTGATGTCAAAACAGTAGACTCAACCCACCAGCAAGTTTCTAAACAAGCGGGTTTGTGACCCGCAATCCAATTACCCGGCCACTTGAAGCCAGACTCGGAAGTCAACTTGAATCACCAAATCCAACAACATGAACAGATGATGATCTCTTACAGTGGATACCTTGTTTTGGAGCTTGACTCATTACCAGGATCAAGTCATCCCCTTCATCATCCAGCTGTGTGATCAACACAATCATTTTCCTGTTATCCTTGATTCACATTGACTATATAATCACTATCTCTGAATAAAGATTATTATCTAGCTTCTAAATATTTTCCCCCTTGCAACTCTGCTAAAACAGCACAGTTACAACATTGGTAGCACAGGTAGGCTCTCCATCCTACCTTATCTTGAAAAATTCCACCTGTTGCCCGCACATGCCACGGCCAACAAATCCTTGACAGAATTATGTCTGGCTTCCCGCCTGACTGGACCCCGTACACTCCTGGTGCCAAGATACCCAATGGCTTTGTCCTGTACCAGAAAAAAATGATCCCACTACCCGCCTTCAACACCAATTCTGCACAAGGACTCTTTCAGGCTCCCTCCCCCATTCTGCAACCAACCAACAAAAATGCCATGCCCGCCTATGTAGCTCAAAGTCTGCACAGCACCTCCTTGGAACCCTTTGCCAGGGCCAACAACAACAACGCTGCTGCATGGATCCAGTCCGCCCAGAGCAAGCTGGCCCAGATGGAATGCCTGCAGCGGTTTTGGATTGCAGAAATCTCCATCCTCCTGACCCATGACGCTGGCACCTAGTGTGACAAGTGGCACAAGAAACACACCAACAAGAACTGGGATACCTTCAAGCAAGACTTCTTGGCAAGATTTGTGCTTAAGGATACAGCGCTCATGATTATACACCAAGTAAAGAACCTTACCCAGACAGGCACTGTGAAAGAGCTCACCTGCGCCTACAAGGAACTCTGACTTTGTGCACCATCTGACATGGCCTTTGACACCCCAGACACACATCTCATGTACTATAACGCCCTCAAGTTGTATGTGATGAGACACGTGAACCTGGACCAGGTAACCAACCTGCAAAGCTTGTACCGCAAAGTGGAGAAAGTGGAACAAACCTCCAACGCCCTTCATAAGGCACAAACAAGAAAACAAGAGAGAGCCAAGGACTCTCACAAAGGCGGGCACACCACTTAACCACCCCGGGAAGCAATGGAAATAAAACCAACCATAAACCTGCAAGCTCAAACAGACAAGGAATGGAAACAATGGCCAGTCAAATTGTACTCATTTCTGTATCACCACCACACAAGGCACTCAAGACAAGGGAAAAGCCCGGGGAGAGCATTAAGCAATCCAAGCTCTCCCTGCATAACTCCTGACTTGCCCAATGATGAGTACCAACCCAAAGATGTGGACCAATGCCCAATGATCCAAGTGCCCTCAGAGGACCTGGTACTGTACATCATTGCCAGACATCCCAATACTGATGTCCTATCCTTTCTGCTTTTGCAGTTACACAGGCTCAGCACTACTGGACTTGGGCGCAGATTGAACTTTAGTCAACAGCAGCTTTATGGACAAATTCAAGCTGGCCACTAATCCTTTGCGGATTAAAAACATGGTCTTGGCTGATGAACATCACATTGCTGTGACAAAAGAAACTGCCCCCTTCTCTGTCATACTCAAAAATCTCCACTCCATCATCCAAGGTCCCGTCATTGACTTCCCTAAGTTTGAAATTGTACTGGGACTAGACTGGTTACAGAGAAACAACCCTAACATGGACTGTGCAACCTCAGTGCTGACCATCAAGCGCAAAGGTGTCAACCACCAGATCTACCCAGACTCTGTAGACCAACTCCTACATGACCACGTCTTTGTATGTATCACAGAGACCTTGGATGAGAAAGAAATCTTGAAAGCAATTGACTGGGACTCCTGCTAGTATGAAATCATACACTTCAAGGACCACCAGGACACTTCCACGCCGCAAGATCACAACATTGTGGCGCATCACCCAGAAATCTTTAAGGAAGCATTACCTGGGCTACCCCCTGAGAAGCACATCCAACACTCCATCCAACTCAAGGGGGCCGTACCCAAGGCACACCCCATTTATAGGCTGACCCCAAAAAAGGACAACACCCTGCGCGCCTATCTCAAGGAAGCAATGGAAAAAGGACTTATCTGCCCCTCACAGTCTCCCTTTGGGGCCGCCATATTCTTTGTGACCAAGAAGGATAGTACCTTGTGTCTGGTCACAGACTACCAAGCCCTAAACAAATTTACCATCAAGAATTGTATTACTAACACTGATTGACAATCTCTTTGACACCCTGGGAGGAGCTACAGTCTTCTTCAAGATTGATCTGACTGCAGGCTACAACCAGATCTGTATTAAGGAGGAAGACATTCCCAAAACAGCTTTCCGCACTAAATACAGCTCATAAAAATGTGTGGTGCTCAACTTTGGCATGACAAATGCCCTGTCCACCTTCATAACCTTCATGAACAAAGTATTTGCGCCACACATAGGCAAGCATGCCCTAGTCTACCTGGACAGCATCATTGTCTACAGCCCCTTGGTGGAACAGACCACAAAGACCTAGAGGCAGTCTTTGCTACCCTGTCACAACACAAACTGTTGGCCAAGCCCTCCAAGTGCCAGTTCTTTTGCAAGCAATTACTCTTCCTGGGACACATAGTCTCAAAGGACAGCATCAAACCCGACAGTCAAAAGATACAGGCCATATGTAAGATGCTGCCACCCAAGGATAAGTTAGAACTCCGCACCTTCTTGGGGATGGTGGCCTATGTACCCCGCTTCATACCTGACTGTGGCGTTTTGAATTCCTCCTTATCTGCCATAACAGGCGCCAAATCCAAGTTTGTGTGGACCCCAATGAGACCTCTGTTTTAGACGCCTCAAGGAGAAGCTCACAACATCTCTTATCCTGCAATACCCCAAACATGACGGGGAATACCAAATGGAAACCGGCGCCTCAGATGCATCCATTGGGGGAGTACTATGAATCAAAAATAATGATGGTGACTTCCTGCCTGTAGCTAATGAATCACAAAAGTTGACAGATGGCAAGTGTCAATACCCTATCCACAACAAAGAACTGCTGGCTATTGTGCACTGCCTAGTCAAATGGCATTATTACCTGGAACGCCAGGAATAATTCACAGCATTAACCAATCACAAGTCACTCATCTATTTCAAGACTCAAGCAAATCTGTTGTGCCGCCAAGCGCAGTGGATGGAACTATTAGAGAGATTTAACATGCTCATCCAGTACAAGCCTGGGGCCGAGCTTGCCATGGCAGATGCCCTGTCCCGCCTGTATGTCTGCACTTTAAGAGGGGAAAATGAGCTTAACCCAGACTGGCCTCTCTTGGTACTACAAAAAAAAGGACAAGGGTTTCCCCCCTGGTACAACCAACATAACAAAGGAAACAGTTATAAAAACAAACACCTATTTGCTGGCATACATGGGACCCTACACAGAAAAATGTCTGATAGCACTACCATTCCCTATATCCCCACGCACCAGCGGGTAGACACCATCCTACACTATCACAGAGACCTCAGACATACCAAGAGCCAAAAACTATATGAGTTCCTCAAGTACAAGACCTGGTGGCCAACCTTATATTGCAATGTTCAAGAAGTCCTAGACCAATGTGAGGTATGTGAGAAGTTTGCCAGAAGCAGAACCCCTCCAAAGTCAGTACTTCCCATCTTCACACAACTACCCTTCAAAGTATGGGCCCTTGAAGTTGTTGGCCCCATGCCAGGGAAACACAATGATAAGAAATACATCATCACCGCCATAGACTTTGCTACAAGATGGCCAGTAGCCCAAGCTGTAAGGGTGCACACTGGCAATGATGTACAACAAATTATTGGTAAAGAGATAATCAGCAAGTTCAGAAAGCCAGAACTCCTGATAACCAACAGAGGGAAAGAATTGACCTCCAAAACCACCAACATATAACTTGCTAAGAATGGGGTCAAACACACTGTAACAACGCCATACCACCCACAAGCCAATGGACGTGTAGAGCGGCTTAATGGCAGCCTTGTGCAAGCCTTATCCAAGCTCACTACTGGGAGACCTGAAGACTGGTATAAGCAGCTACCAACTGCACTACTTGTGTGCCAAACCCAAGTGAACAGATCCACCAGAAAAAGCCCATTTGAGTTGCTATACAGCACACAGCCAAATATCATTCAAGCATTGACAGGACCCAAACTGGAAATCCCAAGTGAAGTCCCCCCACGCTCAGACCCTCAAGTGATAGATGCCAACAGCAAACAAACAGAAAAGGAAAATGAACGCCTGCAAAAAACCTTTGTCCTCATTTAAGATAGACACAAAGTTGGGGACAAAGTTTGGGTCATGAACATTGATAAAAGCAAACTATAACCTGAGAAAGTAGGGCCAGTGATCATTCTAAAGGTAAAAAATAAAAACACTTACCTTGTGCAAGGACTTGGGAAGCCCAAGCAAGACAAGACCCTACACCATGATTTCCTGAGACCCTGCAAATCAAGACAAAAACAATGAGAAACTGCCCTGCCTGCCACAGAACAACAATTAGTCCAGTATGGCGCCCGGGATCCTGACAACCTCCCTGACAACCTACCCCCAGAGGAGGCCAACCTTCAGTTGGGGGGTGTCAAAACAGCAGACTCAACCTGCCAGCAAGGTTCCATGCAAGCGGGGTTGTGACCCGCAATCCAATTACCTGGCCACTTGAATTGCCAAATCCAACAACATGAACAAATGATGATCCCTTATGGTGGATACCTTGTTTTGGCGCTTGACTCATTAACAGGATCAAGTCACCCCCTTCATCATCCAGCCGTGTGATAAACACAATCATGTTCCTGTTATTCTTAATTCATATGAACTATATAATCATTAAATCTCAATAAAGATTATTATCTAGCTTATAAATATTTTTCCCCTTGTAACTCTGCTAAAACAAGTCAGTTACCAAAGTGATGAGAGCCATTATAGGGTTATTACCATGTGGTGTGTGCTCCATAAAATTGATGTCAGACTCAGAATTATTTTTGAAGACCTTTTTTTCCACTTCTATAAGTGATAGCTGTAGCAGTGGGCTCACTTGTATTATCTTAATTGACTTGATGGATAAAGAATATTTGTTTTAATCTTGTATGTTTGGGAGCAGAGAAACTCCTAAGAGCTCAAATTTGCCCAGAAGGTTTTATACTTGGTGTGGTGATGTTCACCCTCTAGGACTTGATCAAAACACTGGGCTGGTTATTATTGTAGATGGAGAAGGTCTCAGACTTCTTGGCGGGGGCAGTGGTGTTACGCTTAATTGGAGCACTCATCACACCACCAGATGTCTTAATACCATGTGAGAGAGGAGCGTCATCAAGAAGAAGATCCTGGATCTTATTAGAATTATCACCAGTAAGAATAGCAGCTTGTATTTTTGGAGTAGAACCACTTGCAGCTGAGGCTGGCAAAGAAGCAAGATCAACTGGGGCTGTAACAGCTTTGAGAGCAGGAGGGAAAGTATCTGACTTGTCAGCAACTTTGGTTGGTTTGACTGATGTATATTTTTTTAACAAAGCGTATTTTGGGTTTGTATAGTGTTGAGTTTATACTTCTGGGAAGTATAATGAACAAAATAAAGGGGAAAATTAAGAAGGGAATGATACTCTATTGAATATGAATATAGGCTAATATATAGTTATATGACAAGCCACATGTTGTCCATGTACGTCATGGAGGTCATGGGGCTTATCTGAGTAATGTTACTCTTGCGTCACAAGGCTTAATCAAGTTGTGTTCCATTTAGGACCTGGATTGAGTGATACCCGTCATAGATGGTTAACTGATAATGGTGTCACCCGTTTATTGGCTGGACAGTGAACCATTCAGTGAGTTGTTTGGTGATTTACCCAGGTTGTTAATTCCCCAAGAGAGAGTAATTGAAGATGTTGTGACATCTCCCCCTGTGGTGCTGGAAGGCGGAGCCTTGGGGATTTTCTTGAGAGTATCTGGTATGCGGGCTTGGTATTGATCCAGTTTGGTGTTAGGCAAAGGGAGCCTTGAATTTTGTTGGGCTGCTCTTGCCTTACACAAACAGAGTCAGTTGTGATGCATATGTTTCAGTTCATTTTGAGCTCTAATCCCTTTGATGAGGTAGCTGTTATTGGGCTTAACTTCCATGACAATGCCTGGTCCACGTAACCATGGGTCTGATTTGTGTTGGTTGTGATTGACAACCCAGATCTTGTCTCCGACTTGGAACCTTTCTTATTGCAATGGGATTGCTTCCTGCTGAACCCTTTGTTGTTCTATCACTTCTTGGCCCTTTCTGGCTTATAGTACTTTTGGGTTGTTGCTGTCCAGTACTTTCTTTGGAAGCAGAAGTTGTGGTCCTGTGTTTTGAAAAGTGAGGGTTTCTGACCATAGATAAGCTCATAAGGGCTTTTGCCTGTATTGCGGTTGAGCCATGTTCTGCAGACCATAAGGGCAGTTGGTAACATGTCAACCCAGGCTTTTGAATTGCTGGCAGATAACTTACTGAGGGCTTCCACTAGAGAGCTGTTTAGTTGTTCTATGTGTCCATTTACTTGTGAGTGATATGGGCTGGCTATGACGTGTTTTATTCTGTTTTTGCAAGATAGATGTTGGTGTCAATAGCTTTGAGCTCAGTGCCTCCATCCGTGATTAAGAGGGCAGGCTTTTCAAACTTTGCTATGATCTCCTTGCCAATGAACTGTCTCACGTTGTTGCCTTTGTTCTCTTTTGTGGCTTGTGCTACGGGCCATCTGTTTGCATAGTTGATGTCTATGATAATGTACTTCTTGCCTTTGCTTTCACCGGGCATATGACCCACAATATCCAACAACCATACCTTGAAGGGTTGTGTGATGGATGCGAGTACTACTGACTTGGGTGGAGCTTTGGTTTGGGCGTACTTTTCACAGACTTTGCATTGCTCAATACCTCTCTGATATCATCTAGCATGTTGGGCCACCAATAGCATGTCTTGAGGTATTCATGCAAGTTTCTGCTACAGGCCTGTCCCAAGTCTCTGTGATATCAGAGGATTGTGTCAATCTTTTGTGTTGACATAACGTAGGGTACAGTGTCACCATTTGAAAGTATTTGGTGAGGGGTACCATATAAGTTTTTGAACAGATGTTTGTTCTTGATAACTTTCTCTTGGATGTCCATTGGTGTGCCAGGTGGGAACCCTTCCTGGAGATTCCCCATGATTAACATGGGCCAGTTGGGGTCATCATCAGTGTGAAGGATGTGTTTATTGTATAGCCTTGATAGGGCGTCTGCAGTAAGCATCTCCTTGCTTGGCTTGTATTCAATTCACATGGGGTATCTCTTTATGAGAATCGTTCATTTGGCTTGTCTTCTTGACAGGTGTTGTTGTGTTTTGAACAATATTGACAACTTGTGGTTGGTGAGTACTTTGAACGTCTGGGCTCCTTCTGGATAGCATTGCCATTTCATGAGGCAGTGTATAATGGCAACTAATTCTTTATTGTGTATGGGGTATCTTTGTTTGCCGTCTGATAGCTTCCTTGATTCATATTCCACAGGAAGGAAGTTCTTTTGGGCCGTTTGGATACAAAGGACTCCTCCTATGGCATAATCAGAGGTGTTGGTTTCTAGCTTGTAGATACCCTCACAGTTCAGATATTGTAGGATGGGGGCAGTAACCATGTGTTCCTTCAGTTGGCGGAAATGTTGGTCTTGTAAGGGTGTCCAGACAAATCTGTTTGTTTTCCTGGTGATGGCTGACAAGGGAGCTGTTAGGGCACCCCAGTCAGGGATGAACCTGTATACATAGGCTACCATTCCAAGGAAAGTGCGTAGTTTGCTCTTATTCCTTGGGGCTGGCATCTCTTTTATAGTGGGTATCTTGTCTGGATCCAGTTTAATACCTTCCTTGCTGATGATATGGCCAAGGAATGAAAGTTTGGTCAAAAAGAACTCACATTTGGATAGTTTGGCAATTAATTAGTTTTCTTGCAGGGTACAGAGGACTGCGCAGACGTCTTCCCAGTGTTGTTGCAGGTTGGGGCTGTAAATGAAGATGTCTCCAGGTAGATGATTGCTCTTTTCATAATATGTTCCTTGAATACTTCATTCATGAAGGTTACAAAGGTACTGGGAGCATTTGTCATGCCAAAATTGAGGACAAAACATTCAAAGGATCCGTATTTAGTTTGAAATGCGGTCTTTGGAATGTCTTCAGGTTTCACGCAAATTTGGTGGTAACCTGCTGTCAAATCAATTTTTGTGAAGATTTGGGACCCCCCAGGGCATAAAAAAACATCAATTAGAGGCAAGTGAAACTGTTCTTTATTGTGACCTCGTTGAGGGCCCTGTAGTCTGTGACCAGGCGGAGGCCTCCATCTTTCTTTGCCACAAAGAAGACAGCGGCACCAAAGGGTGAATTTGAGGGCCTGATGAGGCCTTTCTTGAGTGCTTTGTCAAGGTAAGCTTTTAGGGCACCATCTTCTTGTGGTGTGAGGCAGTAGATGGGTTGTGCTTTAGGCACACTATCTTTTAGGTCAATCTTGTGTTGTATACCCCAATCAGGGGGCAACCTGGGTAGTGTTTCTTGGAATACAGAGGGAAACTCATTGACTAGCTGGTTTCTAATTGGGTTTTGTTTGTGTTGAGTTTACGTTTTTTTGAAGTGGATAACCTCATACGTACATATGCTCCAATTGATTTTGCTGGTGTCAGTTTCTTCTTCTGTTTCCATGATTTTCAGAAATATGTGGTCCCTCATGAGGGTGTCAAGATGTGTTGGGTACACGTGATGATGGACTTCTCCTTGCTGAATGGTGAGGGTGGCACTGTCCCAGTCAATATGAGGTTTTGTCTTTCTCATCCAGTCCAAGCCAAGTATGCCATTGTGCTTGAGGATTGATATGATGGGGCCGCTAATTGTTGTTTGTACATCTCCAATTTGGGTACGGAAAGGTTTTGTCTCATGGGTAACTGGTGTGCTACAGTTGTTTGCCATGATGACTTTCTTGATGTTACTTTGAGTGGTAGGTAACTTAATGAGGTCTGCAAAGCTCTTGTTGATGAGAGATTGATCTGCTTCAGTGTCAAATAGTGCTGTGCCCTGGTATCTGTCAAAGCAGAAAGGATAAGCGAGGAGTTTATTTCCAGTTTGGGCAGCAAACAGTAGAGGATTGCTGGAGGGAACATGGATCATGGTGATTGAGTCCACGTCCTGTTCTCTGTACGAGTCTTGTGAAGTAGGGGAGGGCGGCTTGCCTAAGCACTCCCCTGAGCTTTTCCCTCCTTGTTGGTATCTTTGGTGCTGGCCTGGTTGGCTTGTGCAGTGTGATTCCCGTTTGGAGGCTGGGTACTGTGGGCTCGGTTGTTTTGCTTATTGGGGCAAGGCTCTCTTCTAGCTGCAGGGTTTTACTTACGCTTGTTGGTGGTGTGTAGGTTGTCAGACTTCTGAGCTGCGCATTTTCCCTCTAGGAATACATCCTCAAGGTTCTTGTAGCAAGTCATGTCAAACTGACATCTAATGTGTGTGAGAAGGCCATTGTAGAAGTCTAGACGCGGCCCAGGTTCATCCAAGTTGATGTGTTGGGTACACAGTTGCGTAGTCCTTCATATGCTGCAATGTATTCTTCAATGGTTCCTGTCATTTTGAAGGTTTTAAGCTCAGTCATGATCACCACGTCTGAGTCCTTCATGGAGAAATTTTTGAGGAATGCAGCCTTGAACACTTCCCAATTTTCCTTCTGGTCAGGGTGTTGGGCTAGCCATTTGGTTACAAAATGTAAGACAGTCCCTGTGACGCAGAGGGCAATCTTGCTGACCCAGAGTCTTTGGGAGTACTCTACTTGTTCAAACTTACTCTTGGTGCTGTTGATCCAAAGAGAGGCGTTTTCACGGCGTAGTCCTGCAAAGGTGCTAATTTCAGCGGTACATAAGCATTGAAACATGATATTGGGTATCTCAGGTTGCGTAGGCGCTGTTGTGGTTGGTGTGGTGGGGAACAGTCTGCAGGCTTTGAGAGCGTTGTACTGGTCAATGGGTACAAGGACGTTATCGTAGATGACAAGGCCTGGGGGAACATCTTGTCCTACTTGGTAAGCTCTCCAGCTGTTAGGGAGTGACATTGTTTGGGTTCTTTTCTTGGGAGGAATTTTTCCTTTGAGTTGGGTAGGTATGGATAACCTACCTGGGCTACCACTGTCAAATTTATACTTCTGAGAAGTATAATAAACAAAATAAGGGGAAGATTTAAGAATAGAATGATACTTTATTGAATATGAATATAGGCTAATATATAGTATCATGACAAGCCACATGTTGTCCATGTACGTCATGGAGGTCATGGGGCTTATCTGAGTAATGTTCCTCTTGAGTCACGAGGCTTAATCAAGTTGTGTTTCATTTAGGACCTGAATTGAGTGATCCCCGTCATAGATGGTTAACTGATAATGGTGCCACCAGTTTATTGGCTGGACGGTGAACCATTCGGTGAGTTGTTTGGTGATTTACTTGGGGTGTTAATTCCCCAAGAGGGAGTAATTGAAGATGTTGTGACAATAGCATTTTTTTCCACTGACCATTTTATTTTTAATCAAGAACTGCTAGAAGCAATATTTTTTATGTTTTTTTTCACAGATCATTTTGTTTTTTGAGCAAGAACTGCTAGAGGCAATATTATTTATTGTATCACCTGCTTTTTTTCAAAAGAAGATCTAGTACAAATATATTAAAAGTTAAAATATATATATTTAAGAAGTGCATTAAACCAATTGAATGATAGAACTTATCAAGTAAATCTTCAAAATAAGTTTTTAAATCATAGGAAATACTGCTACAGTTTTGAAGGCAATTTAACTCTAATACAAATAGTGCACCACAAGAAACTGTGTGATGAAATCCATTATAAACAAAATATATTTCCTCCAAAGGAATACCTCCCCCATCTGTAAACTCAAGCATGGAAGGAAAAAGTATAACTGCAAAGAATAAAAATTAAGAGAACTGAGTATTAGCAAGTAAAAATTAGAATTTCACGTCAAAGGATAAGCAGGCCTGCAAATGATTATTTTTCAAAAAAATAAGTTTATCTAATCTTTCTGAAAAAAGAGAGGTAATGTAAATTGAGCTTCTGAACACAGTTGTGATATTTTTAGACAGGCTTGATTAATAAAAAATAGAGAAAATAAGGGAAAGAGCTAAATTGCACTAAGTTTTAATACAACTTTTTGTTAATGGATTTTAAGTAGCACAACTTTTTGGCTCCAAAAGCTTTAAAAATAAGATGAGTAATGCAATTTTTGCTCCTAAACACAACTATGCTGTTTTCAGGAGGGGCTTACTAATAGTTAAAGTGTAATTTGCAGTTTAAAAGCTGACAATTTTTTAGAATCAAGTAAATTAAAAACTTAGAAGCTGAATTTATAGCAGCCAAAAATAAAAAGAAGACACAAGGAAGGACTGTTTTAATATTATAGGCTAAAAACTTAATTTTAATAGGAAATAAAGAAGGTTATCTCCCCCAAAAAATAAGTAAATGGTTGAAACACTAAATAGCGCCAATATTGTAAATTTGGGCTATCTAAACTAGCTAAATCTACAAGCTAAAGTTTATCTTAACTAAACTATATATAAAATATACTAATATCACTAAAATATTTAAGGCTTATTAAACACCAACTTCAACTGCTAAATAAAAGGCAATATCAAGGTATAAGTGTTAAGTGGAAGGTTAAAAGCTGTGTTTATTAAACTCATATTAATATATATAAAAGTGAGTCTGTCTGTTTGTCTGTCTGTAATGTCACCTCAAGTGGGCTCAAGCCGTAAGGGATTTGACTGAATTGATTTTTAGTTAAATTTCATTTTAAAAGTTGATCATTAAGCCAAAAGCTCAATTTGGCTCATCCTTACATTCAATCCCTTACATGCATCTCTGAAAGTACACAGAATGAATTCAGTGGAGTGTGGTCTAAATCATGTTGAACTGAATTATAAGCCACTCAAACTTTAATAAATTTGTATTTGATTACTTGCATTTTAAATTAGTGGCTAACCCTATTCAACCTTATCTTTCTAGATTACCTAACTCTAGAATGGGTGGATTAAAACTGGAAGAGAAGCAGCAATTGTTTTAGATTGTTTTACACAATTGGATGGTTATGCTCTGTGCTGATGATAAAATTGATGATGAAAAGAGAGCTTGGTCAATTTAAAGTGATATGGTTTAAATTATAAATATAAACATTAGTTTAAACAAGTAGTGTAAGATTACACAGCAAATGTGCTCTTTTACAAGTTGTGTAGGTTCAAAAGACAGAGGTAATGTTCTTCCAATTGTTATTGTCTGGATGGCAAATACAATGCAAAACTTGCTATTTGCTCAAAGCAACTGAAAAACAGTTATTGGGATATATGAATTTACTTGTGTTGAAATATTGCATAATTTGGGCAAATATATAGTATTTGCCAACAGTTAAAATCTGGGGGTTTGGGAAAGTTGAGGGGGTTAGCCATGAGGCTGGTGCGTAACCAAAAAGCGGGGATTTTGGGGGTTGTGGTTAACTGAAATCCAGTTAATTCACGGTTATGTAACACTTTTCCCCTTCATTCATTGGCTCAGTGAAATACTTTCATCCAATTGCCATTGATGACAAAATTGAGTGGCTGACCTTGTTGATCCACTAGGTAGTAATTGTTTGATGTGGTGTGGCCAATCACCTTGTACGGCCCTGATCACTTAGGTAAGAACTTCTTACTAAGTAATTTTGAAACTGAGTTCTTGAAGACTAACACTTCAGTTCCAATAGGTATTTTGTTGACAGTGGGCGCCGCACACGCTTTTGCTCTCAGCTTTTCAGCTGCTTCTAAGACTTGAACTTTGGCTTGGTCACGGGCTTCCAACATGGTAAGTTTGCTTGAGCTTATATTATTAACGTCTAAGCTTTTGATAGGAACACTATAAAGTAGTTTGTAAGGTTTAAACTTGGTTGTTGCTTGTACTCTTGATTGGTAGTTCCATAGTGCTGCAGGTAAGTGGACGTCCCAATGTGTTGCGTCTTCTGTTGTGATCTTTTCCAAGCTTTGAATCAAGGTTTGATTGAAGCGCTCTGTCAATCCGCTGCATTGCGGGTTGTATGCTGTGGTAAGTTTGTGTTTTGTACTAACTATTTTGAAAAGCTTGTCTACAAGCTTGTTTTGGAAGTGATTCCCTTGATCACTTAGCAGGACTGTTGGAGGGCCATAAATGGTAAAGATCTCTTTGTACAGGAATTTAGCTGTGGTCTCTGCGTTGTGCTCCTTAGTTGCTCTGGCTACCGGCCATTTGGTAAAAGACTCTGTTGCAACAATAATGTATTTGTTCTTACTAACACTCTCTGTTATAGGTCCAATGTAGTCAATGTCCCACATTTTGAATAAACCGCTCACGGTTATGGGGTTGATAGGCTTGACTACAGGGTGTTTCTTCTCAAAGATCTGGCACGGGTGACAGCTCTTGATGTATGTTCTGATGTCTTTGAAGTAGTTGGGCCATCAATACTTCTCGCGTAAATTGTCTGCTGTGGTAAGGATTCCATAGTGTCCTGTTTCTTTGTGGACTTCACAGAGTATCATCTGGCGTTCTTCTATCTTGGGGACTTTCACAATGCAACCGCGCATACTTTTGTACAGGGCTTCTCCTAGGATCACGTAGTATCTGCTTTCCTTGAGCACAGGTAATTCCGCGTTCATTTCCCCTGTGGTAAGCATACAATATACTGCATATAGCTTAGGCTCATAACTTTCTTCTAACACTTCCATTAGGTATGACTCATGGGCTCCTTGTCTTGAGAGGCTGTCAGCAACAACGTTCTTCTTTCCAGGTATATGTTTTATGTCCATAAGGTACTCAGACATCTCCATCACCCAGCGCACGCGTCTACTGTTCTCTTGCTGTTTGCTCAGGATAAAGGACAACACCATGTTGTCAGTGTACAAGGTAATACAATTTCCTAGTATATAGTACTTAAACTTGCGCAACACTCTAATCACAGCTAACACTTCTTTGTCATAGATGCTGTTCTGTAGCTCTGGGCCTCTGAACGGCTTGCTGGTGTACTTGACGGGTTTGAACAGACCTTCACGTTCTTGTGCAAGGACTCCCCCTGTTGCTTCCTCAGAGGCATTGGTGAAGATTGAGAACTTTTCCTGGAAGTTTGGGTGGATCAGGACAGGCTCCTTCATGAGACACTCCTTCAAGGTCTGAAAAGCAACCTCTTGTTCAGGGGTCCAGGTAAACTCTGTCCCTTTGTGTAGTAACTTGAATAGGGGTCTAGCTATGTCACTATAGTTCTGTATGAACCAGGAATAGTACCCAATGGTACCAATGAAGGACTGCAGGCGGGAAACGTTGGTAGGTGCAGGCCACTGTGAAATTGCTAACACTTTGTCAGCGTTGGGGTGCACTCCAGCTTCGTCCACTACATGACCCAGTACATGAAGTTTGGTCTGGCAAAGAAGTAGCTTGGACTCATTAACGGACAGCTGTGCTTTGCAAATATGGCCAAAAACCTTGGTAAGTGTTTCCAAATGCTCCTCAAAAGTAGCACTAAACACTGTTATGTCATCTAGGTAGACATTCACCTTCTTGTACAGGAGATCAGCAAAGATGGAGTTCATAGCATGCTGGAAGGTATGTGGAGCTCCACAAATTCCAAACGGCATGCGTCTATACTGATATTGACCTTGCTTAGTGACAAAGACTGTTTTACTGATACTTGTGGGCTCCATCTCCAACTGGTGATACCCTGAGAACAAGTCAATGTTGGTGAAGTACTTGCAGCCTGCGTACAATGCCAAGATCTCACTGATAAGAGGCAGGGGATAGTTATCAGCTTTAGTGACTGAATTTAAAGGTATGTAATTAACACACATACATAACTTTCTGTTCTTTTTAGGTACAATGACTACCAGTGAAGACCAGGGTGACGTGGACGGCTCAATGATGCCCTTGGACAACAGGCGGTTGATCTCCTTCTCAACGTAGTCCTCATACTTCTTAGCCAAACAGTAAGGTGCTTTACGGATTGGTTTTGCGGTCCCAGTGTCAATAACATGTTTCTCTAGGTTTGCGGGTGGTAGAGGATCATCCTCATCACGGAAGAGATCCTTGAACTTGCTCATGAAGGTGGAAAGTTTCCCCTTATGACCAGCGGTTAGTCCCTTGTTCTGCTACACGGCCTCTGCAACGGTAAGTAAGGACTCCCCCCATCTTTGTGTAATTTAGAGTAGCTGACATCTATAGGAACCAGCTTGTTGTTGCACTCAATAAACCAATTGTGGCAACAAAAGGATATAGTGACTTTGGCGTCACTTAGGGCATGATGTCCCAGAAGAATGTTGTATCTGGTAAGTGCAAAGATGGCCGCGGAAATTAACACACAAACTCCACAGATCTCTACAGTGAGGTCACGCACCACTCCCAGGCACTCTTTGGTCTTGCCATTTGCAAAGGTAAACTTCTCTTTGACTTTGCTGTATTCCTGAACTCCCAATGATCTTAGAAAAGACTCAGATATTATGTTGGACGTAGATCCTCCATCCAGTATTATAGATGTGGGATGGCCTTCTACCTCCCCATTGATACGTGGTGCTCCTTTGCTGACAACGTCAACCACTTCCTTGGTCTCCTGTGGCTTTTCCTCTGTGACCGCAAACTGTTCCTCAGGATCTCTGACTCTAGTGGACCCAAGGTAATGTATTATCTGTGCTCTAATGCTTGGCACTATTTCTGCCAAGTTATATAGGGATATTGGGACCTGGGTGTCCATGAGGATCTTCAGCACATTCAGTTTGGGAGGCTTAACTTGAGGTAACAATGGTAATTTGACCTTTGGTTTCTTTAGGATAGTTTTGGAGGAGGTCCCCTTTGTAACCTCAATAGTGGGTTTAACAGGGTAAGTACCATCTTCCTCATCCATGGGGATTCCAAAAGGTTCAGGTGGTTGAGCCTCATGGTCAGTTAGATAAGCTGACTGGCTAAGATTTGACTGTTCTGGCTCAGGGGCTACTGGGGGCGCCTGATCAGGTAAGTGAGCGCCAGGGGCAGGCTGTTGAGGCTTGGCTGCCTCAGCCCCTTTTTGCTTCTCAGGTGTGTTATAAGGGTGAACAATGTGGCTGAGTCTGTGCTTCTGGGCCACATTTTTTCTTACTGCTGCCATACTTTCCACCAGGTAGGACTCATCCTTGGCTGCGCTAGGCTCCATCTCCTTCTTGGGTTTGGGGGCCTGCTTCCGGTTCTGCTTGGGTTCTGAGGTTGGCATCTTTGGCTTGTTCTGGCGGTTGTTTGGACAATGCACATAACCATGTCCGTTGGCTCTGCATCTATTACAGGGTCCTTTGCAGGTGCCTGTTAGATGGCCTTGTTTCTTGCAGTTGTGGCAATAGAGATTTGACTTTGCCTGCTCACCACTAGTCATGTAGGTGGTAAGCGTAGCCATTCCCTGTGCTAACTTCTTCATATTCTCAGATAAATCATCTGGTGGTGGCATGATAGCCTTGAGTTTCTCCTTGGGCTTTGTGGCGGTATGAGGATGCAACAGCTGACCTCTAGCCTTAAACTTCCCAAGGCAACAGATTAGAACGTATGCTTCCTCCACGTTGCTAGGAGCATGAGATTTGATGAACTGGTAGTATTCTGGGGTAAGTGTTTCACAGACCCAGTCTAACCCTTGGGTCTCCAAAAAGGTCTGCCGGGCGCACTTCCCCTCCACCGTGTTGTAGCTATCATAGACTAGGTCCTGGTATTGGTTAAGAAGGGTGTTTAATTCCTCAATAAACTCTTCTGTTGTTTTGTAGTTTGTTTGGTCTACTTCCTTTAGTTTAGTGATAACTGATTTGATTCCATCTCCAAAAAGCTCAAACACAGCCAATTTCCAATCTGCCCATGTATAATTGCCTGCCAGCGAGCTATGCCAGGTGGCAGCTCTACCTTCCAAAAAGTATTGGACTTCCTCAAAGCAATCCCCTTGTTTAACCCTATGCTTCTTGAAGTAGAGTTCAAAATGGTTCAGCCAGTTAGGTAAGCCAGTTCCATCAAAGAAGGGTATGTTCTGGGCAGCAATGGCCTTCAACAGGTCCAGGGGATTGAATTGAGAGCTTGACGCCTCTCTAGATGGATTATTGGAAGACATTTTGACGTCTTCCCTGGAAGGATCACCAATGTAAGATTACACAGCAAATGTGCTCTTTTACAAGTTGTGTAGGTTCAAAAGACAGAGGTAATGTTCTTCCACTTGTTATCGTCTGGATGGCAAATATGATGCAAAACTTGCTATTTGCTCAAAGCAACTGAAAAACAGTTATTGGGATATATGAATTTACTTGTGTTGAAATATTGCATAATTTGGGCAAATATTTGTATTCACCAACAGTTAAAATCTGGGAGTTTGGGGAAGTTGAAGGGGTTAGCCATGAGGCTGGTGCGTAACCAAAAAGCGGGGATTTTGGGGGTTGTGGTTAACTGAAATCCAGTTAATTCACGGTTATGTAACAGTAGATGGTTGGCTTGGAAATTTTGAAATTCTTATCATTCAAGTGAAATAATAGAATATTCCAATTGGATGCATCACCTGATCCAAGTGGCTGCATATTGTTCAGAGTAGACCTTGCTTGACAAAGCTTCATCCCAAAAGAACATCAGTGGAGTAAACTAACTATGATAAAATTATGTTTATATATGATGATTTTCATGAAATTTAGAGGACGTAGATCAATTTTTTAGATGATTCCGATCAAAATGGTACCAAACATGATAGCTCTAGCTGCTCTAGATGCTGAGATATATAGTTAAGCGCTGGAATCGGGTTCGCGTCATAATCAAAGGCTCGGACTCGATTTGATATTCTCTAAATTTACTTTTAATACACACTACAAAAACTAAAATCAACCTATCTCAGTGAATACTAAGCCGATTTTGATGTCCAATAGCTTATTTAAAAGCTGCAGATCAGCTCTACATTTTTGGAGCCATTAAAAATCAATTACTAAAATTTAAAATAATTAGTTTAGCCTTACTAAACTTAATAGTGATACTATAATTATTTAGGTTTAGTTTTTATTTATACTTGGAGTATACAATTTTAATTTTAAATTTAAATAAATATAATTGAAACAATTTTTAAAACAAAATTAAATTATAATATGATAAGTAATAACAGCCTATAAGTGCAGTAAAATAAATTTAATTAATTTATTAAATTCAACTTTTATGCTGTCCTTGGACGGGGCAACCACCTAGTAGGTTAATAATAAGCCTGAGTATTTTAGCTCCACCAGTTGAATCCAATTGCAATTGAGGAAATCAACTTAAGGAATCCATTGCCAAATTGTATAAATATATTAATTTCAATTATCTCAATAGCAATTAGAGTGAAGTACTCAATATTGAAACATTGCCCAAGTAATTGATGAGCCAATGGAAAGTCCGGCCTGGATGGATCAGGAACCACTGGACAACCCAGCCCAAGTTTTATTGGCTAGTTCCCTATTGCAACGGTCCAAGAGAATATGCAACATGCATAAAACAAGTTCTCACCCAATCAGAATCAGGCGCCTTCTGCACAAGAGGGCAGCAGGTCAAGACACAAGGTCCAGACTAAACTTACTGCAGTAACCAAGCCATCCCCATACACAGTTGGGGAGCCTAACAAGTCTAAGATAAATTAAGAAACCCAAAGACTCAGCGGCTAATGACAATAGTGGTCCCACCTCTGGTGGAGCCACTTTGGCATAGTGGCTACTGGAACCACAATTAGAATAGGGACTCTTAACATTGCAGGATTTTCATGCCCACAGTCCCAGGCAAAGAAGAGAAATATCCTGCTTTCACTCAAAGCTGATCTGGTTGGCTTGACTCAAGTCAACTGCAGCTCTGAGGCCGGGCCCAGTTATCAGAGGCTCATTATAACTCAAAACCACCCTCTGGTCCATCAAATGTTACATATGGATCAGAAGAGGATCTCCAATAAAAGCAACTAAAAATGTACACATCTTGAGAGAAGACTTCTAATGTCAGATATTGATAATGGAGGTGAAATTTTCACCCTTGTGGTTATTTATAGCCCGTCAGCCCATAAGGATAAAGCAATCTTCTTTGCTCCTCTTGCAGATTGAGTTCACTACAAATTCTATCTTTATAGGGGATTTAAACTCTTGGCTGCTACTGGCAGACAAGGCTCCACCCATGCCCCTTCCGGGCCACTCTAGTCTGTTCAGGGATTGGCAGCAAGGCTTGGGACTTATTGCCATTGTAAATTTTGAGGCAGGATACCCAGCAATAATGACGCAGATTAACCCAGTGGAAACAATAGAGTTCTCTGCCTCTTGCATTGACTATATATTCATTTCCCTGGGCTTGGCGGCAGTGTTTTTTCCAGACTTGCCAGTGGACATCCTTGGGTTTGATCACAGACTCCTCTGTGCCACTATTAAGTTAGGTGATCATGAGGCATGTGCTACACGACAACCCCACATGCTTCCCAACAACTCAAACTAACAATGGATTGGCAGATCAATTGCTTGGACCTTGAGATCAAAAAAAAACATGGACAGGCGGACAAATGGGCTGCCATTAAAGCCAATGTTAAGGCAAAGATTTGAAAGAATCATCCTGCCTTATGACTGCTAAGAAGGCTTACAAATGCCAATCACTAATACTATTTGACGCCTGGTGTCACAGCCCATACCAGAGTCCGGCTGAACTCCCACAGGAGAGGAAGGTCAGGCCTGGAAGGGAGGCCATGTACACAATAGGCGCTATACAAACCAGGTAGTTGAGAGCAGTGGCTAGGGGGCGCCAACTCCTAGTATGGGGCACAACTTGGTTGTCCAGCCCCAATACTGTGGTATAGATAAACCCCAGCTTGCTAAAGTCCTGGGTGGGAGGCGCGTTGGGAAGAGGAGGGGCAGTAGGAATCTCCTTCATAGCTGGTGGCAGATCCGGATGGTGAGGATGGAAATACTCCAAGTCAAGGGTGTGGGGTGATTTGACAAGAGCAGCAGGAGTGTAGCCAGGAGGATATGGATATGCAAGTTTGTATTGTGTAGTGGATTCACAAATGGATGCAAAGAGAATAATTAAATTTGAGCAAAAATAGACAATTCCTGCAATAAGATAATAATTTCTAGGCATAAACTTGCTTTATTAAGATGTCAACAAAGAAAAGGGAATGCCAGTGTTCCTAGCTATATCCTGCTGGGAAACTTAAATTTGGCTTACTGATAACTTATTATTGGTTGTCAATGGATTATTCTTAAGCTGGGTTCCATTGTTGACTCCTAATTTGTCAGTTAGATGGATCCTTTTGTTATTTTTGCCCCAGGGAAGCTGGCAGGGGGATTTTGGGCCATTTGGTAACCCAAGTCCCCAATTCTGGGTTTCAGAGGGTGTGGGCTAATTGAAATCTTTTCCACTTGGCGTTGGGAGGGTTTTCAATTGTCCCCAGGCTTGGCATTGACCAGGGTTTGATTCTCCACTTAGAATTAAAGTTTTCTTTGGGTTAATCTGCGTGATTGACAACACAATTGTTTGGTTGCGTGATTGCTCCATTGCAGGCGTTGACCCTATGTAACATAGGGTTTTGTCTGGCCCATTCTGGGCCCTGACACCTGGAGGCAAACATGCCAAAACAAAAAAAACGTGACCTGTAAAAAGCTTGCCAGAATTGAGCAGAATCACTCAAAACTTGCCTGCCTTCAGTCTGTAACTTCATTAGCTATCAAGGGCAAACAGCCCACCAAGGCTTTTATCTTCATTTACAAGACTAAGAGTGCACAGAGGACAATATCTGAGGTGGATGATAGTGGCATATCACACACCTCAAAGGAAGGGGTGATGGCTGCAATTCATACTTTCTACAGTAACCTATACACCTCAGAAGGGGAACCAGATCATATGGCCCTCAGAAAATGTCTAGATGTGGTTACAGCAACCCCCAAAATGAGTGATCTGGACCGCCCTATTGAAATGGAAGAGCTAGAAGAAGCCATCAATATGGCACCAAAACTGAAGGCTCCTGGGCCTGATGGATTGCCATATGAGTTCTACAAACAGCATTTTTCTCTATTTGGGGTAATTCTTCTGGACGTTTTCAACGCAGCCCTAAAAAATGGGTCAGCCATACCTAGTGGAGGTAATGATCTGATAATCCTGCTCCATAAGAAGTGATCAGGAGAAGAGCTGAAGAATTGGCAACCTATCACAATCCTGAACACTAATCAGAAACTGTTGAGTGAAATCTTGGTGGCTAGAATGTGCAGAAAAATCCCTCTTGCCACACATCCTAACCAACATGGGATTACTCTGGACCATAGTATTGCTGACAATGTTAATACTGTGACAAATATTCTTTGGGACAAACCTCAACATGATATCACTATCTTTTTTGATCAATAAAAGATGTATGAAAGAGTATCATGGCCCTACCTTGACACGTGCCTCTCAGTCCACTCAGTCCCTGAAACTTTTTGGGCATGGTTGAAATCCCTTCTAAAAGAGTCATCTATCCAGGTGGCAATAGCTCATGGAGAGACAGAGGAAATTCTCTTGTCCCGTGGCCTTTTCCAGGGAGACCCACTCAGCCCTTTTCTCTATAACCTAGCCATTGACCCATGGATCCACCACCTCAGCAGCAAACTGTTGGGCCTGCACGCATATGGACAGGACCCATTCACAATCAAGGCTTTTGCTGATGATTGTGTTGTAGGCCTGACCTCAAAGGCTGATGTGCCCCCCTTCACAAAGGCGCTCAATGATTACTCTGAACTCTCCCAGGCCAGAGTGAATACCAACAAGTCCCAAGCCATCATTTTGGGCAATCCAGGCTTTAGACCCCCTCTTGCCATAAAATCAACCAGAAACCCGGTGTGCCATCTGGGAACATGGGTTAAGGTGGGAGGTTTTGACACACATGTGATGAAATCAAGCATTCTTAGTGCAGTATTTCAATCCATGTCCTCTTGGCAGTGCAACCTGGTGACTCAGATCAGCAGGGTCTAACTAGTGAACATACTTGGGTACTCAAAGGTCTGGTACACTGCACAGTTCTTCCCTCTATCCCAAAAATTCTTCTGGAGTCTTAATAATATAGTTCAGCAGACACCATGGAGATCAAGTACTCAGCCAATTGCCACTACAAAACTGATTGGCAACAAGCTCAGGGGCGGCCTAGGCTTGTGTGATATATACAGAGCCTTGGCTAAGATCTTTGGACGTACAATATCCTTGGTACTCTTCACCCATGTGATAGAGCCCCACTGGACTAACGCATTTAGGATGCAATGGGCCAGAGCTCTGGGCCTAAACCCAGCCCACAAGCAACACACCCTTAACAAACAATTGTCAAAGATCACAACAGAGAGAGGCCCCCAAGGGATGGATCCATTCTGGAAAGCAATGCTCTTAGCATACAAAGAGTCATGGAGTATCAGCTCATTCAGACCTTCAGCTGCCCATAGAGGCAGGACAGGCCTGGTATGGCGCCTAATGTTCATGGGCCTCCCCGCTCACCCTGGGGCACCCATCCCAGAGCCACCAAGGCTTGTGGCAATACCAGAAATATTGGAGATGCTCCCACATAACAACACCAGCCTGAAGGCAAGCCTTTTCTGGCGGTACTGCCACAAGGACATGATTAATCTCAAAATGTGGACAAACACATGGAAGATTCTCTTCAGAGTATACTGCACAGCAGACCACAGCAATTGCCCAAATCCCACCTGTAACAAATTTGGGGCTAACAACATTGACACACAGGTTCTTTGAGTGCCTCCAGAGAATAAAAGTATGGCAAACCACCTGTGAAATTCTTTGGCCCTCACGCCAGTACTCCACCATGTCAGGGATCCACTCATTGGGAAGTCTTTCTTCAATTGAATGAAGAAGAGCTCTCAAGTTGATTTTGACTAGAGTGGACCCTACTGGAATCCCTATCATTAACATGTGTAGAAGGTGACCAAATAGGCGGAATCTTCCCAAGAAGGGAGTAAAGTGGTTTAGGAGATAATATACACTGGTGTATCCCAAGATCAACCAGGGGGCCTTGGGGTGGATAATAGGTAGTAATCTTGCTGTTTCTACGTAAGGGGCATGGCAACAACGTGGTTCAAAATGATACCAAATTGAGTCTTCTGATTTTTCAGTTGGAGTTGGTTTGGTGGTTTTGAAGTTCACATTGACTTGCCCATAACTGATTAACTTGCAAAAAGTCCATACAAGGAAGATGAACTTCATGTTGTTGGAGGGGGAACCTTTAGAATCTATTAATCAAGTGTTTAGAAGTTGAAAATATAGATTTATTTATTGATAGGAATAAAAGAAATTGTTGGAGCAATTTGGAAGGGAAGGATTTGCTAGTTTAAATACTGATCTTAAGTGAGTAAGGGAAACATTGTGGTTACCAGGTGATACTGCAAGAATGATTTGAGAAGTATTGCCTTGCAGGACTGCAGCAGCCTGCAATGCAAGAAGAGGCAGGTTGGGATATTGCATTGCAGTATTGTACCTTACTATATTTGGGAATGTAATCTGGGGCTGTATGAGAAGTATTCCTTTGGCTTGAGTGTTTTGCTGGATTTGATTGGCTTCCTGGGTCCCTGAATCTCTGGTTTGGACAAATTTTGCATTTATTTTCTGATTGATTGGCTGTATTATGATTATTGGATCCAAATTTAAATGCTGAATTGTTATTGTTGTTGTTATTGTCTTCTGGGGCCTTAAATTCCAGTTTTGAAATAGAATTTATGTTTTGTTCTTAGTTTTTACACTTGATTTTGTTTTTGGGTGTGTTTTTGCTTAAAACACATTTGTTTAGCAATTTTGAATGTGTTTTTGAAACAATTGAATTAATTTTGTTGACTTTCTTAGTTTTTAATTCTGAATTTAAAAATGCAGTTTACAGTCCTTGAGAATTATTCAAACATCTTGTATTTGTGTAAGGTATGGAATTCCTTACACACACTTATGGAGGGATTGTAAGTAGACTGGTTCTTCATTGATGCCCCCTCCCAAGTCCCTGAGTCCTTCCGGGCGGCAGTATTCCACACAGTGTTGTGGGTAATCCATGCTGCTGTCCTTAAATCCTTTGTGTCCACTCCCCATCCAGCACAAGTTCCAAACTCCCTCATGACACACAAACTTGGGTGGATTATAAGCCAGGTCTTCTATGGTAACTCATCCAGTGCACTATGCCGGGAGCTGGCAGAAGAATGATCCTTAATCCCTGGTTTGATCCTCTTTCCTGACCAGAAACAGGCAGTCTTTGTCCTCCCAGAAACAGTCCAAATGTCCCTCACCCCATCATCTCCTCCCCCTCAAGGTTTTCCTCTGGGACCTCTGGTTTCCTTGACCCCTCTCCCTTAGAACTTTCCTCTTTTTCTTTTGCTTGATCATTACTTTTTGGCCCTAAAGGCTTGTTGTACCAGTCAGAAATGTCTGGGCAACTTGAATAAAAAAATGAACTTTGAGATGACCAACACTCCTGCAATGTTTGTCACTATGATGAACCAAGCACTAAACAGTCTCTCAAATACATTATGCTACCTTAACAATATCATCATATTCTCAAAAACAAAAGAGGAACACCTCATGTATGTCCGCAAGACACTCAATTGACTTGCAAAGCACAAACTCTACGCAAAGCCTAGCAAGTGCCAATTTATGGAGAAGGAACTCTTGTTCTTAGGCTAAATTGTCTCTAATGGTGGCATCAAAGCAGATCCAGATAAAATAAAAGCCATAAATAACATGCAACACCACACCTCCGTTAAACAAGTCAGATGCTTTCTCAAATGGTGGCTTACCTAAGGAAATACATCAAAGACTGCAGGAAACTCACCGCACCAATCAATGAACTAACCTAGGGTAATTCCAAAAAGAAATTCATATGGACACCAGAATGCGACAATGATTTCCAACTAGTAAAATAAGCCTTGATCAAAGCACCAATCCTGCAATAACCTAATAACAACAGGTGCTACAAGATTGAGTCGGATGCCAGTTACACCGCCATTGGTGTAGTCCTACGCATCTGCCAGCCAGGACAGCAAGACTTGCTGCCAGTATGTTACAAAAGTAGAAAACTAACCAACACTGAGCAGAGATACCCAATACACAATAAGGAATTGCTAGTAATATATCACACATGCAAGAAATGAAGATGTTACTTAGAAGGACATTTAAATGTCTGAGTACTAACTGACCATAAATCCTTAATCTATTTCAAAACTCAGAACACACTTTCACAGTGACAAGCCAAATGGATGTCCCTGCTGGAGCAGCTCAATCTGAACATCCAGTACAAAAGGGGACAGAGCTGGTCACAGCTGATGCGCTCTCTAGGCTATGTCAGCCAACAGAGGATCATCCTGACCACCTGGACCCCAACTGGCCCAAACTATATAACAATGAGTACAAGACAAAAGGGAAATACCCCTATACACACCAACTAACCCATGATACATTAGTAAGAAATGAAAAATATTTCCACGTATGAAATGGCACTTTATACCAAATCATAATGACAAACATGTTCCCTACATCCCACTCACACAAAGAGTTGACAATATCCTAAGACATCACTGTCTACTAGGACACACAAAGGCTAACAATCTATACCTCACATTAAAAAAGATAGTATGGTTGCCCAATCTTAAAAAAATTAATGTTCTGAAAAAGTGCACAGTGTGTGTGAAATACGCCTACACAAAGGCTCCCCAGCCAATGGTTAACCCAGTACCTGACCCTAAACGATTCAAGGTTTGGAGACTGGACGTAGTGGGCCCCTTCCCAGAAACAAAGACAACAATGTTTTCAAATTGTACCCATTGACTTTGCAACACACTGGTCTAACTGCTGAGCAACAAAGAATCACAAGGCAGAAACAATAAACTGCTTCATTAAAAAGGCAACAATAGACAACTGCAGTACTCCAGACTCCATCATAACTGATGGAACAACAGAGCTATCAGGCCACATAGTAAACAACAATTTAAAAGGAAAAAATGTCAAACATTCCACAACCTTGCCCCACAGGCCAACAGCAGAGTTGAATGCCTAAACAGCAGCCTCATCAGAACCCTCAAGAAAATAATGGATGGCAAAGCCAAAGACACATGGCCACTATACGTGAAACATACATTATTAGTATCTTGGGTCCGCATCAATCAAGGGACAGGATACTCACTGTTTGAACTAACATACAGATACAAACCAGAGATACTCACCCACAATAACCAACCATATGTGAAAATCCCCCAGGAAAACATCCCACAGTAGAACAAGCACCAGCTCTACAACACATACGCCTCAAAGATAAAATAGCAGGGAAAAAAGGCTCAAAGCACAAAAGATAACCTCAACCAAGGGACCACTCCCCATCAACTCTCCCATCTGGGTTCTGGCTGGGAACAAGAAGAAGCTGGACTCAGTACACAGGGGACCAGGAAGAATCATCAAATACAGGCCAGAAAGGAACACCTACTGGTTAAGTTCTAAGGCGCCAAAGACCCTGTCATCAAAAAAATACCACAGATCCCGCCTCCGCCTTAGCAAGGGAGAACACTCAACCCAGTTGGTACCAAATAGCAAACAACTCCAGGAACATCAGGCGGCAGCTGTCAAGACAAAGCCCCCTCCTGATGTACCAGAGTAGCCCCTTAAGGGGGGTGTTGAGGAGCTGGATGTACAAGTATTCTGGCCACTGCTGACACACTTAACATCCAGTCATTGCCTGGTTTGGTGCCAATTCAATATACCGTTCTACATACCAGAAATGGCAAAAAGTCAATATCACAAAACTGTCCATGTATCCAGCAACTTGAACCCATCCAGCACATGACCATCCTTATCTTTGATCCAACTTAAATCCCCGTCATAACACCAGCTATATAAGTCAAAAATATTAACCAATAAAATATACTTTCTTCTTCTTAATATCATATTCAAAGCTTCCCCAAAAGTTGCTCCTTATCACTAGTATCTCAAGTGCACACTGGCTATAGGACTGGTTAATCACCATTTGAACTAACCTATGAATATAAACCAAATATTATCACCTGAAACAAACAAATATACATACATAAAGATCCCCCAAGGAAACCTCCTTTTGTAAAACAAACTCTTGAACTAAAACACATACATTTCAAAGCTAAAATAGCAGAAAACAAGGAAATCAAGACACAGAAATTATCCTCTAACAAGGAATTACTCCCGCTCAATGCCCCTGTTTGGTTCCTGGCAGGAAACAGAAAGAAGCTGGACTTGGTACATAGAGGGCCAGGAAGAATCATAAAGTACAACCAGAGATGAACACATGCCTAGTCAAATTCTAAGGAGCCAATGAGCTACTCACAAAGAAATACCATTGATCATGCCTCTGCCTCAGCAAGGAGGAACACTCCAGTTAGCTAGTAACTACTGTAGATCAACTTCAGGGATCCCAGGCAACTGCTGTCAAGACCAGGTCTCCACCTGATATACCCAAATATTTCCTTAAAGGGGGAGTGTGTCAAAGGTTTGGATGTTAAACCAATTGAGCTATTACCAACTCAGTTCAACATCCATATATTGCCTAATTTAGTACTAAACCAATTTCCCAACCACTTGCCTGTTTTGGTATTAAACTGATTTCCACCTGACTTATCCATCTACCTGCTCATCCCTTATCTGAGTCCTGTCACCTGATACCAACAGCTAATCCCATTTATCTCCCTGCTACAATATTTCTGGCTATAAAAGTCTAATTATAAATATAATAAACATATTTTCCCAAAATCACTCTTTGAAGCTTCCCCAAAAGTCACCTCGTAATCATTATATTAGATATCTTAAAGCCTGTTGCTTGCCTATGCCATTTAATTATCATTTACAAAAGTGAAAATCAATGGCAAGCAATGATCAACTTTCTGAAGTTTTTAAACTAAAAATATTTGAAGTGTCCCTGATTTCAATACAAGATATAGAATAGCGATCATTCTGGATTTATACTTTCTACGGAACAATTTAAGAGCCTCGAACGATTTTTTTATAAAGTGGACGTTATTCATCCGAGAACTTGAAGTTTGGGTTCAGCTTGTCAACCTTCAGGGTCAAGGCGACAGCAAATGCTGCCCATATCGTGTATGGGACCATCAATAGTCCGGCCATTTGGTTTATAACAAAGAAGCACACCATCGCAGCAACAGAAAGTGCTAATAGAAGAATGATGTCAGCAATGGCAAGCTCAATATCGCGCTTCACAAAGTAAAGATTGGACCATAGGATGTTGGCCATCAGTTGGCTCCAGAACAGGTACACTCCCCATTCCTTGGATATTTGACTTTTTGTGCTGTTCTGAACAAGATATAGAGCATAGCCTGTGCTTAGGTAGAGGTAAATCCAGATAGGAGCAAACACGTAGCGGGGTGGGTTGAACCATGGCTTCTTGACGTTCTGGTACCATTTGGATTTGACTGCGCTGCGGGTATCCCAGGCACCGGCAAAGCCACAGAAAAGAGGTGTTAGCATACAGATGGCGAGTGAGCTTTGCATTTTTGAATGATGGATGTTGTTGTTTGCCGTTTTTATAACTTAAAAATGAATGTAAACCATTTTGGGTGAACTTGTCTTAATATTTATATTGGACTGGTTTGAGTATTGATCCAGTCAGTCGTGAGGTTCGGGAATTTGACGGTTCGTATATGATGCTTAGTAAGGTTGTCTGTTTCTTGCCATGTTTATTTTTCTTGTGTGATATTGTGCGTCATAAGACTTATGCAAGATGACTACTGCCAAACTAGAAGCTCTTAAACTGCGCCATGTTTGATGTCGAGACGCTTCGGTCTAGACTTAAGCTGATTATGACTATCCGTCTCAACAGGAGTGGCTCTAAATCAAATGCGAGATTTAGACTGAATTTTGAATTCATGTTGTCACAATCTAGATTTTCTAGGGCTGCAGAGCGTTTAGTCGAAACTTTATGGCTGAAACTAGAGATGCTTCGCTCAGTCTTGGCTGGCTTCCAGTTTTATCTGCCACAAACAAAATGGAGATTGTAAATGTTTTAAGAATAAGAAATAACTCGTTGGAGAGGTGGCCCTGGCTGTAACCTGCCCAGTTTGAAAATATGAATCTTTTTTAAAAGCCAAAATATATTCAATTTTAAAAATAGTGTACTGTTTATGTCTCACTACCTTGAATATTGACAAGATGTAATTGTTTTAACTTGTTAGTTTGCTTTGGGCCTAATTAATTATTTACTTTAAAATAGCTTTTCTTGATTCACCACAAATTTTCAGTAAAAGTCAGCTTAACTTTTACCAAATCGATCATATCTATTCAGAGATATTCGAAATATTTATCTTTGCTAAAAATAGAAGCTTAATCAACCATGTAGCTATTGAAGGTAGCAAACTTATTGACTAATAAGCCCACAATGAGTTTCTTCCTTTCCCCTTGAATTATGAATTTAAGATATGTCGCAAGAATCATATTTCATAACCACTAGTAAATCCAAAAATTAATTGCAGGATTTGACCTATGAATTGAACATACGGTAAGTAAGCTGGGACAAAGCAGCCCAAATCAAGAAACTCCACTCTGACTAAAATCAAGAAATAATTAAAAATTTTGATAGCCATGTTTAAACATGAAAATAAAATATCAGATTGTCTAAAATATGCTCCAGAAAAATATTCCACACTGAAAATCACTAAATAGAAAGTGCAATTATATTCAAGAGGAAACGATAACCCAAACATAAACTAAAAATAGTAAATCGCAGAAATCCAAAATAGCCCCCCAAAGTGCAAAAAAATATCAAAGTGCAAAAATTAATTTCTTGGAAGTTAACTCTGAGACCAAAAATCTTATAATTTTTAATATAAAGATATACACTTCAAAACTTCTACTAGAATAAAAAGACTCGAATAAATTTATTTCTGAAATAACCATAAGACAGTTAATTAAAAAAGCTTAAATTAGGGGCAGGAAGATATTCCGTCAATTTTTGTTCCATAAACCAATTTTCTGTCAACCAACAAAAAACACACTAATTTTATGACACTCTGATTAAATACAAATAAAAACCCAATTTTCTACCAAAAATTTAAATCCAATTAATTGCTAACTTTGGCAGTTAATAAAAACATAAATTGCATATCAAAATAAGCTAAAATGTTTTTACATCAATTAAAATACAGCTAAAAATATTAAATTTAATAAGAATAAATTTGAAATCCTAAAATATAAAATTTTGTTATCAATCTAATAAAAAATAACCAAATGTTTTCAAAAAAAGATATGAGAAGACAAGCAAATAGTCTCTTATATTAAATATTAAAAATTGTTCAAACTCAAAGTTCATAGCTTTTGAGACCCTCTTCAGGTATTCTAGAATCTCATTCCTTCTGTAGCCCCTATATACCTGATTGTACATTGTGTCCTTCTTCGGTTCATGTTGGCTTTTTTGGAGGGGGGAGGGGCTAAATTTTCAATTTCCTGATGAGGAGCAACTTTAGGGAAAGCTTCAAATATGGAATTAAGAAGAAGAGAAGTATATTTTATTAGACAATACTTTAGACTTATATAGCTTGCACTGTGATGGGGATATAGTTGGATCAAAGATAGGGAAGGCCATGTGCAGGATGGCTTTGAGTCACTGGATACTTGGACAAGTCATGTGATATTGGTTTTTTGCCTTTCTTGGTATGTAGAACAATATATTGGATTGACACCAAATCAGGCAATGACTGGATGTTAAGTGTGTCAGTGGTGGCCAGAATATCCTACATCCAGCTCCTTGACACCCCCTTAAGGAGTTACTCTGGTTCATCAAGAGGGGGCTTTGTCTTTACGGCTGCCGCCTGATTTTCCTGGAGTTGTTTGCTAGTGGGTACTAGCTGTGTCAAGTGTTCCCCTTTACTGAGGCAAAGGCAGGATCTGTGGTATTTCTTGATGACAGGATCTTTGGCGCCTTGTAACTTAACTAGATGGGTATTTCTGTCTGGTTGATATCTGATGACTCTTCCTGGTCCTCTGTGTACTGAATCCAAATTCTTCCTTTTCCCCGCTAGGACCCAGATGGGGGAGTTGATTGGAAGTGGTTCCTCTGTAGAAGTTACCTTTTGTGCTTTGAGCCTTTTTATTTCTGCTATTTTAGCTTTGAGGCATACATGTTGTAGATTTGGTACTTGTTCTACTGTAGGGGGTTTCCCCGGGAGAATCTTTATGTATGGCTGCTTGTTGCAGGTGACTATCTTTGTTCTGTATATATATGTTAGTTCAAACGGTGAGTAGTCTGTCCCTTGGTTGGTGTGTACCTGCAATACTAATAATGCATGTTTCACGTATAGTGACCATGTGTCCTTGGCTTTGCCATCCATTATTTTCTTGAGGGTTCTGATGAGGCTGCTGTTTAGGCGTTCAAATCTGCTGTTGGCCTGTAGGGCGAGATTGTAGAGTGTTTGATGTTTTTGGATTTTAAATTGTTGTTTACTACGTGACCTGATAGCTCTGTTGCTCCATCAGTTATGATGTAGTCTGGAGTACCGTAGTTGGCTATTATTGCCTTGTTAATGAAGTGGATTATTGTTTCTGCCTTGTGATTCTTTGTTGCTCAGCAGATAGGCCAGCATGTAGCAAAGTCAATAGCTACATTTAAGAAATGTTGGTTTGTTTTTGTTTCTGGGAAGGGTCCCACTACATCCAGCCCCCAAACCTTAAATAGTTCAGGGTCCAGTACTGGGAAAACTGTTGGCTTGAAAGCCTTGGTGCTGGCATATTTCTCACACAATGTACACTTTTTCAGAACATCAATTATGTCTTTTTTAAGATCAGGCCACCATAATGTCACTTTTAGAGTGAGGTATAGGTTGTTAGCCTTTGTATGTACTAGTAGGCGGTGATGTCTTAGTATAGTGTTGACTCTTTGTGCAAGTGGGATGTAGGGAATATGTTTGTCTTTATTGATGTAGTAAACTGTGCCATTTAATATATGTAAATATTTTTATTCCTTACTAATGTATCATGGGTTAGTTGATGTGTGGAGGGGTCTTTCCCTTATGTCTTGTACTCAGTGTTATATAGGTTGGGTCAGTCAGGGTCCAGGTGGTCAGGATGATCCTCTCATGGCTGACATAGCCTAGAGAGCGCATCAGCTGTGACCAGCTCTGATTCCTTTTTATATTGGATATCCAGATTGAGCTGTTCGAGCAGGGACATCCATTTGGCTTGTCACTGCCGAGTGTGTTCTGAGTTTTCAAATAGATTAGGGATTTATGGTCAGTTAGTACTCAGAGTTTAAATGTCCTTCTAGATAAAATATCCATTTCTTGCATGTGTGATATATTGCTAGTAATTCCTTATTGTGTATAGGGTACCTCTACTCAGTGTTAGTTAGTTTTCTACTTTTGTAACATACTGGCAGGAAGTCTTGCTGCCCTGGCTGGCAAATACGTAGGACAGCACCAATGGCGGTGTCACTGGCATCTGACTCAAGCTTGTAGCACCTGTTGTTGTTAGGGCATTGCAAAATTGACACATGGTGAATAGTGGTATTCACAACATTGGGAATTCTTGTTAAATTCTGGAGTCCAGATGAATTTCTTTTTGGTATTACCCTTGGTTAGGTCATTGATTGGTACAGTGAGCTTTCTGCAGTCTTTGATGTATTTCCTTAAGTAAGCTACCATTTGAGAAAGTGTCTGACTTTTTTGACGGAGGTGTGGTGTTGCATGTTATTTATGGCTTTTATTTTATCTGGATCTGCTTTGATGCCACCATCAGAGACAATGTGGCCTAAGATCAGGAGTTTCTTTTCCATAAATTGGCACTTACTGAATTTGGCATAAAGTTTGTGCTTTTCAAGACAATTGAGTGTTTAGCAGACATGCATGAAGTGTTCCTCTTTTGTTTTTGAGAATATGATGATATTGTTGAGGTAGCATAATGTATTTGGGAGACCGTTTAGTGCTTGGTTCATCATAGTGACAAACGTTGCAGGAGCGTTGGTCATCCCAAAGTTCATTACCCTACATTCAAAAGATCCAAATTGTGTACAGAACACAGTTTTTGGTAAGTCCTTTTCCTTTACTTCAACTTGGTTGTAACCTGAGGTGAGGTCACTTTTGGAGAAAAATTTGGCTCCCAAGAGTCTTGCAAACAGATCCTCTATGAGTAGAAGAGGGTATTTATTCTTTACTGTGCTTGCATTTAGTGCTCTGTAGTCAGTTACTAGACAGAGTGAGCCTTCCTTTTTCTTTACAGAAAAACACTGATGCCCCCAAGGGGATTATGATTGGTGGATGAAGCCTTTAGCTAAGTTATCCTCAATATGTTCTTTGAGGGTTTGTGTCTCCATAGGGGAGAGTCTAAGAGGGGTGCAGGCTTGGGTATGGCCTTGCATAGGTCAATGCTGTGTTTGACCTCCCATCCAGGAGGTAGCTCTGTGATCTCTTCCTTAAATACATGAGTGTATTCCTTTAGGAGTGCTGCAAGTTCTGGGCATTAAGGGTTGGGTGTGTGTATATTATTGAATTTGGTGTACCTCATTATATGGAGTGTACTGTCTTTGGTTAGACGTTCTGAGCTGTCCTGATTTATGACTTTGACAAATACTGTGTCTCTTAGGATGAGATCTTTAGGCTCTTTGAAAATGTTGAAATTGACTCCATTTTATTTGATGGTCATGGTCTTTATTTTCCAGCATACACTGGGGTTCACTTGTGCAAACCAGTCCATGCCTGCTACAATATTGTAGTTTATGTTGTTCATGACAAGTCCTTTGATGGATGTTTGAATGCCTTGGAGGTCAATTATGAAGGGAGTTGTTTTGTCTTCAAGTAGAACCTTTGATTTGTCTGCCATTCTGGCATATTTGAAGTTGGATTTGACAACTGGTATCTTATATTTGGTTAAAAATGGTTTGCTAACAGGTGTGTTGTGCACCAGATTCAAATAAAATTTTATGTGTATAATATTTATAAGTGCATGGGTAGACAAGAAGTTGTGAGCAATCTTTAATTTTTATATTCATAAAAATGGAGGATTGTGGGACACATGGGATGTGAGGAGCAAAGTTTGTGCCTTGGTACAGTTTCTTGTCAAGTTGGGGGGAGACAGGGACACTTAAGCCTGTTTTTCCTCCTCTTTTCCCTGCTCCTCTGTTTCAAGACCTTTGAGGTCAGAGAATGTGGGGTTAGATTCATAGCAGGTTGCTGTTTCAGCATTGTTTACTTTTTTGGTGTCCTCTTTCTTGGGACAGGAGTGGTTTGCGCTCTGGCTATGATTGCCATTGTTTTAATTGGAGTTGCTATTGCTATGATTGGTGTTTTGGCGTTCATTGCCATTGACATTCTCTCTGTCATTTCTGTTGGAGGAGTGGTTGTTATTGTGTGCAGCATATTCCATGTTTGTACGTATTTCTGTGTGTCTGGCTTCTGCAATGAGTGCAGGCATGGAGGTATTGGCCTCTGGACAGATGAGTGCAACAACTGAGGGTTTTATTCTTTTGATAAACAATGCTCTGGTGTGTACGTTGTCAGCTTGCGCTGGATTTTGGATTTTGCGGTGTATTTCCTTAAATTCATTGGCGTAGGCTGTGATAGTAGTCTTCTGAGGAAGATCACTGAGCTGTATTGCAATGTCTTGGAGGGATTCAGTGATACAGAAATTGTGTGTGATAACCGCTTTGAACTCTTCCAAGTTGTCAATCTGGTTGTCAGTTTGTGAGCCAACCCAGGTGGCAAACCAGTTAGCTGTGGCCTTGTACAGGCGTTTGCTGGCTTCCTGGACCCATTTTTGTGGGGGATGTTGTAAGAGAGGGGGGCTAGACTAACAAAGTCTGGCTCCCATCCTGGTGGGACCAACCACCAGGATACCATCCAGTGCAATACTGGGATAGCCACTCGAAGGGGCCTCCCAAAGGAGACAGGATGTGAAAGGGGAGGGAAGTATGCATCCAAAGCCATGACCATGGCTCCAGTAAGTAACCATAGAGAGTGATCCTGAGTGAAAGGGGCCTCTGTATTTGACTCAGGGATTTGGCGCAAGGGGGAAGGATTAACCAAGTCAGAAGAAAGAGTTTCAGTAGTCACAGATTTCATAGGTGGCAACAACTCTTCAAGATGAGAAGACAACCACAAAAACAACCCATAGGATCCTGGTTTGAAGGGAATTGGGGTGAGATGCTCAATTACATTTGTAAAATGACTAGGAATAAACTCAGAAGGTCAAGAAATCAAGGAAAGTTTGCTCCAAAAGTCTGGGTTTGAGGACCAGAACAAGAGGGAAATGGGCACCAGTATCCACATAGCCATCTTGTACCAAGGTGACAACATGATTCCAGCGGGTATCCTTCTTTTGCTAAGACTACTGGGCGGACGGACCAGTACTTGGAACAAATCCCAACAAAAAACGGCGGGCAGTTGGGCAGGCGGGCCAGGGAAGGCGGTTGGCGGGGACAATTATGTGCTCAGGTAAATAACAGGGAATGGTCCAAGTTATTGTTCTTGGAACAATTCCTAACAAAAAACAACGGGCAGACAGGCAGATGGGCAGGCAGGCCAGAGAAAGAAGGAGGCGGGAACAACAGCAGGAGTTGGGATAAATACCTTTTATTGTTAAACAAACTTTAAAACACAAAAGATTTGAAAAGTCAGGAGTTTATTCAACAATTGGAATTGGTAAGCAAGGGACCTGATGGCCCATGCTTCCATTTTATGCAAAAGGGGGTGATAGGACGGGAGGGTTTATGAAAGGGGCTATTGGAGTGCAATCTAAAGGGGAGCCTATTAAAGAGTACTAGCCAATCTTATCTTGGTTTGAGACCCAGAAAATAGGGGCCGCGGGGCCGGATGTAAGCCTCAACCCCTTTATTGGCTAGGAACCTTCCGAGGACTCAGGGTGCGCATTCCCCCTAATGTCTTCCTCTGACGTCTCCACCGGAGAGCTCCAGAACCCAATTGTTTTGGGCCGGGGGACTCCCGGGCTGGAGGAATTAGTTACCTGGGACACCTCTGGTTGCAGGTTTTGGTACCCAATTTCCCTGGGCCACAGATTTGACCTTTCCGACTTCATGTGGCCCGCATTTTTTTGTTGGTTTGATAATTGTTTCAGGACCGGGCAACACCAGGACAACAAGCAATCCAACCAAATTAATGTCTCTTCCGCAGTTGGAGGGGACTCCAAAGGGGAAATGAGAACTTCGGCCGGGAAGGCTAACACAAAGCGTTCATCTACTGTGTGAGCCAAGTCCTCCAGGTTTTGGAGGGGTTTTGCCTGCACGTGGGCCACCTTTTTTGATGGTCTGGGAATACATCCCAATCTAGGGCCAAAGGTGGACCGCGGAACTTTACAGATGTGGCTGGCACGGAGTTTAGCAGCTGAGTGATCTAGCCAGTCAATGACATTTTCTTTGTTTTTACCAAAGAACTTGTTGATACCAATTTACTTGGTGTTGGTAACTTCACCTGTGATAGGCATTTGTGTGTTTTTTGTGGTTGGAGAGAGCAACTGTATTGAATTATCTTGGTGCATCCTTTGGGCATGACCAGTCCTTTTAATACAGTCACTCACTAGGTATTTCTTTGTCAATGTCATGGGCACAGAAGTACCTTTTCTAGATCCCCTGCTATGTGGCCTGGCTTAGTACATGAGCAAAGGTGTGCAGGGTTTGTTCATCCATTTTCTCTTTTATGGGTGTGGTTGAAAAAAACTGTAGCTACTACAAGTGATAAGAAGCAAATTTTGGGGAAGCTTTGAATATGGAATTAAGAAGAAGAGAAGTAAATTTTATTAGACAATACTTTAGACTTATATAGCTTGCACTGTGGTGGGGATATAGTTGGATCAATGATAGGGAAGGTCATGTGCAGGATGGGTTCAAGTTACTAAATATTTGGACAATTCATATGATATTGGTTTGTTGCCTTCTTAGGTATGTAGAACAATATATTGGATTGGCATCAAATCAGGCAATGACTGGATTTTAAGTGTGTTGGTGGTGGCCAGAATGGCAACAGCGCCCATGTTGACACTTTTAATGTCAACACTATAGTAAAGTGACAACCCGGTTTTACTTAATGCCGTTTCCTGGATCTCAACACTTTTTTAATTAACAAAACACTTTACCCTGAACATTTTGAATATAAAAAATATTTTAAAATACATTATTATACTAAAATAACCCCAGAGAGTTCAAAACTACAATAAAAAATTACTATAAGTAATAAGAATAAGGAGATATAAGCAACTATTTTTCATTTTACTATGTAAATTACACTCTTTATTATAAAATTATTTTTTCCCATAAAAAATAAAATTCCAATGATCCAAAAATAAAGATATTTTATATGTCATAATAACTACAAAATATAAGAAAATTCTATATTTAATTTATTATACTTTTTATAAGCATAACTGAAAATATCTCATGCCTTAAAGATAAATTAACAAAATATAAGATATTTCTTACAAAACCACATTGAAAATGTATCTGAAACTTATCATTTATACTTAAAAAGATTAGTACTATCCAAAAAAATCAAAAAATTAAAAGTTTAAAAGTAAAATATATATATGCAAAGCAAAGCAAAGTTTATTTGGCTAATTAAAGCCACCAGCAAGAGCAGTTGTAACATCTTCAAGGTATTTTTTGATTTCTGCCACCTTATACTTTTTCTTGACCATCTTTTGCACGTCCTCCTGGTAGCCTTGCTCCTTTTACTTCCTCTTCTTGGGGGCCACCTGGTTGGCCAGGTCGTGGAACTTGGAGACAGTCCGGGCCTGCTCCTCTTATAGCTTAGAGAAGAATTTGTTGTACTTGGGGTTGATCCCAAACTTCACCTTCAGGTGCTTATGCCAAACCTCAAGGCTAGAGGTGGTCTTCATCTCCCCCTTGAGGCAGGCACCTTTACAGTTCCAAGGGGCAGTGGCCCCGCTCTTACCTCTCCAGGCAGTCACCTTCTTGCCCACCCATTGCCACTTGAAGTAATCCAGGTAGCCTTTGAAGATGGTGGAGTGCTTCTTCACGTAAGCATCCTCCAGGAGGGCCTCAAAGCCAAGCCCAGTATGCTCTGGGCGCTCAAAAGCCAAGGCAGCAAAAGTGAGTAAGGGCAAAGCAGCTTTCCCCTTACCATTGTTAAGATACTTGTCAAAAAGATCTTTCTCACTCTTGAGATTCTTGACAAGGGCCTGCCTAAAATGGAAGAAGCAGCCCTGGACTTCTCCATTGAAGGTGGCCTGGAAGGCTCTGAACTGAGCCTGCCCAAAGTCCATTATGATAAAATTTGGCCCAAGTGAGCGCACATGAGCTAGCTGCTCAGCAGCTATAGTTGCCTCATCCTTCTCAGCAGAGGAGGGATTTGCCCGTGTGGTGTGGGTGGGAGGGGGGAGCTGGTTGTCAGGAAGGGAGCTCAAAGCATCCCAGACAATCTTGAAGGCTCTTCATAGACCTCTGTCTTGGAACCAGGAAGGAGAAAGAACACAAGGGGGATGACCTGGTCATTAAACTGCCCATGCAGGACCCAAAGCTGCTTGAAGAGAGAGGGGCAAGTAGCAATTGTGCCATCACACAGCCAGGTGGTAGCAGTGTTCAGCTGCTCCAGGTTTTGGGTTGTGGGGTAGGCTACAATCCTATCCTTCACTTCCTGCCCATTGTCATGGAGCAGGAACATCTCACCATCCTCTGTCTTCTTGAGGGCATCTGTGAGGATAAGGTCCTTGATACTGGTGGCACTCTTGGCCAGGGGATTGGAGGCTTGACACCTATCACTCACAAACTTGACCAACTGGGTGTGAGTAGGGACCCTCTTGAGGTTGGTAGGGGACAGATACTTGCAAGCAAGCATAGCCAGCTGGGTGGCAGAAAGGTCTTTAGAGGTGAGCATAATCTGCACAAGGTACCATTTGAGAAGGCAGGGGATGGTAGTGTTGGGCTTGATGCAGGTATGCTTACCCTTGATAGATTGGACCAAGTCCCAGCACTCAGTGTTGAGCCGCACTGGGCAGGAGTGGTCCTCACAGGTGTAATGTTGGCTCTTGAAGCTCTGGTTGGCATTGTTGCAACTGAAGATATACACATTGGCCACCATGGCCAGTCCACCCTTTACGCTCATGATTGGGAAGTATTTGGACAAGGAAGAGGGACTTTAAATTTGCTGTCAATGTTGCAGATGTTGTGGGCCAACAGAGGGTCCCAAGGGCCAGCAGGAGCATGGCAGAAGCCAGGGAAGTGATTGAGGCGGGGCTTTGAATCATCCCCAGATGAACTTGAAGGGGGAGAGTTTGGCGGGGGTGGGGAAGCAGAAGGGGGCTTATTGCAGTGCTCCTTGTGTGCAGGAGACTTATCTTTGGGAGGGGTGTTTTTGCCTTGCCGCTTCTTCTTGGTTGGCTCCTCATCAGAAGCCAAGTTGTAGAAACTGTGCTCTGTAAGAGAGCCATCAGTTTCCTCTCCCCCAGTAGAGTGAGCAGGGCTCTTCTCAGGAGAGGGCTCAGGGGAGGGCTTTAGGGATGGCTTGGGGGATGGTTTGGGGGTAGCCTTCTTTGATGAGACATGCTTTTTCTTGGTAGATTTGGTTATCTTTGAAGGACGCTTGGTACCCTTTGGCTGTTTGGAAGTGTTCTTGTCCTAAAATAATAAGTAAAATGGTTTAAAATAAAGCAATGTATTAAAAAACAAAAAAAAACAGCTTAAAAAGCATAATATACAAAAAGTCAATCTTAGATGGCTTTTCTTGGCATTTAAAAGTTAAAAAATACTTGTATAGTTTTTATTTTATTAAAGTTATAAATAGCAAGTTAAAAGTTAAAATATTTATGTGAAAGTATTATTTTAGATTTAAATTTTATTTTAAAAATTAAAAAATATTAAAGAGAAAAGTCAAAAATACAACATATCAAAAAATGAGAAGTTTTTATTATGTAAAACATAAAGTTTTACATGTGAGAACTGAAAAGCGTCAACATTATGAGTGACAATTAGTAAAAAAAAGCTGAATTCTCACTGATGATTACAAAAATTGTAGAAATTATTTTTGACAACATTGTTACTGTCAACATTTTTTGAAAATTTACTATGTTTTTTTGTATTACACTTAATTAAATTTAAGTGGGCTAGCAAAAAATAAACTGTTTTCTGTGTGTTTTTGTTCATATATAAAATTAAATAAAAACATATAAAAAAAGTAAAAAAAAGTATCAAAGTTCTTTATTCTTTTATTGAAAATAATATTTGGCTAGTGGTAATATGATATTTTACCATTGCATATATTTGAATTTGTGAAGAAAGTTATATTCAGTAATAAAAAGGGTAAAGTGTTGACAACGTCACTTACAAATTTCTTTATATGAGGTGGCATATTAATCTAGGCTTAATTGTGCCACTCTAATTTGCTTAACTCCACCTGTCAGGAAGCCAGTTGTAAGTAGAGGCCTTGGGCGGCTCGGGGTGAGGTATGGCCGAGTTGGCAGGTAGGGCCCACCATAGAATGGGTGCTAACTTGATAATATAAGATACAGATCGCCTGAGTAAGGACCAAGGTCCGGAGTTGGGGACCATGGAATCTACCAATCCTGTCAAAGTAATGTAGAGTACTCCAAACAGTTGGGTAGAGGTGGTCTTGGCTGCGGCAGTGGGTTCTAACAGGCAGTCTGGTTGTGGTGTTAAAGGAGGAGTCATAGGAACAAAGTAGGCAGGCAGGTAATTGTACTTGTCTTTGAACAGTAAGGGCAGGATCTCAACCCTCTTTCCTCTACGTTCTATGTACTAGGTACTTCTAGTCCTTGCCAAAGGGTTGGCAATGAGGATGGTTTCCAAGTTGTACTCTGAATAGGCCAGGTTGGGGGGGATATTCAGTAAAATTCACAGGTCCAAAGGGGGCTCCCGGGGAATGGTATAATGCCTGGGACAATTTGGCAGGTTGGTCTTGGGGGAGGGCGGCGGCCTGGTGGTCTACTTGACTGGAATTAAGATGGAAGATCACTAAGACTAGATAGGGTAAGATTTGTTTAAACCAAAGGCTCATAAAACTTTATTATCAAGAATGATGATGGGGGTTTTGCCATTCTGCCAGGGTTTTAATACCCTGGGACTTTGCTTCTTTGATTTTTGCAGGGTTCAGGTTTGCAGAAAAGGCACTGGCGGGACGTGGGTCTTGGCATGGGGTCTTGAGGACGGCAGATCCAGGTTGTGCCTGTTCTGGCAAATTGGAAAGGCAACACTTTGTTTTGCTGCCACTGTTCACTATGTCACCTGAGTAGTCCAATTGCACTACCCCTTATGGGCGGGAGACTGGCAGTTGCTGGTGGTCATTGGCAAGGTTAAAAATAGGTTTTGTCTTAACCTCCTTAAGGCAAGTTGCAACCTCTTCACAGGTTTGGGTCTTTGGTGGCCCAAGGTTATCATCAATCAGATGACTATTTGGGGAATTGTCTCTGGGGGGCTGGCAGGTCTCGGAGTAACTTGTTAACTCGGGTTTGCAATTTAACCAGCGGGCGGTCCCCCATCCAATTTGTGTGACTTGAGTGATCTTTGGAGGGTCCTCTGTAGTAGTCTGGCGGAACACGGAGTAATTTACCAATTTGAGCCTGTCTTTTAATGGATTGGCAGGTCCTGGACTGGTCTCCTGGGAACTGGGGTTTAACTCTTGGGTTTTCAATACAAGTATTGAAATGCATTTATGACATCATCCCCTTCCTTCCCCAGGGTCCCTTCTTTCCTGGACTTCTTCTCAAGGTATTTTTGGATTGCTAGTTGGGCATTGGATAGGTTGCTTAATGGTTCCCAGGTGCTTTCCTCAGGTGGGTATCCCTTCCACTTGACGTAGTACTGGAGGGTTTTATAGTGGGTACGGTCTCCATGAACATATTCAACTTTGTATTCTTCAGAGCGTCCTACTTGGATGGGAGGGGGTTCAGTCTTGAGTTTCTGGTGGGGGAGTGAGTTCCCCTCTTTCTTGAATAGAAGCGCGCGGTGGAAGACGTTGTGTATTTTCCACGAGGGGGGTAATTTAAGTTCAAATGCTACTTCACCCACTAGTTTGGTGATCTTATAGGGACCGCTTTTTCTGTGGGCTAACTTCTGACAGGGAGCAGTCAGAGGCACGTTACAAGAGTCCAGATAGACTTTGTCCCCTACCTTCAATGGTTTCCCAGGAATTCTCTTTTTGTTGGCAAAAGCCTTATAAGTCTGGACAGCACAGGTCATATTCTTCAAACAGGTTTGTTGGGTGTTGTGTATCTGTTCAATCCAGGTTTGTCCTGATGGGTTTATTTCCTTACTGCTAATGCTGGGATCCCAGAATGGGTCAAATCCATAATTGGCCTCGAAGGGGGACATTCCCGTGGAGGCGTGGTCTTTACTGTTGTAGGCATACTGAGCCATGGGTAGCATCTTGGCCCAGTTATCCTGGTTGGTGTTGGCATAGCATCTTAGGTATTGTTCAAGTATTTGGTTCACACGTTCAGTCTGGCCGTCAGTCTGTGGGTGGTAGGAAGTTGATACACAGTGCTTTACCCCAAGTCCTTCATCACCTGAGTCCAGTATTTGGAGGTGAATTGTGGTCCTCTATCAGTGATGATTCCAGACAGAGTGCCGTGTTGAGTTAGGATGCAGTTGTGGAAATGTCTAGCTGTCTCCGCGGCGGTGCAGTGAGTGGTGGTAGGTACAAAGTAGGACATCTTAGTAAACCTATCTACCATGACCAGGATGGCATTAAACACATTGGAGGGAGGCAGTTCTACAATACAGTCCATTGAAACGGACTGCCAGGGCCCCGCGGGTATGTCTAGCGGCCTCAGCAGGCCTTCAGGTTTGGATCTACGGGTTTCAGTTCTTCCACATGTCTCACAGCCTTCAATGTAGGCGGCCACATCTTTGTCCAGTTGGGGCCAAGCGTAATTCTTCTTGATTCCTCAGAGTGTCTTGAGTCTGCCAGGATGGTCGGCCATCTCTGAGTTGTGATAGTCAATGAGTACTTTGGTCCTTGTTTCACCTTCTGGTACATAGATCTGGTTGTGTAATAGCAGGGTGGATCCTTTCAGCAAGAATCCTTTCTTGTGGTGGCAGCTCTCTGGGTCTGAGGTCAAGTCAGCAACAAGGTAGGCTGAGTATTTGTCTTGTTTCTGCGCCTATATTACGTCAGGTTTGCGGGCCATGATTTTCATGTACATCAGTTGGATGCCTAGGCTGGCCGGGTCAAGGAGTACATGTGTGTTGTGATCCTTAGTTTCTGTAGAGGAAGGAGTCAGATTGGCTCTTCTACTCAGGGCGTCAGGTACCATATTCACCTTCCCAGGCTTGTAGTCAATGGTCAAGGTATAGTCATCCAGTTCCAAGGCCCATCTGGCCTGTCTCTGGTTTAGCTGTCTGGGTTTAAAGAAGTAAACCAAGCTCTTGTGATCGGTTAAAACTTTTACTGGAAATTTGGCACCACATAGGTACCGGCGCTAATGTTTCAGGGTCTTCATTATTTCAAGCATCTCCTTGTTGTAGATTGGGTAGTTTCCTTCAGCAGGCAGCATCTTCTTGGAGTAATATGCTACATGATGTAGCATACCATCCCCTCCTTACTGAAGAAGGACCCCACCCACCGCAAAGTCGGATGTGTTGGTTTCCAGCACAAATGGCTTGGATGGGTTGGGCATGGCCAGGACGGGGGCAGAGGTGAAAGCAAGCTTCAGGGCCTCAAATACTGATGTGCACTTGTCAGTCCAAGCAAAGGTAACCTTGTCAGAGCAAAGGCAGGTCAGGGGCAAGGTAATCAGAGAAATTTTTTGGATGAAACCCCTGCAATAATTTGCCAGGCCAAAAAAACTTCTCACATCTTTCCTGCATTTGGGCACCACCCAAGATGTTACTGCTTCTACTTTGTCCTGTGCCATGGCAAACACGCCGGTCTTCACAACATATCCCAGGAATTCAACTTCAGTCTGGAAGAATTCACACTTTTTAAGCTTAGCATATAAGTTTGCTTGGGAGAGTTTTTCTAGTATAAGGTCCAGGTGGCGCAGGTGTTCCTTGTGGGTCTTGCTGTAGATGAGGATGTTGTTGAGGTAGGCCACGCAGAACTGGTCAAGGTATTCACCCAATACTGTGTTTATCATGCGCTGGAAGATGCTGGGGGCGTTGCATAGTCCAAATGGCATCACCAGGTATTTGTAGAGTCCATACCTGGTCTTGAACGCGGTTTTGTATTTGTTGCCCTCTTTGATTCAGATTTGGTTGAACACATCTCTTAGGTCAATTTTTGAGTACACCTGGGCTCCAGTTAGTACGTTGCAAAGGTCATCAGCGTTGGGGATGGGATAGCAGTTCTTCACAGTGATATCATTCAGCTTCTGGTAGATCACGCAGGGGTGCATTCCGCTGTCCTTCTTCCCTACAAACAGCATTGGTGACAAGCACAGGGCCTTTAATACTCGGATGAAACCCTTTTTTGTCATATCCTCCAGGTAAGCTTTAAGGCCACCTGTTCTCGGTGGTTGCAACTATAGATGGGGCTGTGGTGTGGTTGGGTACCTGGTAGTAGGTCTATAGCGTGGTCGTATATTGAGTGGCTGGGTAGTTTTGTGGCTTCTTCTTTGCTTAATACATGGTTCTGCTTTTGCAGGGGAATAGGCAGTGTCCAGACGCTGGATTCCATCCTTATGGTTAAGAGTCTGTTGGTCGGAGTTCTGCCGGGGCTCATACAGAACGGAATGGTATCACAAGATTCAGGTCGTCCTAAGGTGGCGGTCTGCTCACAATAATTTAGAATAATACCATGTCTGTTGGACCATGAGTCCCCCAGTACTAGAGAATGGGGCAATACTTGTAAGAGGATCAAGGGAGTTGGGTATAGTTCTGTCCAATTGTCAAGGGAAGTTCCTGTTTGCACTCGTAGCCAGTGTCCAGGGAACTGTTTCCCATGGTTACTTGTAGGCTGCGCTCTGAAGCTGTTAGTCCTAGTTCCTTTGCCAGGTTGGCGTCAATGAAGCTTTCATCATCTCCTGTGTCAATAAAGGCCTCTATCTGACGCTTGATTCCCATACAGTCTATGGTCACTTGGATGAATTTATAAGATTTTGCAGAGGTGTTTATTTGCGCCAAGGATACAGAAGGTGTATTCTTCTTAGGGCATGCTCTGGTTAGATGCCCGGCCTTGTGGCAGTAGAAACATAACCTATCTCAATAGTGGCGTTGTAACTTGTCAGGGGACATTCCAGGTCAATTGGGCGTCATGGCTCTGCCGGCTCGGGTAGGGTTCACGTTCTGTCCTTCTTGGTTTAGACTCAGGCCTTTGCATAGGGGCAGTAATTCCTCTAGGCTCAGTGTAGGTGGGTGGTGCTTCAACAGGTCTTTCATGGCTGCATTAACTCCCTTTCTGAAGATAATGGCAGATAATTCATCTTCAAGTTGGGTGCACGTTTTAAGTTTAAGGAACTCATCAATATAGGCTTGGATAGGGCGGTTTGCACGTTGGGTCTCTAACATAGAGTTCAGCGCATAGTATCTGGTGTCTTGATCATTGCCAGTGCTCATGAGTTCAGCTTCAAATTTTGAATAGTCAAGTCAAAATTCAATATCTTCAGCAGTGGCCTTCCCAAATCAATCCAGTGCGTCTCCTGATAGCATGGCAACCACCCCAAGACTTTTGCAGTGTCACTGGGGTAGGCGTTGGTGTGGGTTTGGAAGTGGAGGCAGAGGACTGGCATGGTTTGGCGGGCTTCTTCTAAGGTGAGTTTGTCCATCTGGGGCATATGCACCTTGGTCATGGTCTGGTTCACTATCACATTTTGCACTTGTGATGTGGCTGGGTTCTGGGGTTCTGCACCAGGTGCAGGGTCTTTCAATTCTTTGGCGGGTTGGTTCTTCATCCATGGGAGTATCAGGGAGGTAAGTGCCTTATGGGTGTAATAAGTGATTATCACAAAAAAGAGCATACAAGTTGCCCCAAGTGTTAATAACATCTTGGGGCCCAGGTTACTGTGTTTGTAAAAGATTGTCATAATTTCAGGAAGCCAGTTGTAGTTAGAGGCATTGTGCAACTTGGGGTGAGGTGCAGCCAAGCTGGCGGGTAGGGCCCACCATAGAATGGGTGCTAACTTGATAATATAAGATACATAATGCCCGAGTAAGGACCAGGGTCTGGAGTTGGGGACCACAGAATTTACCAAACCTGTCAAAGTAATGTAGAGTACTCCAAACAGTTGGGTAGAGGTGGTCTCGGCTGCAGCGGTAGGTTCCAGTGGGCGGTCTGGTTGTGGGGTTAAGGGAGGAGTCATAGGAACAAAGTAGGTAGGCAGATAATTGTACTTGTCTTTGAACAATCTTGGCGGTCTTTTGTACCACTTTCCTTTGCGTCCTATGTATTTGGTTTCTCTAGTCCTGGCCAAGGGGTCAGCAATGAGGATAGTCTCCAAGTCGTACTCTGAATAGGCCGGGTTGGGGGGTATTCAGTAAAATGCACAGGTCCAAAGGGGGCTCCCGGGGAATGGTATAATGCCTGGGGCAATTTAGCAGGTTGGTCTTGGGGGAGGGCGGCGGCCTGGTGGTCTACTTGACTGGAATTAAGATGGAAGATCACTAAGACTAGATAGGGTAAGATTTGTTCAAACCAAAGGTTCATAAAACTTTATTATCAAAAATGACAATGTGGTCTTCACCATACCGCCAGGGTTTTTATACCATGGGATTTTGCTCCTTCAATTTTTTCAGGGTTCAGGTTCACAGACAAGGTACTGGCGGGGCATGGATCTTGGCTTAGAGTCTTGGGGGAGGGAGGTCCAGGTAGTACCTGCTCTGGTGAATAGAAGTGGCAATGCTTCATTCTGCCGCCACTGTTCACCATGTCACCTGAGTAGTTCAATTGTACTACCCTCTCTGGGCGGCATGCTGGCAGGTCATTGGCAGAGTTGAGAATAGGGTTTGGTTTAACCTCCTTAAGGCAAGCTGCAACTGCTGCATAGGTTCAGGTCTTTAGTGGCTCCAAGTTAGCATCAATCTGATGACCATTTGGGGAATTGTCCTTGGGAGACTGGCGGGTCTCGGAGTAACTTGTTAACTCGAGTACGCAATTTAGCAAGTTGGCGGTCCCCCGTCCACTTTATGTGACTTGAGTCGTTTTTGAAGGGTCCTTTGTAGTAGGCCGGCAGAACACAGAGTGATTTACTGATTTGAGCCTGTCTTTTAACGGATTGGTGGGTCCTGGACTGGTCTGGAGGGTTGATCTGCCTTCTGGGAACTGGGGTTTAACTCTTGGGTTTTCAATACAAGTATTGAAATTTCATTCATGACAATTGCCCTCCTTCAGAAGATTGAGTGACTTCTTTGTTTTAGGCACTAGCTTCTTTAGCCTTGCTGGCTGACTTGAAATATTTTCTGTATGACATATCTTAATAAAAGCAATTTTTAAAATATTTGATTTTTATGAAATATGATTTTTTAAATTATTAATTTTTTAGTTGGCTTGTTTTTATTTTTAATGTTATTATTTTTTTGTTTTAGTTGTCACAGATTTATTGGTAAAAGTTATAGTGTTCCTTGTTAGCTTCAGAAGTTGGTTTTTATAGATGGTTTTGATTGATACTTTCATGAGTTTTTTGTAAGATATTTTTATAAATTCAAGAGGGAGTTTATGGGGGGCTTTTATAGTAGAATTCTGGGGGTTTGATATTGGTTGGTTTTGGTTTTTAATCAATTAAGCTTTCTAAAGCTGATTTGATTTTGAAAATAAAGTGTTAATATTTTTGGAAAAATTTATGGGTTGACATAAAACTGGTCTTATATTTAAATATTCTAAAAACCTTAGCCAGATAAGGGGGTTGAGGCTCAGAGCAGTCAATCCTCATGATTTGACAGAAAGACTGCTCCATAAAAGCCAAAACATTATATTGGTAACTTAAAACATAGTAATTGGACCCTATTGTTTAAGCATTAATTAATGAAATCATTGTTGATATTAAGATAATACTAAGCATAATATAATTTGTCAGGATTTCTGGATATTGACTAATTAGTGGTTTCAACAAAATAACGCAGGCCAGCAGTTAATTGCTCTTAGGAAGGGTTTCAACAAAATAATGTGGGCCGCGGGTTGTGGGATCAGTGATCAAATCATATACTGACATCAACATACTCATGCATTAAAATTAATTAATGGTATATGCAATTACCGCTCATTAATTAATCCACCTCAACCACCACCTTAAACATTCTTCCTATAATAATTACTATTCTAAAAATTTAAATGAATCCTAGAACAAGAGGGCCGTCATATGAACCGACATCTGCATTAAATCTAGAAGAGTCCAACATGGACTGGGCCGTCAGGCCAACCACTCTAAGATAAAAGGCTTTGAGCCTATTGTATTAGAGTAGCTCTTATTAAGTGAAACAATCATCTCTGTGAACTAGTAGCCATCACTGGCTAGCTAGCCCTGGAAGTGGCACAGGTAGACAGAAAGAATACCAATCTGTGGAAGATGCCAATTTAGCCTTCTGATAAAACCACCCCAAAAAGGCTGGGCCTCCTGCCGTGTTGCCCTAATGTTACTTCAGTCTCCTTTAGGGTTGTGAGCTAACTTGGATAAAACATGGGCAGGTGGGCCGCCTTAAAGCCAGTCCATTAGAATAAAAGACTGATGAATTTTTAACAACTTGATGATTGATCCAAGTCCTTTTTTCTCGATGTGATCCTCTCTTTAGGCTTTATTAGTGGAGAACAAAAGATGATACTGTTGTCATACAGTATTAATCCCTATAGTAAAATATAGAGACAGCAACTTATGAACCTATATCCAGAAGTAGGAAGAACTGTCCCAAATCCTTTGGGCCTTGGGCCCTGTCAGACTTGCTACTTCTGATGGCAACAAATTTATTCCAGGCCAAAGGTTACGCCAAAGTCACAGGTTCTCTGTACTTTCCTAATGTTAGAAGACTTAGGATATCAGCTGACAGATGATAAAATACCATGATCTGCAATTTTCTGACATAATTAATAAGTTAAAATTTAGTATATGTATATGTAAATGTAAATTTTTCTTTTTCTCTTATTGAGTTTTAAATAGATATAAAAACAGAAATAAAATAATTAAAGATTTTCTATTTTTATTATTGCAGATTATATTACAGCTCAAATTCATTAGGGTTTATAGAAAATCTGTCTGTTTTTAATTGGTATTGAATTTAAAATTTTGTCTGTCTTTCATTTTCATAAATAAAAATTAAGGTAAAAAATTAAAATTTAGCCGGATGACAGAAAATGGCCTGTACAATTTAAAAAATGGGGTTTAGCTTAATTTAAGCATCATTGAAATTAAGCTAACCAAAAGAAACAAGAAATTTATTTAAAAATAAGTTATGTCAACCAATTTTCCATAAAAACAAAAGAAAATTGGCTGATAAAACAAAAACTGATAGAATGTCTTCCTTCCCCTTTTGCTTGTTGTACCAAGTAATTTTGTTTGTGGTTTAGTGTTTGTTGCCCTGTGTTTGATTAACATTTGTATTTAATCTGAGTACTCTTAAACTCCTTGTTTGGGCTTTTCCCAACCAAAAGATTATTTTCAAAAATTTACACTCTGATACTTGCCCAATTTGTGCCTTAATCTAGATTCAGAACCTGCTAGGAAAAATGTGGGATTGTCAAATTCTTTTGCATAAACTCACCAACTTACTGGAATATTTTTCATCTTTTTATATAAAAGAGTAAGTTGTTCTGGGATGAAAATTACTCTATTAAGTTGGTGATTTCATGCAAAAGAATTTGACAATCCTGCATTTTTCCCAACAGGTTCTGAATCTACAATATTTAAATTTGAGTTTATTTTTACATATACCTTGTTTTTTCTTCTCACAGCTATAAAAATAGGCAAGTGACTAAAATCAAAGTGTAGGAAACAATATCACCTAAATCAATGAATTTATTTTGCTCTCTGTACTTTTTTCAATTTATTTTTTTTCAAATAACCATTTTGTTTCTAAACTTGATTAAAAATGTTTTTACTAGTAGCTAAAATTAAAGCCTAAGTTCATAGTGTCTAATTTATAGAATTTAAAATGGCTATTTATATATATTACCCTTTTAAATAGAGAGGGGGAATTTAAAGTGCTGAAAGTGAAGTGCAGTAGTATCTTCTATTTAATATTTGAGATCCCAAGCTTAAAATTTAAAATCACTCTATATTAATTTTATTACTGTGTAAATGATTAAAAAAGCTTCAGAATCATATTGTGAGATATCAAATAGGCTAAAATATTTCTTACAGGTTCAGAATCACCTGTAAATTAGTTGATTATATTTTTAGTAAATTCATTAAGTAAAAAGAGGTCATACAGGCAAATTTTACCTGATAACTTAGTGATTCACTGGATGGAGTGATAGAGTGTTAAATCAAAAGCGCTTGAAATCAAAATCCATAGTACACTGATTTATTGCTAAACAACATATTTTAAAGTATGTTTGGAATTTACTATTTTGTTAACTAAGCTCCAGGGAGTGCTTATGATTAAAGATGAAAAAATTAGAATTAATTTTACTTGAATAAAAATTTACTTTTAGAAGCCATAATAAATTAAAAACGTTAGTGTTAAGCTTAAATTTAGCTTTTTAAAATTAAAAATATGTTTTATAGAATAGTAAAGTTTCAGCTCTTTTGAGTTATTTTAGAACAACTTTTTAAAGGTTTAGTAATTACTGCTGTTTTTTTAGAAGTTTTCAAAAAATATTAAATCAATTCATTATGCTGGTATGTCTCCTTATGTTTTTAGGAAGTGCAAAAATTGAAGTGCAAAAATCAAACCTCCCTAATTTATGATTAAAACCCACTTTTTACTCTTTTTGAAAGCATCATAGAGTCAACTTACTCAATTAAAAAAATTATTCAAACTTAAAAAATATAGTAAACAGTACTCTGGCTTTCAGATTCTGTTAAAAAAAGATAAATTCATTAATATTTTATAATCTTTTTTACCAACTAAATTATGCCAACTTTGAGCCATCTAGATGCCCTTAAAGCAAATCCTACCAACACAGAGAATGAGATCCCTTTTATAAAACAATAAGCCTGGCCCAAAGACCAATAAGAATATCATCAAGAAGCCCACCAAGGCTGCCAAGAAGAACCCTAAGCTCTACCTCTCTCCATACAAGAAGTCTTCTGAAGAGGAACCTACCCCCAGCCCCTTCAAGAGCCCAACTGAGAAAAGGTTTGTCTATAGTCAGGAAAATGAAGAAGAGACACCCCTCACATCTCAGAGAAAGATCATGAAGACCTCTAAAACTCTGGGGATGCTACATCTACTAAGAATGGCCTGAAGAACTGGGATATCTTAAAAGTTCAAATATATGCAACCACAAAGAGGAGTTCTGACTACCAGAGGTCATACCCATCTTCTTATTAATAATGTCATCCAAGGTCAATGCTAGGTTTTACCATAATGAGACTATATTTAAATGTAATGCTGAGCAGAAGCACCTGGTGCTTCATCATCACAAGCTCGAGGGGCCTTCCTTCCCAGCCTGTTTTACCCCTTGCTCCATTCAGTTCAAGAAGCTTGATGGCTACCCCACCTACCTAGAGCCAACTGGGGTCTATCAGCACCTGATAAAGTAAGATCTGGGCCATTGGCAGCCTTTAAACAGGGGACCTATCTCTCAGGAGATTACTGCCAGAGCCCTCCATAACTTTAACAGCTTTTAAAGGATTTTTGGATACTTTTTGATCTCACCAAAAAGTTTAATAATGTGGGAAGAGTTGCCAGATCCCTACTAGAGCCATATATCCTAAATGAGCTCACAGTCATCTCCAAGGATAAAAGTTTCTCCTGCATGATGATGGCTGTGATAAGCATAAAATAAACATCTGCTATGCCACTCAGGAGAACCTGAAGATATTAAAGGCAGGCAATATTGATTGGCTGGCAAGACCTTTTGGCCATGCCCCAAGATATTTTACCAACCCTGGTGCATCCATAGAAAGTATGGTGATAAGATTCTCCCAACAATGTACTTTATGATTTCCAGGAAAAATGAATATGATTGTAATGATGCCTGGGAGATAATAAAGGGGGGGTTATATCTCCTTCCCCCACTGATGCTCCTATCTCTACCACCAAGCAGAAGAATTGATAACCCCCAGCTATCCTGATAATGAGGAACATCAGAGCCTTACTACACCCATCTCTTTGTTGACTTTGAGCCTTCTGATGTCATAGATAATGGATTATAACTGGAATTTCCTGTCCCAGGAAGAAAGCACTCAAGCAGTTAGCCCCAAAAAACCATGAATAGTCTGGCTGATCTAAAACAAGCCCTTGTCAATAAACAGGCTATGGCAAAGCATGCACAGGGTTTGCCAATTTGATCAATTGAGTCAAAGAAGGCTTGAAACCCTCAAAAACATGCAATTCTGTGCTTTTTAACGCCAAAATAAATCTATGAAACCACAAAGTTTTTGGTAACTTCTGGAGTCTTGGTAAAAGAATTAGGGTCAGTCACATCATTGCCAAATCCCAATCCCCATGTTGGCTTCCAATTCCCTAGAGCTACTTTACTAGTTCAATAAATGCCATTGCTTTAGAACCAATACCAAGCTTTAAAGTTTGCAGATAATTATCCCCAGAAGATGGAGTTTCTTCTTGCTTACGTGCTTTGAGGAACCCCACAGTTTGTGGCATCAAATTTAGGGGTTTTGCGGCCTCCAGGCTGATTTTGGATCCCCCTGATTTTGAAATTGAAAAAATTGTGGGACCAGCTTGTGGGATTGTGTTTTTAAAAAATGCAGCCACCATTTCTCAGGCAATTCTATTCTTCTGATCTGCCCAGGTTTTCTTTGGCTGTATTGTCCCCCTGCCTCTGACAAGAAATTTCCATCTGCAAATTTCACCTTTATGATCCTTGCTAATCTTCAATCCTTTGATGATTGGGTATTTTGTTCCCTGGTTTGTGAACTTTTCAGAACTTTGCTGAGACTTTATAATAGCACCTGTAGGGTACCTGATAACTGTTCTGAATCCCTCAGATGTAGCTCGGTGTAGTGGGGGATTATTTTCCCAGCAGTTGGGTTCCTGAAAGCTTCTTTAATTTTGACAATATCTTAGAAGGGTGCTTAAGAACTTCACTCTGCTCAATATACCAGCTACTTGGTCTACCTCTCAGAGGCCCAAGGTGGCCTTTAACTCATTTTCTGCCATCATATTAGTGAGAAAGGAGGATCTCAGCAAGACTTTTGAGAGATTCAGAAGTACCAAGTATATGGAAGGCAATGCAGCTATCTTCAAGTTTGTGCTTTCCCCTGAATGGAGTAATTAAGTGTGTCCCACTTGACGGGATGAGACCCAAGGACTTGCACCTCAACACACTTAACTGCTGTGTGTGGAGGTTTGACCCACCCACATAAAATGTAGCTATCTTTGCTCTAACTTTTGACTACTTTGAATAATGATGTATTGGAAAGCTTGAACACAGGTAGCATGGCAGGGAGAGAAAATTAGCTGTGGCCATATAAGCTTTTAAAAAAACATGGAAATCACCAACTCCTCAGAGCGGTGGCATAACAAGGTTGCCAACTGTGCTAGGATGGGGAAACTCAGGTCTAATGCCCTTAACAACAAACTTAAAGCAGAGCAGGCAACTAATGGAACTCTTTACCAGGTGTCTTTAGATAGACATCAAAGTATATCCCAGAGCATCAAAGATATAAAATGGATTTAATGGCTACTGAAACCTCTATCCTCCCCAATGTGACAGAATTCAATAGATAGTAAGAAGAGGTCTCCAGGTGGTGGAGAATAACCACCCAAATACACATGGAGTTGATGATTAACTACCATCAAAGCTTCTAATACCGTTTGGTAACCCTTCCAAAAGAAACACTGAGGTTTAACAAAATGATTAAACCCAACCAAAGGAGTCCCATATATATAGCCTGTAAAAGAATTAAAGTGTCTTCAGTATAGAACTATGGGCATTGAGAGGATACAATTGTCTCAGTTTCAGATTCAGCAGGAAGGTCACCAAGATTCATAGGCATTGGAGTAATGTTAGAGGGCACTGACAACAAAGTACCCAAGGCGGGGTCCCATCTTCCAGTAATAATTTGACTCAAGATCAAGTTATACGGGATGCTGTGGAGTAGGCCAACTACCATATGCATTGTTAAGATAAAGTTAGTCCCAGAGAATATTTGGTTTTTTGAGTAATTTAGGGAGGACTCAACTCTTAAGAGCTGAACAGTGAAAATTTTCCAATATGTACCAAATTTTGACTAAGCAATACCACCTGGATCAATGGCTCATATTATGTCTGCATTATCTAAAGAGTACCTCATCCAGTACGCAAAAAACCCTTGGGCAATTAAATTCTGTTGACCATTCCAATAAATGAGGTTGTACCAAGTGATTATCAGATTACATCTATTTATCAGTTTCAACTTGCACAGGGTGATTGAATCAAGATGACAAACTGGGGCGGCAGTAACCCATTTCTTATCAATAATATGATTTAAATCTGTCAAATTTCTCAACTTAGTTAACTGTTTGCCCAACTTATGTGGTTTGTAATTAGGACAGGTAATACCAGGCATTATGGAAACTACTGTGACACCTGGTACAACTATTCTGACTGGCTAACCTGTCTTGGAAATAAAGCAGAAGCCCACTAAGGATAAAAATGCTTCCATGCATTGCTTGTGAGGTGAATTTATTTCCATGCTGTAAAAAATAAACTAATATGGTATGTAGAACTGAATTAAGGTAGGATTTATCTATTTTTATTTTCTATGTTTTGTTGAATAGGTTTTCTTATATATTCTAGTGCAATGATGTAACTGTGCAGTATCAGCATAGTTACTAGCAAAAATATTGGGAACTAGATGATATATTTATTACTATATGGGAGATTTTGTAGTTTAGGTGAATCCTTTAGCAGGAACAAGATACCTGCTGATCAATCATTTGGATGGGTAGGGGATGGCTTGATCCTGGTAATGAGTTAGGCTCAGAATTAAGTTTGTTCTGGATTTAGATTACTGGTAGCTCATATTTTCTTTTTTGGTAATTCAAGTTGTCTTATGTTTTTGGCTTTAGGTGCCAGGATAGTCAAACCGAGGGACAGGGGGTCTTTTGTGCAAAGCCTTTCTGGGGGGTCGACCCAGCAGTTTCGACAGTAATTTTGTTTTTAAAACTAAGAAATGTTTTCTTTAAATAAGGATAGTTTAAGTATTGTTACTATTATTGTATTTTTTATAGCAGATATTGTCTCCTTGGGGTCTTTTTATTCAATATGGAGTTTTAAAGCTTATATATAAAATGAAAAGTACATGTTTTTTGGCTTCCAAGTTAGCTTCTGGAAAATCGATTTCTGCACTTTGATCTGTGATATTTTTGATTTCTGGACTTTTGACTTGTTGAACTTCGACCTAAGGCACTTGTCCAATAACAGTGATCTGAGTAGGACAAAGTAATCGTTTATGTGGACTTTCCTTAGTACCTATAAGCTTGGGGCTGGAATAGATGAGATGGGATTCGATATAGAAAGTATAGATCAAAAGCCTAATTATTCTTATTATTCCTACCTATTTAAAATATATTTGTAAAAAGATTAACGGTTTGCAACGTAGGGATATTTATTATTGTAGTTAACGGTGTTAACCTGGGCACCACTATGTCTTGGTTTTGAGGGTTTCACAATGGCATCAAAGTAGATATTTGTTAAGCTTCAATGCTTCTTGAATGGCGTATGATCCTTAATCTATTTTTGGGCTTGACAACTGCATCTGAGAGAGATTCGTTGTCAGGTAAGTTGGAGTGGTTAACTTCTGGCCATGCCTTGAACCGGAAGTTAACGCTGATGGAGAGGGTTTTTTACACCCCATATTGAATTGTAAAATCCAACTTGCTTGGACTTTAACAGGGACTTGGCGCTATCGCATTTGGGTTAATCAAATCCAAATGCTGTTAAATTGGTTTGAACCCCGCCGCAGGGTGGATGCATTCCAAGCTGTCAATATATGGAAATCTAGTGCACGAATGCCGAGCAATCACGCCAGTCAGGGATGCATTAAATTTGCATGCGTGGGGATAAGGATGAGAATTCCATGCTAGCGAAACTTTTCTCTGATAATTCACTGGATTATGATTGTTGCGGTGGAAATAAAGTGCATTTAAATCGCGAGGAATGTTCCAATTGAAGTCTCAGCAAATCATGCACGTCAATTTGTTTTCCAATGCCATGCAATATATTGATCTGAGATTGTAGCAAGTGTTTAAAATTTATTTAAACGGGATTTATGCAGCCTTTGCTGATTTGAGTGGCTAGTTATTTTTGCAAGTTTCATGGATCGTGTGCGATATATTTATTTGCAGGTAATTATGCCTGACTTTGAGAGAAGATTAGATTTAGAATGGACAGTTGAACCATCTTTATCAAGAATTTAGTGCAGCTTGCCATAGCTTGTCCGACTAGAGGCTTTCAAGGCAAGGCTCCCGACCAAGGCAGACGCAAGCTGGGTGATTTAATAAGCTTGCTTCCACTTCTTTGATGTAGTGACAAGGTATAAATATGCAATGCCAATCTATTCATGTACAACATGATTTTCATACTTTTCTTGTTCTCGGAAGGAGTTTTCAGCCAGCTCACTGGCAGTCAGGATATTACCACCCATCACTACGAGGACCAAGCCGATGTACTCGACAGCAGTCCAGTCTCGTGTGGATACAAGGGGAGCGAAATGCAACTCAACAAAATCACCGCTGTGGCCGGCTTAAACAAGAATGATTGCGGGACATGCCTTGCAATCACGGGTGGTGCCAAGACCGTATATGCCGCCGCCGTTGACTCTGGCGGGGTTGGTTTGGATCTAAACAAGTCCCAGTTCCAGGAGCTTTCTGGATCCGATACAGGAAAGACCAACGTCTCATGGGAGCCCACTAGCCAAGGCAACTGTGCCGGTGCAGCACCATCCAGTGGCGGGAACACTCCAGCCAAGGGGACCGATACAGCGGTCAAAGAGCCTCAGACAAACACCCAGCAGGGCCAGTCAGCACAGAATACACAGCAGTATGGACAAGAATCTTCTCCAAATACCCAACAGGATCAGATGGGGCAGCAACCCTCCACAAACTCCCAGCAGGGCTATCAAGATTCTCAGCAATCACCAGCCCAAAGCGGGGCACAACCAGGCCAAGGAGGACAGGCAGCCCAGCCAGGCCAAGGAGGACAAGCAGCTCAACCAGGCCAAGGAGGGCAGGCAGCCCAACCAGGCCAAGGAGGGCAGGCAGCCCAACCAGGCCAAGGAGGACAAGCAGCACAACCAGGCCAAGGAGGACAGGCAGCACAACCAGGCCAAGGAGGACAGGCAGCTCAACCAGGCCAAGGAGGACAGGCAGCTCAACCAGGTCAAGGTGGCCAGGCTGGATCAGCACCAAATTACCAATAACCTAGTTCCAGCCTTGAACCTTCCTCCTCAAAACCATTCCTTACATCTCCAACCATACAGTAAAGAAATAAACATACAAATTAGCTACAATGCCACACTATATTTAACAAATGACTTTACTCACCAACCAAACATTACTAAACTCCTTATCTCAAGATACCTCAGAATCTGCCAGTTTCAAAAAGGTGACAACCGGGATCACAATTGACAGTACCCTACCACTATGACAAGAACCACCCACATTCACCACATTCTTATACCCTTTTTTCTAGGAATTAATTTCTGAAAGTATAACATCATTCAGAGAATTTTCAATATAAACTCTATTTTAAAATACTTGAAATGGTATCACATTTATGAAAATGGTTCCTAAAAACAAGGCACATCTTTATATTAAATTGCCTTATGCCCCATGCTGAGTTGTGCTTTATTATTTGACCTAATAAAGAACCCGGGCAAAAGTCTTAAATACAGAAGACTTGTGGTTCTGGGTTTAAGCTGGTTTGATCTTAGTATGCTTATTAGATATCTTCCTAGTGAATGGAAGATGAGCGCCAAAAATTCAATGTCAAAATTAATGAGTGAAAATGAACTTTTTTATTGAAGGGAAGTACATTCAAATTTATACCCAAAGTTTCAATCCTAATAGCCTAAGTGGAGGCACCCTAAGTGGCAAGAGGCTGGTAGGGATCTGGAAGGCTCAGTTATTGATGTCAACCCATATTTTAATAAAGAGAATTCAGCAAGTCAAAAGCAAAAGCTAAGGCTTTTGCATGAGTCATTCTGCAAACCACCATTAACTAGGCCAACTGTAACTCCTAGTGAATTTGAATTCACAACATCCCACACAAATAGTGCATCTACTTTATAGTAAAAGAGCTGTAACTTACCTTGTGTTGAAGGTAAGTGATGGGATAGAGGTGAAACCAAAAAAGATGTCATAAACAGGGGGTTCAAATATGATCACCTAGGTTTCTCTTTTAATCTACAGCTTTTAGATTTTAGCAGGTGGAGTGTGGACAACCCTGTCAGGCCCCATAACAGGTTGATGAAGTACTTTCATATTTGGAATTGTCACTTCTGAATAATTGGTTGATCAAATAGCTGCTATGTCAACACAATTTATGGGATTGATGTTCCTGTTTTACTCCACCAAGCATAAAATTTATGGGGTCAAAAACATGGAAAAGGTACTGAAATACAAAAAACCCTAATTGGAAAGGATTTTAAATGGCCCAAACTCTCAGGATCCAAGGAGATGGGGATCAAATGGTCCCAATTGGCCCAAAAACCAGAATCAACTTCCAGAGGCTGTAATTAAAAATGTCCCCTCTAAGCATTCAATCAGATCTTTCAATCAACCAGACAACAAGAAATTTCCTTTAAGCCAAGAATCTTTTTCCCAGCAGGATATAGCTGGGAAACCCAGCACCCTCTCACTTTTTACTATTTCTAATTAACTTTGCAGTTTATGCAGTTAGAGCATTATACCTTTGTAGATGTTTACTATATCCTCAACTCCTTCATCTTTTTGGTGTTTTCAAACCAAGAACACAAGAAATCACAGTTTCAGCCTTATCAATCTGAAAAGAGTACTTTTTAAACAACTGGACCCAAGGGGCAGGAAGATATGCCGGTAATTGTTTTTCTGCTGGCTGATTTTTGATAAAATTTGATCCATCTATAACTCTCTTCACATGAAAATTTTTTACTTTAAAGCAATGAAAAATCAAAAATATAAAGTGAGAACCTTTCCTATAAAAGATATTCCTTGAAACTTTTAATGTCCCTACTTTATTTCCTAGCAGTTAAATCAAATTTAGCTATCTTTTAAAAAGGTCAACATTTAAACTTAAGCATCCTGAATACAAAATAAAATAAGACTAAAAATAACTATACATGTGAGTATAGCTTTTATTAGTAAGTAGATCATACTTAAGCTTTTGATTTTAAGAAAAGCTATAATTTTTATATAAAAAGCTATTTATAGGTGAGTCGAACTTGACTTAAGATCAGCCAGCAGAAAAACAATTGTTGGGATATATTCCTGCCCCAAACCCAAGCCATTCCCCGCCCAAAGGAGCAGATGAATCCCCTTGCTAATAATAACCCCTCACCCATGCCACACCATCAAATGAATGCAGCAAACTAGATTTCACAAATTTAACTATCTTAGGGCTTGCTGAACAAGTTTTCACTGATATGGTAACCATGCAACCCATGGCTACTACTGCTGATTAATTAATAAGACTGGATCTAGTCATTTACTGGGCCTTTTAGGCAAATACCTCTCAGGTTTCTGGAGAGTCTTCTGGTACCAAACCCATCTGTGACAGATCTGAGACATAAAGGGGCTCAATCTCTTCAAGTCAAACCAAAATTTTAGTGCTTTTCCTTCCTCAAGGGTGTGTCAGGTAAACTCCCAGGTGGTGAATTAAAGATTGGTTAGATTTGCAGCAAAGCATGAGAGCCCAGCAGCACTTGCCGTCAAAGTATAGGGACCAAAGAATCCAAACAATGGATGCTTTATCCCTGCACATAATTGGATATAAACTGTATAGAGTTTGATCTGCTATTAAACATGATCTTTGTTGAGTTTATACTTCAGGGAAGTATAATAAACAAGATAAAGGGGAAGATTTAAGAGAAGAATGATACTTTATTGGATATGAATTTAAGGTATTATATAGTATCATGGGAAGCCACATGTCGTCCATGTACGCCATGATGGCCATAGGGCTTATCTGAGTAATGCTCCTCTTAGGTCACGAGGTTTACTCAAGTTGTGTTCCTCTTAGGATCTGGATTGTGTGATCCCCATAAAAGATGGTCAAATGATCAGAGTGCCACTGGCCTATTAATTAGACGGTGAGCCATTTGGTGACACATTCAGTAAACTACTCGGGGCGTTAATTCCCCGAGAGGGAGTAATTAAAGATGTTGCAACATCTTTAATGTTCTTGTTATTAGCAGCTAAAATAAAAAAGTAGGGTGGGTGGGTTAAACTGCCTCACATAGAAATTGAGTGTGTCAAGGTGCAAGTCCTTGGGATATATCCTGTCAAGTGACACATACTCAATAACTCCCTTGGGGTAAAATAAAAACTCAAAATAAGATAAAATTTAGGTTCAACGTGCAGAAATCAACCAATTTTAAAAACTTGCCTAATTTTAAATCTCTTTTTAAATAAACATTCTCTTCCTTCCTAATACAGGAGAAAGTATCAGAAGGGCTGAAACCAAAGTGTAGAGATATCTTCAATTGGTTATTTTGATATAACTAAATCAATCAGTTAAAAAGCACTAACAGTAACTTTCATATTGGCTAAATCCTTAATTTTTTTAAAAATATCATGGCCAACCAAAAAAATCTAAGGTATAGCATGTAGGGTTGTAATTTTCTTGACAGAGATTTTGATCATATCTTTATTTACCTTGTTACATAAAAGATCCAAAGGGATAAAGGCAATTTAATTGGATCACATAATGATTTACTGAGTAGTGAATAAGGTGGCTAAATAAAAAATCCCATGATCCAAAATTCCTGTAAGTTTCTTTATTAATCAACAATATTTTTAAGGTCTGGTTCAGATTTAAGATCCCGCCATTTGCACTCTACTAAGCAATTATAGCTGAATTTGAGGGAACAAAAACTTCACTTCACCAATTCATTCAAGATCAAGTATCCATAAAAGATTTCCCAATTTAAGATTAAGCTTAAAAAGGGGTGGTCTAAAAGATAAGCTGCCCTATAAAAAATATCAATTTTAAGGGTATTTGGGTTGGCTTAAAGTATGCTTTATAAGCTTCATTGAACCTTGTTACTCTATAGTAGGTATCAAACAATGATAAATTAAACTAATTTGATACCATACCTCCTTATTATTTTAGGGAGAGCCAAAATCAAGGTGTCAGGATTGAAACTCCTTGATTGTTTGATCCAACCCCATCTTTTACTAGTTTCAAAGACATCATAAAAGTAGCCCTAGCAACAAAAAATATAACCCTCATAAAATAGATTAACCCCGCTCTAGATTTCAGATTCATATAAAAATGATGGATTTAATTAAATGTTACCCTTTAATTTTATTCTGGTATATCAAACTTAAGCTCTCTGGATGGCCCTAAATCTACATATCACAAAGGAACTTTGCTTCTTATATTAAAGCAGGACAGAAGACAAGAATTAAACCCAGGACCCCTCACATTGCAACCTACCTGCCAGCCCAGAGGACCAAGGGCCTGGCTGCTCACATTTTTGGGATCAAATCTGTGTGTCATTCAATCATTAGCCCGTAAAGCAAAGTAGTTTTGCCGAGGCCAGGAAGGTTCAAAGCCAAATGTGTGTACCCTAGAGTCCAGACCTATACAGAAGCGCTGCTTGCTAAAATGAGATTTCATAGAAACCTAAATTTATACTCACCAATGACAGCCACCAGGCATTATCTCTCAGTATTGAGGCTAACATACATTTGTCCAGGCTGCCTGATTTTAGGAATAGAGTTTGGAAACAGGAATTTTCTTGCATCTGTTTTCCAATATCTGCCAATCATGAGCCAGCTAAACCTGAAGACCACCTGATGTGCCAGTTTCCCAACATCAGACTTCCTGAAGCCAAATTTCTGTAATTCCAAATGAGGCCTGAAAAAGTATTATAAATTCCCTTCCCAAGCTGAAAATGATGTTATTGATATTCTAATAATAAATTCTAATGAACCTTTGGTTCAAAAAAATTATTTCTTATTTAGTTCTTGTATTCTACTATCTAAATACAGTTTATTTAGGCTTCTACTCCCCTAAAGTCCCTATCTTAATCCTATAGGACCTCTGCTCTTGTTATTCTGTCCAACAGGAGCTTCTTTTGGACCCATCCATTTCACCAACTATCTTCCAGACCCTGCTTACTCTGAATTTACCCTAGAAAATATCCTAATTGCTAACCTCTTAGAAATAACTATAGAATCAGAAACATTTAACCAAATAATTAATTTGTACAAAGTACAGTGTAGACTCTTCTGTGATAAGTACAATTATCTGCTGACATACTTAGTACCTATGAATACCCCTCACCACGCAGCCCAACTGCCTGAAAGATTCCATTGTTGCCACTGAAACCACTTCCAACCAGCTTTCTAGAGTATTCTATATTGCTCTTATTGGCTTTGTGGACCCCATGATCCTTGATTAAGGCTCTTGGTCTCTTTTTCAGTTGGTTCTTCTTCTACATTACCAAATTGGCTCCAATCCTGTGATGGGCCCTGCCCTCTGGCTCAGCAGTCCCACCACTTGCGTTAACTAGTACCCACCCACCAATGGGTACAATGCCAAGCTTTGAAACATCCATGATTAGGTTGGCTCCTTAGTTCTTCCCCTTTTAGTTTTACTTCCTCCCAAAAAAAGGATAAATATGTCTGTGCTCTTAATACCCCAAAGTAAAATATTAGAAAAATCATTCCCACCCTTGAAAAGATACCCAAGGAGATTGTGGGGATCCTGGTCACTAGTCCCCAAAGTGTGTCCTGGGTCGTAGCCAGGGACTGGCTTGAAGGAGTCATCATTCTCCAACAGTGGTGAAGGGTTTATTAGAAGCTTGTACTTGGCCCAAATAACTGCAAACTCTTCCAGCACCTTTCTGATCACCAGGCAAGCATCCCCACCATGCACCTGCACTTCATAGGGGGCTAACCCTGCTGTGGGTCTATATCATTCTTGCAACAACCTGGTAAATTCATTCCCTATGAACTCACTTCCCCTATCTGTCATTCCAGATGCCTTGGCAATCTCTCCCACTCTTCCTGGGAAGACTTACTAGTGGCAAATCTCCTACAACTTTGACAATAGGTATCCTCTTCCCCTTGACTAGGGTAGAAGATATGGGATGGCTCACTCATTGGGTTTATATTCTAATCACTGGAAATTTGGGCAGGGGTTGTAATAGGCCTTTATTTGCAGTCAGAAGGAAGATCCCCTTAGAAACCTTCTGATATAATGCCTTGTTAAGGGAAACAATATGAGTTTGCCAATACTGGGAGTCCTCCAAAAATCTCTTGGACTCCTTGTACTTGGTCTTGGGCTCCTGCGGTCTGTTTCAGCTTGGGCTCCTTTATCTTGGGCTTCTGTACCTTGGTCTGGTCCTTAACTCCGTCTGTAGTCTTTGTGGCCTTTGTAATCCACTTGATCTAGTCCCTGAAGAGTCTCAGATAGCTCCCCCTTTTATAGCTCCTTGTTTCAGACCAAAAACCTCTCTTAGAACTCTGGTTTTCAAGAGCTTAAGCTATCCTGTTTCTTTCCCTCTAAAATATATTAGACTTCAAAACTTACTTCAGCCAATGAAAGCCCTGAATTTTCCGCTTCTGCTCCTCATTTTTTAGGCTCTAACTCTTAAGTTAAAGCCCTCAAAACACTGATCAAACAGACTTTGGCTTGCAGCCAATCATATGCCACAATTGAAGGGTTTTGCCAAAAAGGTTTCCCCAGATGACTTGCTCTTGACCCTGGTTTGAACCTGAGGCTGTCTTGCTCCGGGTAAACAACTGCTCTGTGTTTCGAACGGTTTCACCGTGATTCCCGTCATGTTTCCCCAGCAAATATCGAGCGCTTCTGCATATGTTTTACTTAGGCAGATTTTGACCCCTCAATTTTACAATGTTTCTCTGTGTTTCTCCATGTTTTTCTTAACATTTTGCATCTTTGAACCCGCTTGCTGCTCGTCCTTTTGCCTCTTCTAGTTGTTCTCAGCAAAATTTGCTCTTTTGCCTTCACAGTTTCTCCGTCCTATTTCCGGCCTCTTTCTGGCTCCTTTCCTACCCAATGCTCTTTGAATAAATATACAGTTTTAACACAATGTATGTCATTTTTCCTCCTCTTTTTTTTACTTGTATGATATTTAATCCTTTTTTATCATATTCAGTCAGTATTTAATTATTATTTAACTGCTTCTTTTATATCCATTTTCTTCTCATAAGACACTAAAATCAGCTCTTCCAGCCTCTGCATCCAGTCTGGTCAGTCCTTTAAGGTTATCTCCTGGTCCTGCACTCATATCTTCTGGTCCTTCATCCAGTTCTACAATCACATCTTCCTAGCTCTTCAGCTAGCCTGTCCTCAGTCCATCCTAGTCCTAGTGCTCCAAAACAGCTCCTTTCCAGACTTCTACCAACTTCATCAGTCTTCTGGCTACTCCTGCAATAAGAACAGCCATTCCTTCATCATGATCTTGAAGTCCTTCAGCTTATCCTCAACAAGTCCATCAACAAATCCTCACTAGGAACCTCCTTAGTTCCCTCTGCACAATGAACCATCTTGGTTCTCACAATTCAATATGAATCAACAGTCCGTCAACTAGCCTTCACTGTGATCAAACAGTCCTTCTCACTAGTCTTCTCTGTTAATTCCGTGAACCACCTTGTTTCTTTATCTCAGTCCCTGTTACCAGAGCTTGTAGACCCAGGCATGAGTCTACATTGAACTGGCGTTTGACTGGGCCCTTGCAAGTGGCACTCCACTTAGGCCATTCAACCATAGATCAATGTCTATGTGTTATCTTTACTCACTCAGGTTATTAATTCTGAGCTTTCAGTTGCAGAGTAATCAGCTCTAATTCCCAGAGGCCTGATCACACCAAGTTCTGCAGCTGCTTTCCCAAGCAAATTGCCTTGATGACACCTCCAAGCAAATCTATACCCTCCAATGCTCACTCTGGTTTCCCCAAAGCTCCCATAGGGGCATAAACAAGAACAACCTACCAGTCTTTTAGGTAGGATGCTTGCTCACAAACCTCCTGTAAGTGTATCAGGGTACATAGAGCCCTCAGAGCTCTTCCCCTCCCTGGCAGCCCGCGTTACCCGCCAGGGGTCCAAAACCTTCCCCCCCAGACAGACAAAGTTCCCTGCTTGCCATCTCAGTCTTCACCCTTTTGCAGCCACAGTTCCCTGCTAGGTGAAGAACTATAGCCCAAAGCAGCCAATATCTTCTGCTGGGTGGAGGCAACATCTACCTCTGGTAGTCCTTTGTTACCTACCATCCAGGCCTTACTTACCCTAGTAGCCCCATGTTACCTACTAGGCTCAACTTACTTACCCTAGTAGTCCTATGTTACCTACTAGGCTCACCTTACTTACCCTAGTAGTCCTATGTTACCTACTAGGCTCACAGCATCATCAGCTAAGCACACATTGTCACTCTTCAGCATATTGTCTTTATTTGAAGCCAAACCAACCCTCTCCTGCAAAACTATTTACATGTGGATCACCACAGAGATAGTACTACTTTGATTCTGACAACTGGATTTCTGAAAAGGCTACTTCTGACAAAATGCCGTCATATTTTACCAAGTTTAATCTGGATTATCTTTTAAATAAATTTAAAATTACAAGATTATGTTGGAAATCCTGGTGTTGGTAATTTAATTGTATGAATCAAAGTGGGTACCATGGAGTCCAGAGGGCTGAGAAGAAAAGCTCCCATCCATAAGAGGAGAATACTGCATCCAATAATCAGGCTGAAAGTGTGCTTTAATATAACCAACTGGCAATCAATTTAACTAGCACAACCCAACACCTTCATAAAGGCCTTCAGAAGCTCCCACAGGGTTGCTGTTTTCACTTTCACCAACCACTCTAGTGCTGTCTCCAAAAGTGCTTGGATCCTCACAAGCTTGCCAAACCCAAAGATAGAAAAGAGGCCAAAGTTGTCTTTAATGCTTTGCTGCTATATACCCAGTAAGAAAAGAAGGAATATATGGCTTATATGACACTCCTGTGCCACCCATAAATTATCATCACCCAGGAAGCCTTTGCTCCCTGAATTGTGTACTTTGAACCTCAATGTGTTGGAGTCATTCAAAAATTACAACATACCAGAAAAGGCAGTAAACGTCAGGATAGCAATAACTATAAGCTGGGCTGGTGGACAAAAGCCGGGGCATGCAAGCTTGTTAGTGGGAAAGGACCATCACATGATTTAACTTAAACTTGATAAGGTATGAGGCAGACTTTTTTAACATGTACTATTTTTTAGGGTATCATAGAGTCTATAAGGCTCATGAGGGTAACTACTACTATTCCAAATATCTGATTAGAAGGCAATTCTGCAGCAAGCACAATGAGAGGTGAGTGGACAGGTGTTGGGGTGAGAGATGGTTCCACTGGGATCAATTACCTAGATAATTAGCAGCAATTGGGTCATTATTTGTTAGATTAAGACAAGGCGCCAGATTAAGCATTTCAGAGTCTTTTAACTTTTTTGGTATCATTCAATTTGTAAACTTATGTTTTTTGAACATTAATATAATGCTTAGTTTACTGACAAAAAGTTTAAGAGTGTAAAATATACAAATAATAAAAATAAATCTTATTTCTATTAACTGTATTTTTTTGCTAAAACCCTTTTTTATATTTTAATAAGCCAAGAATCAAATATATGAGTTGCATGGGAGAGTAATAGCAGCCCCAAAGCTATAATTGCTATTGCCCTATCTTTGGCTCATATAATTAATTTCTTAGTTATTTTTAGAAAAAAGTTGTTGTATTTAAAAGACTATTTACCCTATATGAAATATAAGTTTTTGTTATGCGTCCAACTTCATGAACATGTCCTAATAATCCTTTAGTAGTATCAGCTCTCTTTGTTTCTCTGTCATCTGTGCAGAACTTTGCACAATAATTTATTTTGGAGTACTCCTTAACATCCTCAAATGTCAAAGGTGAAACATACAGCTCACCATCTTTCATTAAATATGAAAGATTAACATAAAATGCTTTGACTTCAAGCCAGCTTTTTTAGGCCTAGATTTTCTATCATAGATGTAAAAAAAGTTTTTTTGGGGAAGCATCTGAATTATTTACAAGTGACCCATATAAACCCTTTCTTTCTTCCTCTCTCTCAAAAACCATTTTGAGATCATTTATATTTTTTATATACATCTCATTTTCCTTTTGTTTAAATATTTTAAATAATACACCAAAATGACCATCAACAATACTTTTGCCATGACACTCAACAAATCTATTAAACTTAATTGTTCCTTTTATAATTTTTAGGCGCCTCTTTAAAAAGATAATATAAGAATTCATAAGATCTGAAATGATTACAATTATCAGTCCAAACTTTAATATTTTTAATATTCTTAAATTTATTATTTTTAAGCAGACTTATCAAACACTGACCAGAAAACAAAGAGTCATGAGATAAATCTTTCAGATAAAAAGTCATGATACTCATATTTAATTTTCTCATTTTCTTTAAAAGCAATTCCAAATTCTAATAAAGAGATAGGTATTTTCTCATAAAAACAACTATTGGTCTCTATAGGACCCCCACCTATTTTAAAGTTTTCTTTATAGTCTATTACTATAGCACATGAATTATCATCAAGATTATTTATATCACTAATATATTATTTAATTTGATGCTTATAAAACTTTTCATGTAGATCAATAGATTCCAAATTTTCTTTAATGAATTTAGGCAATGGCAACTTCTTTATACTCAAATCCTTTTTCTTCATTTCTAATGATTTTTTCAAGTTGCAAATGTTACACATATCAGTTTGTTTTTTTTGCTTTTAATTATATTATTAGGAATAAGCTTATAGAAAGTGGAAAGTGAAATAGAAATATTTTTTTATTTTCATATCTTCATAAATTTATTTTTTGTTTTCAATAATGAGTATTTTATTTTAGTTGAGTATTCACTAAATTCTTTTTGTAATTCTTCATAAATCAATCCAGGGGATTTTTTAGTGAATTGGCTGGTTGGAAATGAATTTTTTAATATATTTTTAAATTTTTTTATGTTTTCTTTCTTTACTGAATCATTTTTTCCTCTTTTATTTTTTGAATTTAATGATACTTTTTTAGCATTCTTATTTTTTAGAATATGAATACTCATTTTTTGTCATTTTAAATTCACTATCTCAAAGCTCTTTCAAACTGTAGCTTGATGTAACCAATGCTCTTAGGGAAGAAAGGTGCTTGGCAGGGGACTCTGACATCAATTCCTTTAGGTTGTTAAAGAAATCATCTGTCTTATAATTTTGTATGACAGGTAAGAAGGTACTTTTTCCAAACTCTGTTTTTAATAAGAAATGCTCAACAAAGCTGTTAAGATCATTGCCAGCAGTAAAAAGAAATGCTTGTTTAAGCATAGAGATTTTATCTCCCTAAGTAGAAGCCCCAGTGAGAAGAAAGGTAACATCTGAGGTGCAAACTTGATAGGTTCCATAATGATAATGGTTGGCTTCCTTGGCTTGGTTCAGGAAGTTCTTGCTTGGGAATAGATGTGCAGTTATCAGAGAGGAGTAAAGGTGTGGATTGTAAAGCAAATTTCTGTAAAGTTGAGCTGTTTAAATGCCATGTTAGCTGAGCTTTTGCACTACAGGCATAAATCCCCAACTGACCCCCAACTGATCTCCTTAATTTATCAATATTGCCCCTGAAGCCTGATATCATTGTTTATTTACCCCTTTTTATATTCTGGTTAACTGTTGATATCAAGTGAATATTACTTCAATCTTGCTCAAATTAGTATCATTAGAAAGCCCTCAATCTCAGCTTTCAGAATTGTGCTGCAACTTTATATTTCAATACCAATTTAATATCTTGAAGTGGCTTTGAATGTAAGCTTATAAAATTATTATTTGAAATAAAATATGCTAATTAACTCTTAAAGTATGATATTTTAATCAGTAAACTAAATTTAAAGTATGAATTATTATTTAGCTTACTTCTAGTAACCAACTCAAAAACCTTTTGTTTTAAATAAACTTAAGTTTGTTATAACTTTTAACAGTTCTTAAAAAATGAACTTTATATAACTTAAATCTATCAAAATAAAAATGTTATTTTTTAATCACATCTAAATATTTGCTTGTATAATTAAAGTTTTATCTTATTTTTATAGATACAATGACTAAGATTATTTTCTATTTAGTTTAAATAAATTTTAACCTTTATAAAATTTAATTAAATAAAGCAAGATTTTGATACATTCTTTTTTATGTTTGAATTTTTATATATATTATCTCTAGCATACAGTATAAAAATATAATTTTTAAATAGTTTTATAAAGCTATTTTATTAATATTAAATACTTAAGAATTTGAAAAGAAAAACTTTTACTCTCTTATAAGTTCTTATTATATATTTTCTATAAAATCTAACTTAAGAATAAATTACTTATGCTAAATGAGATCACTGAAATTTCAATAAAAGTTTAGTTTTAATTTTAGTTTTAGTTTTTTTAACTTTTTACTAGATTTCTTTATAAAATAAATACAAAATTATTTAATATTTATTTATTAAATATACAAAAAAGCTATCTGCCCTCTTTTTAAAAAGAGGGATTCAAAAATTATTATATTTTAAATTAAATATTTTTAAAAAAGCTAAGATTTTAGGCAACAATTTAATTTCCAACAAAAAGCATCATATCAGTTTTTATTGTATTTTTATGTTGCTCTTTTTAGAATGATGTCATTTTGTACTAATCAGCTTTCAAGAAAAAAAGGTATATGAAATAAGATTGTTACTAGCTTTTAATACAGTTTAATTTAGCTGTAAGTAGAAAATGATTAATTTAATATAGGTTTTTATATTATAAGGATTAAAAAAGATTTATTTTGATAAAATTGTTGTAATTATTTAAATTTATTGATAAGAAAATTTTAAAAAAATTAAAGTGTAAAGTAGCACAATTAATAGGAAACAGATTAATCTAACAAATAATGACCCAATTGTTTATTAATAACTGGGATTGGGTGGCATATAAAATATATTCTCTATTAAACTGCCAAGGTTTCCTGATAATAGCTAAGGGATTAGATAGAATTATGTTATATAGGGGGAAATCCTTAAAGTCTGGGTTGGATAATACTCTTTAAATGCATTGACTCAAAAGGGGAGCCAGGTGGTCTAAGTTAGTTAGGCTTTGGGTCCTCAGGCGGATTGGCTGGACCATCAAGAGGTTTGGCTAGACTAGTTGATGTAGTGTTCAGGTGATAGAAGGCTAGAAAAAGTAGGTTGATAATTGAGAAAACCAAATGTTCATTTACTCTTTATTAAGAAAATGATAATATCATTAATTTATGTCAGGGGCTTTTTATACTATCCTTTGAAGGGAAAATATCCTGGGCCCCAGCTCTCTGGGCTTCTGGATGTCAGGGCTGAGGCATTATAGCTGCAAGGTGTTACACAAATAGGCAACTTCTTCATGATCCAAACATTAATCTGTAATCATAATTACTTTATATATAATTACAATATTTAGGTGTGTGGCCTGGACTAGTACTTGCTGGGTTGAATATTTTATTATTATGTATTTCTTTATTTTGATTTACATCTAAGGATTTGAATCAGACCATAATTTTCCTAATGCATTCCAATGTCTTGCATAGATTGTGAGTTCCCAAGCTGTTCTGGTTCAATCTTCACTCTCTTCAGGCCCCCCAAGAGTTGCCTTATTTGGAGCACCATCTTTTTTTGTTGGCAGTGAAGGAATCCAAATAATTGATTCCAGATTCCAGCCACAAAAACACAGGCTTATGGGCTGGTGGCCTGCAGGTTGGGTTTCCAGGGTTTGATTCATGTTCATTGTTTTGATTAATAGGGATGTTTAAACTGTAATTCATGAAAGTAATTCATTCATCTGCAACTGATTTAAGAAGGTAAAAGGCGGGTTAATCAAGACTACCTCCTTTTTTGAAGGGTGGCACAGCCAATTTACTCAAAGGTCCAGGAGAGAAACCCCAATTCAACGTTATTATGGGACATCTTAAAAACTAACAGCTATCACTGTACATCTGTTCAAGACAACAACTGTCAGAATTTAAAGTGTCTGCATGTAACATCCTCCATGTCAACATCCCAAATTTTATTTTAGCTTTATTTCTTACAGTTTTACTTCAAACTTTAATCTTGAAAATTAAAATCAAATTTGACTTTTAACATTAGGAGCAATTATTTAAGGTAAAAAATCAATAGACATACAATAAGAATACAAAAGTTTTTTTTGGGAATTGTTGGCATGGAGGATGTTATATACAGACAGTTCAAATCCTCATGTTTGCCTTCAATACAGACATGGAAAATAAGAGCTCCCACACTATTGGAGATTTCATTAACTCTGAGCCTTCTGATGAACCCTTTAGCTTGAGAATTGATTTGAGCTCAACTTCCATGCAGCTGAAAAAGTGTGTTCAAACCCTCTCAATAATGGGGCTCCAGATTTAACAACTCCTTCTGAAACACCAACAAAGATGTCAGATCCAGCAGGGCCAACTAAAAAGGTGCCCTCTTCATTGAAGCCATTGCCTTTCAAACCTCTTTCATCCGCCATTGAAGAGAACAATCAGGATACCCCTAGATATCCTTTGTAATCCTGCCAGCCTGCTGAGGTTATAAATACCCTATCTTCTATCTAACAACAAATCTATCATTTCTTGCTCTGATTCTTATAATATGAGTTTGATCCTTATAAATTGTAAGATTCTTTGACCACAGTTCATATGTTTACTTTACTGTTGCTGAATATGACAGAGGATTATGCTTCTAGGTCACAGTCATTGTTTTAACCTGTACAAACAACAGTAGTTTTACTCTCCTGTTTTTAAACATTCAGTTCTTTTGAAGAGCTGGCTCAACTATCCATTGTAGCCATATCCTTTCTGCAAAAGAGCCCAAGGATAAAAACCAGAAAAACATACAAAAGATGTGAAAGAGGACCAAGATATATGCAAGAAAGTTCAATCTACTATCCCAAGGATAAGAGTTTGAACACCTTTAGACCATCTGTATTGCTCTTTCTACCTATATTTGACCCATATTGAAAGAAGTTCTTCTTATTTATTGTATCTTTATTTCCCTTTTATATATTTTTTCAAAATTTTCTTTGGTGTTTATTTACTATTTAAGTATAGTATAACTTATAGTTAGTATAACTGAAAAGAGGCAATTTTGAATCACTTGACTTTAAAGCTTTTTTAATCTTGTTACTACTTAACGGACTTTTTATTGTATATCTGGAATCCTGAGCCCTTTTTAACATATCAGTAAATTTATGTTTTTTCAGTTTCAAACATAAATGTCATTTGAGGTAGTGGTTTTATTGTTCACAATGCCGTAATTCAGGATGCCTTATCTACTATCAGTTTTGAGATGGGGGTTTTCAAGATACCATGCCCTACCTAAATGAGGTGGGTACCAAGAAATTGTATCTTTACTTGGATACTCTAATGAAAAATAATTTTTTATATCATTATAATTTACAAATACCTTTAATTTTATCCCCACACTCATCATGTCAGTTCGAGCTCCACATTTTTTAGCAAGTCACATAAACGCTAGGCTAAGATGCTTTTCGGCCCAATACAGAAAAACAGACAGTCCTACTACTAAGCAAAGCAATAGTTTAAATATAAGATTTTTTCTGAGTCACACAAATTAGAAAGATAACAAGAAACAATTTTTTATTAGAAAAATAATCAGATTTTCTTGTTAACACTTTGAACTGGGCCATTTACAGTAAAGTTTAGCTTAACCCCTAAATAACTACAATGTTCCACATCTTAAGATTCCATAGGGATGCTTCGGCATAATACCAGTAGGACTGCGTCGGATTTGAGACAGTGGCTCTTTTTAAAAAAGGAGCCAATCGTCTCAAATCTGGAGATGATTCCGGAAAATTGTGTAGGGTACAAATTTTCTGGAATCATTTCTCTATATGACTACAGAAGAATTTTTCTGGATTTATCTTTAAAATAAAAAATTATATTTCTTATTTTCTGCTTTTAAAATATTAAAAAACTTGAATTCGAAATTAAAGTTTTTTTTCAAAAATTAATTTTTATTATAAGTAAATATTTAATTAACTTTAGATTCCGGAAAATAGAAAGCCTTCCAAGGGTTTTTTTAAAAAGTTCGGATTCCCCAACATAGGGGAATCCGAAAGAAGATTACAGGGAAGGGAGGACGGGATGATTACGACATTAGCAGCAATCTTCTTTTTTTGGGCCGACACAGCCCTAAATATCAGCTGAATCGCCACAGTCAATACGGTGAGCGCGTAGTAAAAATTAACTAATATTACTTTGATAAGGCGGCGCAGAGCTGGATGCTAGCCGAAGATGTGGCAAAGCAGCCCTATCCTTTACTTATAAATCTAGATTATGACGGTATGATTCTAACAGTCAGCCTTAAACACGCCTTTGGTTTTGAGCCACTCCGATTTAAAAAGATATTTTTAATCAACTCAGTCTAGACCGAGGCGTCTCGACATCAAACATGGCGCAGTTTAAGAGCTTCTAGTTTGGCAGTAGTCATCTTGCCCAAGTCGTATGACGCACAATATCGCACAAGAAAGAGAAACATGGCAAGAAACAGACAACCTTACTAAGCGTCATATAAGAAACATCAAATTCCCGAACCTCACGACTGACCGGATCAATACTCAAACCAGTCCAATAAAATATATGTAAAACAAGTTCACTCAAAATGATTTGCATTCATTTTTAGGCTATAAAGCCAGCAAGCACCAGCAGAAATCATCATTCAAATGCAAAGCTCACTCGCCTTCTGTATGCTAACCCCTCTTCTCTGTGGCTTTGCCAGTGCCTGGGATACCCGCAGCGCAGTCAAATCCAAGTGGTACCAGAACGTCAAGAAGCCATGGTTCAACCCACCCCGCTACGTATTTGCACCCATGTGGACATACCTCTACCTAAGCACAGGCTATGCCCTATACCTTGTTCAGAGCAGCACGACAAACCAACTATCCAAGGAATGGGGAGTGTACCTGTTCTGGAGCCAACTGATGGCCAACATCCTATGGTCCAATCTTTACTTTGTGAAGCGCGATATCGAACTTGCCATTGCAGATATCATACTTTTGTTGGCACTTTCTGTGGCTGCGATGGTATGCTTCTTTGTTGTAAATCCATTAGCTGGTTTGTTGATGGTGCCATACACGATATGGGCAGCATTTGCCGTCGCCTTAACACTGAAGGTTGACAAACTGAACCCAAACTTCAAGTTCTCAAATGAATAGCTTCTATTTAATAAAAAGTCTTGCTTTAAAAAACCTTTAATCAAGATAGATTGAAAACTCCTAGTGACAAAATTAACTATTGATTTCAATTATTACTGTAAAAATAATCTATTTTTAATCTGTGTGAATTGTGATACAAACCAGAATCTATTTGTATTCCTTTCAAATAAACTGTTTTTAGTTGCCATTTTATATTTTTATATTTTTAAATTTATATTAGTACATGTAGAACATGGACATGACGAAGATCCCATACAGCATAAAGCTGTAGAAAACGAATTTAATAAATTTACTGGTTTATATGGAGGAAAATGTATGTGCCTTCTTTGAAAAATCAACATCGGCTTAATAAAAGACCACGTCTAAAATCATTTTATCCTAAAATTACTTCATAATAACAGATTCTAGAATCTCATTAGACAGAAATCCATTATAAGTAGATAATAAAACTGTTTACTTTTATTTCAACCTTTTCAAAGTTTTTTATTGTTTATGCAAAGTTATTCAGATTAATGTATTTCTAATTTTTCATCCAATAAATACAGTAATTTTCAAAGCCTGTTGAGAAAAAAATCTCAGTCTAAAAACAAAAATCACTCAGTCTAAAAGCGAAATCAAAGTGGATCCAAATCTATTGTAATTTAATATAAATTCCTTGATTTTTTATTTCAATTTAGACTGAGTTGTTTTTGCTTTTAGACTGAGATTTTTAATTTATCTCAACAGGTTTGAAAACTATTGTATTAAAAAACTAATTTTGGTCACTGGAATTTAACAAAATCTGGCAACCACCAGAATTAACTCATTCTGCAAGTCGACTTACTGGATGTCAACAATTTGTCGACATTCAGTAAGTCGACATTATTTTGGTATTTATCCGCCGGAATCGGGCATTTCCAAAACTAAGCTAATTTTTCATAGTGAATTATTAAGTCAGAATTGCAAAATCAAAAAGGAACAGACATAATGTTGGCACCATTTAAACAAAGGCTTAATTTTAAGCCAAAAAACTAATATAATTTACTATAAAAATGTAAGTTTCTTTGTACTTTTACATTAAGGTCAACTACAGTAAGTAATATCTGGATATCAACTCCAAATAAGAATCCATAAATTTCTTAATAAAATACACAATATTCTAAAAATAACTACTTTTTATATTTTATACTACTGTTTTTATTAAATATATATTAAGATAAGCATTGAACAAAGACATATGCCAACTTTCAGAGCATTCTTTGTATTATTTAGATATTTACTGTTATTTTAAACTCACTGGATAAACTATAGCTTATTTCCAGAAGTCCACTTAAGCCAACACACATATGAAAAACTTGAATTTATATATGTAATTATAATGTCGACTTTGTGTCAAATTGACGTGTTGCCTAAATTGCAACAAAGGGGTTCGGCTAAGCAATCAAAGTGACATAATTTAAGCGAGATTTAATAGGAGAGTTGCTATAAAAGAACGCTGACTGCCTGAATGTCAACACCTTCACTTATTTATTAGTAAAACACTGCCGCTTAACAAAAAGCACACATACAATGGTATGGTAATTCAGGCCAAAGTACCCAGGGCTGTACTTTAGACTTCCCTCTACAATCCCTATCATTTAGTTTTCATAAGTTACATATGCAAATCTTTAATTTTTTTAAATTTAAAAATAATCAATTTCAGCCTTAAAAAACCAACTCCAGAAAATATTAACCAAGCTTTATAAGTGATTTACATAGTGTTTTTCCACTTTAATGCTGACTGTCAGTATGTCAACGTCAAAATTAAAGTGTTTTTTATGCTGAAAAACTAAATTAAATATTTTTGACTACTGTGACTACCAGAATGTTGACTTTTTATTTAAACATGGTTTTTTTCTATTCTTTAATAATAAACTAGCTCTAAAATTACTTTCTATACTTCTATAAACTATTTAATTAATAATAAAATTTAAAACAAGTGATTATTATTTAATTTTATTCATGTTTCAACTGTTTATTCTTACTTTATGAACTCTACTCTAATTATTGTAGGACAAATCTTCCAAGAAGCCACAAAATAACCCCAAGTCAACCAAGAAAGTACCCAAAGCCTCTGGAAAGGCCCAAAGGCCCTACCCCAACAAAAAACCAGCCAAAGAGCCCTCAAAAAAACAGAAGACAAAGGAGAAGACCCCAGACCCTGAAAGCAAAGAGCCCTCCCCTGCCCCCTCCTCTTCTCCAAGCTGGTATCAATCAGAAGGAGATGAGGTTCCACTAAACAAGCAAGGAAGAAAGAAGATACCCAAGAGTCCAGAACCCCAGCCAAGCCCAGATGAATCAAGCTCAAAGGAATCAAGTCCCAAGGAATCAAGCTCATCCCAGTCCAGAAAGCGCAAGAATCCAACTCCAGATAATTCCCCTCCACCGCCCAAAAAATCTGCACCTCCATCCTCATAATCAAGTATCAATAAAGAAGATCCTGATGATTACCTGTCTGACTATCATCAAGCACCAATTGGCCCATGGGATCCCCTAAAGGTTCACAATATATGTAACGTCAAAGGAGAGTTTAAGCTCCCAAAGAAGTTCCCTTGGTTTTCCTCTCTAATGTCTGTCAAAGGAGGTGCAAGTTTAGCCTGTGATGGCTATGTTTTAAATTGCAGCAATCAGAAGAGAGCAGGAAGAAGCAAGCATTATGCATGTGAAGATAGAAGCTGTGCTGCCATAATTAATACAGAAGGATGGGATAAAGTCACTAGTGAAAAAGGAGAGCACACATACAATGCTCCAATAAATCTTATTGAAAAGCTTCTAAAGTGGTACCTCTACTAAATGGTCCCAATCTCCAAAGATGTCAAGGCTTCTGATCTGGCAGTTAAGGCCACCACACACCTAAGTAATGAGAACCTGAAGCTCATCCCTGACCGCGATCAGTTAGTAAAGTACATATGTGACAAATGCCGTGACCTAGTCCTCCATAAGAAATCAGCCATGGTTCAAGGAGAGTTAGTCTTGACAGAGGAGTTAAAGATGTTCAATGGTGATGAGACATTCCTTTTACATGATGATGGGCCTACAGCAGAGGCAAGAATTATATGCTATGCTACACAACAGAACCTAGAGCAGTTGAGGGATTCAGAGACCTGGTTATGTGACGGTACCTTTTCAGTATGCCCCCGCCTTTTTTACCAACTATGGGTTGTACATTCCCTCATTGAAGGCAAGGTGCTCCCATTTGCCTACTTTCTGCTTCCTGGGGCAACAGAAGAGATCTACACAAGGGCCTTTAAAATCCTTCAGGAGGGCATCAAAGCCCTACCCAGTAATAGAAAGAGTCCCCCTGGCCATAACACTAGAGCCAATCCAGATGATGATGAAAAGGATGAAGCCACCCTTGCTGCAGAAAAAGAAGCTCAAGATAAAGCACTTGGCCCCTCAACTATAATCATGGACTATGAAACTGCCCAGTATAACGCTTTTGTAAATACCTTTGATGGAGAGATACAGGGGTGTTTTTTCCATTATTGACAGGCTGTCAACAGGCAACTAAAGGGTCTACCTGAGCTCAGCAAGCTCCACCGTCTAGATACATCAGGAAAGTGCAAGTTCTTAATTCAGCAGTTTGTAGCACTAGCCTTTGTAAAGCCAGAGCATGCTTGACAAGCCTTTGAGCTCCTATGCCAGGATCCATATGCCAAGAAACATGATGGTGCCTTCTACCCTTTCATTGAATATTATGAACCACAGTGGATTGGACGTAAGGTCACTAAGCGCCGGAGCAAGCGCAGAGCCAAAGCCAACTGGAACTGCTACCAGGAAGTTCTTAAGGATGAGATGAAAACGGCTTCATCTTTGGAGGGCTGGCATAAGCATATCAAGTCCTCCTTTGGAATCAAGCCCAGATACAACACCTTCTATGAGCACCTCAAAGTCTAACAGGGGAAGACTGCTGCATCCATCAGAGATATTGAGAACCACCCATCTAAGAAGAAGAGAACCACCAAAGAGAAACAATATCAAGAGAAGATCAAGGACGTTTTCAAGGCCAAATATAAGCTTTCAGAGATTGGGGAATACATCAAGAAGATTACCACAGTTCTTAATGGCAACCAGGTTATTACAGTCTAGCTTTTCATTAAATTTATTGAGTATTGCCTAATTTTTATATAGTTCTTATATATTAAGTATAATATTTTTAAATAAATAGTTATTCTAAATGAATCATTAATCTTTTATGATACTGCTTTTATAAAATCATTGGTTTTTTATTGATAGTTTGATGCTTTAGACTGTATTACATGGCCTATATTGATATTTTACTAATAAATTATATGTTTTTTTATTTTTTAATATAAAAAAACTTTATATTACTGTTTCTGATTGCTATATTTTGCTATAATACGTTAAATTTTATGTAGTACCTTTTTGTATATTGGATTTTTTTGTTTTTATAAGTGGGAAAAAATTTATTATAGTAAAGATAGCTAATTTCATAGTAAAATAAAATAAAAGTGTATTTTTATGAATTTTTTTAATATTCATGTATAATTTTTTATGGACTTTTTAAAATCTATGTTGTCACATTACCCTAAAAAGTATCTTGAAGCTTAATTTTTATTAAGTAAAATGTTCAGGAAACAGGTTTCTGCTTATTAAAAAAGTGTCGACATTTAGTAGTCTGCATGAGTCAAAACTTAATTCTGAATTTTCAATGCTGTTGACATTAAAGTATTTTTAATTCTGATTATTGACATATAGTAAGTCAACTTGCGGAATGAGTTAATTCTGGAAGTTGCCACAAAATCTGACAATTTTGAAAGTGGATTATCAATTTTCTTTGACTATAAAAGGTAAACTAAATCTAAAGAAGCTGATAGAATGCAAGTTATTATCATATTACAATCAAACAATAAATATTTTTGTAGGCTGTTGGCCTTAAGATAATAAATACAGCGGTAATATAAAAATTTTAATTTAGTTTAGTTAAATTTTAAGAGATTGATATTTTAGATTAACTTTTAAACAATGATTTCTAAATAGTTTTTTGGTTGTTGTCAGAAAACCTGTGTACCATGGTGTTTTATCATCTGCCAGCTGATATCCTAAGTCTTCTAACATTAGGAAACACAGAGAACCTGTGATTTTGGTGTAACCTTTGTCCCAGAATATTTTGTTGTCATCAGAAGTAGAAAGTCTGACAAGGCCCAAGGCCCGGAGGATTTGGGACAGTTCTTCCTACTTCTGGATATAGATTCATAGTTGTCTCTATATTTTACTATAGATAATTATACTTTATGAAGACAGTATCATCTTTTGCACTCCACTAATAAAACTTAAGAGAGTATCACATTAAGGAAATAGGACTTGGATCAATCATCAAGTCATTACAAAATCATCAGTCTTTTATTCTAATGGACTGGCTTTAAGGCAGCCCGTCTGCACACGTGCTATTCCAGTTATCTCACAATGCTAGAAGATACTGAAGTAGCATTAGGACAACATAGTAGGAGGCCCAGCCTTTTTGGAGTGGTTTTAACAGAAGGCTTGCTTGACATCTTCCAAAGATTGGTATCCTTTCTTTCTACCTGGGCCACTTCCAAGGCTAGCTAGCCAGCAGTTGGCTACTAGTTCATGGAGATGATTGTTTCACTTAATCAGAGCTACTCTAATACAACAGGCTTGAAGCCTTTTTATCTTAGAGTGTTTGGCCTGACGGCCCAGTCCATTTTGGACTCTTCTAGAAGTGTTTCAAACGACGGCCCATGTGATGGCCCTTGTTCTAGGATATAATTAAAGATCATTAATTGAAGCATGTTTAAGGTGGTTGTTGAGGTGGACTAATTAATGAGCAGTAATTGAATGTTTCATTAAATAATTGCACTACATGAATTTTTTGATACCAGGATATGATTTGATCATTGATCCCACAAACCTGCAGCCCACATTAATTTGTTGAAACCATTCCTAAGAGTGATTAACCGCTGGCCCGCGTTATTTTGTTGAATCCGTTAATTAGTCAATATCCAGAAATCCTGACAGTTGTCCTAATATTGTATATATAGCAATGAAATTATATTTATGTTTTTAAATATTTCAGGATGTTATATTGATTTTTAATTGGCTGAATAGATTGTTATAAATATCATATGCAATTACTGGATTAGTTAAGTGTAAGTATAATTTCACATCTCAGGTGGCTTCTTTACATTACAATTATCCCCTTTCTATAACTTTGGCTTGCTCACTTAAAAGGGGTCTGTCATAAATTTCTTGATATATGTCTTAATGCTCTTCTTTCAAGACTAAAGTTATTGTTCCAAAAAAAATATCTCAAAAAAAGAATCATACATTTGGGCCTAGTTTAAACCATCTAGTACACTTAACAGGCCTCACACATTCACTAAATAACTCTGGCTTAGATTTCATCCTAGCTATCATTTGAGATGACAACTTTATGTTTTCTGCTCAATTTCATAGCATACCAACATTTTATTAATAGGTATCAAAAAGACTTCATTTTTAAGTATAATACTTTGTGTGAGAGATTTGAAATATTTCTTGCTTTAGGCTTTCCATGGGTTGGTTGAAAACGGGCAAAGTTATTTGGTTTGGATTGCTAATAAGTGGTCTCTGGTTGAATTGTATAAAACAGGTTGTTTGGGCAGATTTTCTAGCATATGAATTTATTAAAAATTCATATAGATGCAAAAGCAAAATAAAGGTTCAGATATCGTGAAGCAAGGCATTTAATTTATTTATCCATAGCTAATGGAGAAAAATTTAAGAAACTATAGTGTATGGACAATTTCAATAATCATCTGTAGGCTGCAGGTAACAAAAAATTTAATCCACAGTCCATGGGTTGGTTATTGCAATTTCACATGGCAGCTATTTTTACAGTAGTTTTCAAAGCTATGTCACTAAGAAAAAAGCTTATCTGTAAGTGAAGTCAAGTCATATGCAAATTAAACTAAAAAATATGAATTTATATTGATTGACAATAAGTTTTGGTTCACTTCAATTTTGTTCTGAGATACATCAATTTTGTTTACAGATGAGTGGATTTTGCTTACAGATGAGTTCTTTTCACTTAGCGCCATAACTTTGAAAACAGCTGTACCTATACCTGCCAGTTGTTTGTGATATCTAACCATCACATTTACAAAAATATCTTGTCACACACCCAAATTTAATACTTATATCATCAACAATAGATTTCTTTATTAAAAAAGTTTTTATAATAGATAGAATTTATACCAATTTTTGCACGTGAACAAATTATAGTTCAGTATTTGATCAGGGAAGACAACAGTTCAATAAAAAGGACAAGAATAGGTGTAATATGATGTTTATTTGGGAATTGCTCAATTAATATACTATACTGGGAAGCCACAAGTCCACCAGAGGGTGGCACTGCGACAGGGTCTGAATAAGGTTTGGGTTAAGAATATCTTAGGCAATTGATCAGCACATCAGATGGACAGCACTCCTATTTAGGAGATATTGTCCGTAATTCAACATTACCCACAGGATACTCCATGTCATTAGATATTTTATGAGGCACCTTTATCAGCACCCCCTGTATATTGTTAGATACGTTAGTGGACAGAGAGGTAATCTTAGTTGCAACAGCTTACTAAAATATGAAATTGAAAAGAGTGAATGTCAACTAAATTAAAGTTAAAGCAAAAACTTACCATCCCAATCCAAATGAAACAGGGTGCATCCGACAATCCAAATGCTTATCATCTATACAAGATTTCAAAAAATATTGAATAACTTGCTTAAATAAATAGTACGTGGAACAAGTTGGCCACCTTTGAAATTATAAAACTGTTACTCACCTCATTCCCAGCGTGTTTTCCAGGAACCAGCTTCTGATATTATAATACAATATTAGCCATTATTAAATTAAACAGTATAATATAGGTTCTCTAAATGATAGTGTAATGTCGGAAATCAGGCCCTAAAAAAGATGTTGGAAACAAGGTGGGTAGCATAAAAAAGTAAAAGTAGACTGTTACTGACGTGTAAAAGATTCAAGCTTTACACATAAAAAATATAGATTAAGCTTACATGTTACTTTTATATGTAAAATCAATAAAAATATCTGTCTCTATTGGATATTTAAACTATAACACATACAATAGTTTTTTATTAAATAGAAGCTATTCATTTGAGAACTTGAAGTTTGGGTTCAGTTTGTCAACCTTCAGTGTTAAGGCGACGGCAAATGCTGCCCATATCGTGTATGGCACCATTAACAAACCGGCTAGTGGATTTACAACAAAGAAGCATACCATCGCAGCCACAGAAAGTGCCAACAAAAGTATGATATCTGCAATGGCAAGTTCGATATCGCGCTTCACAAAGTAAAGATTGGACCATAGGATGTTGGCCATCAGTTGGCTCCAGAACAGGTACACTCCCCATTCCTTGGATAGTTGGTTTGTCGTGCTACTTTGAACAAGGTATAAGGCATAGCCTGTGCTTAGGTAGAGGTATGTCCACATGGGTGCAAATACGTAGCGGGGTGGGTTAAACCATGGCTTCTTGACGTTCTGGTACCACTTGGATTTGACTGCGCTGCGAGTATCCCAGGCACTGGCAAAGCCACAGAGAAGAGGGGTTAGCATACAGAAGGCGAGTGAGCTTTGCATTTGAATGATGATTTCTGCTGGTGTTTACTGGCTTTATAGCCTAAAAATGAATGCAAATCATTTTGAGTGAACTTGTTTTACTATTTTCAGTCAAACTGCTCTGAACACTGGTCCAGTCAGCCCTGGGGTTCGGGAATTTGACGTTTCGTATGTGACGCTTAGTAAAGTTGTCTGTTTCTTGTCATGTTTCTTTTTCTTTTGCGATGTTCTGCGTCATAAGACTTGGGCAAGATGACTACTGCCAAACTAGAAGCTCTTAAACTGCGCCATGCTTGATGTCGAGACGCCTTGGCCTAGACTGAGTTGATTAAAAATATCCTTTTTAAATTGGAGCGGCTCAAAACTAAAGGCGTGTTTAAGACAGGGTTTTAGAATCACATTTAGAGCTTCCTATCATTCACCACTTCAATAGGGTTCTATGATTTTCACCACATCGAATATAAATTCTAAATAAATCCTGCTTTGGTATCAATGCAATTGGATACAACGTAATTATAATAAATGAGCTCAACACTCCAAATATAAATCTTGATTTAAAACGGCTGTATAGGTTTCAATTAGATTTAGGCCAAGGGCTCCACATTTTTCACCGCATCAGATATAAATGCTAAGCCAGAGCCCTATTCATAATTTGATGTGATTAAACTCACAGAACCCAACCCCATTATTATATACTGTTTTCTGGTAAGATACATCCTAAAATCTGCCAGGTAAAATAACTGTGCAGGGAAATATACCTTCTGCCGCAAGCTTCACCACCAAATATACATTTGGATCCTGTCAGAAAATTGCGGACTGTGGTATTTTATCATCCGCCAGATGATATCCTAAGTCTTTAACATTAGGAAAGCACAGAAACCCTGTGATTTTGCGTAACCTGCAGCCCGGAATAATTTGTTGTCTGCAGAAGTAGCAAGTCTGACTGGGCCCAAAGCTCAAGGGATTTAGACGGCTCTTACTTCTGGATTTGGTTCATAGTTTGTTGTCTCTATATTTTACTATAGGATTTAATACTGTATGACAACAGTATCATCTTTTGCTCTACTAATAAAGCCTAAGAGAGGATCACATTAAGAAAATAGGACTTGGATCAATCATCAAGTCAATACGGAATCATCAGCCTTTTATTCTAATGGACTGGCTTTAAGGTGGCACGCCTGCCTGCGTTTTATCCGAGTTAGCTCACAACACTAGAGATGGAATGAAGTAGCATTAGGTCAACATGGCAGGGGGGCAGCCTTTTCTGGGTGGATTTTGTGGAAGCTCGCTTGAAAACTTCCTTGGCTTATTGTGTTTGTTATAGACACACCACACAGCTGAATCTCTTTTCAGCTGCCTGCCTGGGCCACTATCCAGGGCTAGCTAGCCAGCAGTTGGGTTTTAGTTCACAAGATGATTGTTACACTAATCAGAGCTACTCTAATACAATAGGCTCAGGGCCTTTTATCTTAGAGTGTTTGGCCCAGTACCCCATCCATGTTGGACTCTGCTAGACATAATGCAGATGATGGTTCTTATGGCTGCCCTCTTGTTCTAGGATACAATTAAAGTTTAGAATAGTGTCAAGGGCCTGGATATACAAGTATTCTGGCTACCACCAACCTACTTAACATCCAGCCATTGCCCAATTTAGTCCCCTTCCAATATACTGTTTGACATACTGAGAATGGTAACCAAGCAATATCACCTGACCGTCCAAGTATCCAGTGGCTCAAACCCATCTAGCACATGACCAACCCCTAGGTTTGATCTAACTAAATCCCTGTCACAGCCAAGTCTATATAAGTCTAAAGTATTATTTAATAAAATATACTTCTCTTCTTTCTTAATTCCATATTTAAAGCTTCCCCAAAAGGCGCTCCTTATTGCTGGTAGTAGCTACGGTTTTTTGACCACGCCCATGAAAGAGAAAATGACTAACCAAAACCCGCCCACCTTTGCTCATGTACTCAACCAGGCCACATCCCAGGACACCTGGAAAACGTACTTACGCACCCACAACATTGATGAAGATATTCCTAGTGTATGCACCGTATTCAAAGGTCTGGTCATGCCCAAAGCATGCACCAAGATTATTCAATACAGTCACTCTCTTCACCCACAAACAAATGCAATACCACCTATCACAGGTGAAGTTACCAACACCAAATACATTGGTATCAACAAGTTCTTTGGTAAAAAAAAGAAAACATCATCAACTGGCTAGACTACACAGCCGCCAAACTCTGCGCCAGCTGCATCCCCCACAAAAAATGGGTCCAGGAAGCCAGCAAACGCCTGTACAAGGCTGCAGCTAACTGGTTTGCCACATGGGTTGGCTCATAAACTGACAACCAGCTTGACAACTGGGAAGAGTTCAAAGCGGACATCACCCATAGTTTCTGCATCACTGAATCCCTCCAAGACATTGCAATACAGCTCAGTGATCTTCCTCAGAAGACCACTATTGCAGCTTACACCAACAAATTCAAGGAAATACATCACAAGATCCAAAACCCAGCACAAGCTGACAACGTAAATACCAGAGCATCATTCATCAACAGAATGAAACCCTCTGTTGCTGCCCTCATCTGCCCAGAGGCTAAAACCTCCATGCCTGCGCTCATTGCAGAAGCCAAACACGCTGAAAAACGCGCAAACATGGAATATGCTGCACACAATGGCAACTGCTCCTCAAACAGCAATGGCAGAGAAAACTCCAATGGCAACAAACACCAAAATACCAACCATAACAACGGCAACTCCAATTGCAACAATGGCATTCACAGCCAAAGTGCAAACCGCTCCTGTCCCAAGAAAGAGGACACCACCAAAGTTAACAATGCTGAAGTAGCAACCCGCTATGAATCTGACCCCACATTCTCTGACCTCAAAGGACTTGAAACAGAGGAACAGGGAAAAGAGGAGGGGGAACAGGCCTAAGTGCCCCTGTCTCCCCCCAAACTAGCAAGAAGAAATTTACCAAGGCACAAACTTTGCTCCTCACATCCCATGTGTCCCGCAATCCCCCATTTTTATGAACATAAAAATTAAAGATTACAAACAACTTCTTGTCTACCCATGCACTTACAAATCTCATACATATAAAATTTTATTTGACTCTGGTGCACAAAACACCATGGTAAGCAAACCATTTTTAACCAAATACAGAATACCAGTTGTCAAATCCAACTTCAAATATGCCAGAATGGCAGACAAATCAAAAGTTTTACTTGGAGGCAAAACATCTCCCTTCAGAGTTGATCTTCAAGGCATCCAAACATTCATAAAAGGACTTGTCATGAACAACATAAACTACAACATTGTAGCAGGCATGGATTGGTTCACCCAAGTGAATCCCAGCATATTTTGGAAAACAAAAACCATGACAATAAAACGCAATGGAGTCAACTTCAACATTCTCAAAGAACCCAATGACCTCATCCTACGAGACACAGTATTTGTCCAAGTCATAAATCAAGACGACTCTGAACATCTAACCAAAGACAGTACCCTCCACATAATGAGTTACTCCGAATTTAATAATATACAAACACAAACTATCCAATGCCCAGAACTCGCGGCACTCCTAAATGAATACACTCATGTATTCAAAGAAGAACTCACAGAGTTACCCCCCAACTGAGAGGTCAAAAGCATGGCATCAACTTATGCAAAGCCAATCCCAAACCAGCACCACTATACAGACTCTCCCTAATGGAGACTCAAACACTTAAAACCCATATTGAGGACAATCTAGCCAAAGGATTCATTCACCTGTCCGAATCCCCATGGGGGGCAGCGGTCTTCTTTGTAAAGAAGAAAGAAGGATCCCTGCGCTTAGTTACTGACTACAGAGCACTAAACACAAGTACAGTAAAAAATAAATACCCACTTCCCCTCATAGAAGATCTATTCGCAAGACTCTAAAAAGCAAAAAATTTCTCAAAATTGACCTCACATCTGGTTATAACCAAGTCGAAGTTAAAGAGAAAGACATACCAAAGACCGCGTTCTGCACACAATTTGGGCCGTTTGAATGTAAAGTAATGAATTTTGGGATGACCAACGCCCCCGCAACATTTGTCACCATGATGAACCAAGCACTAAACGGTCTCTCAAATACATTATGCTACCTTGACAATATCATCATATTCTCAAAAACCAAAGAGGAACACCTCACACATGTCTGCAAGACACTTAATTGACTTGCAAAGCACAAACTTTACGCAAAACCAAGTAAGTGCCAATTTATGGAAAAGGAACTCCTGTTCTTGGGCCAAATTGTCTCTAACGGTGGCATCAAAGCAGACCCAGACAAAATAAAAGCCATAAATAACATGCAACGCCCCACCTCCGTTAAACAAGTTAGATGCTTTCTTGGTATGGTAGCTTACCTAAGGAAATACATCAAAGACTGCGGAAAACTAACCGCACCAATCAATGACTTAACCAAGGGTAATGCCAAAAAGAAATTCATCTGGACTCCAGAATGTGACAAGAATTTCCATTTATTAAAACAAGCTCTGACTGAAGCACCAATCTTGCAATACCCTAACAATAACGGGTGCTACGAGCTCAAGTCAGATGCCAGCAACACTGCCATTGGCGCAGTCCTGCACATCTGCCAGCCAGGGCAGCAAGACTTCCTGCCAGTATGTTACAAAAGCAGAAAACTAACCAATACTGAGCAGAGATACCCAATACACAATAAGGAATTGCTAGAAATATACCACACATGCAAGAAATGGCAATGTTATCTAGAAGGACATTTAAACGTCCAAGTACTAACTGACCATAAATCCTTAATCTATTTCAAAACTCAGAACACACTCGCACAGCAGCAAGCCAAATGGATGTCCTTGCTGAAACAGCTTAACCTGGACATCCAGTACAAAAAGGGGGCAGAGCTGGCCACGGCCAATGCCCTCTCTAGACTATGCCAGCCTATAGAGGATCACCCTGACCACCTGGACCCTGACTGGCCAAACCTGTACAACACTGAGTATAAAACAAAAGGAAAAGACCCCTCAACACATCAACTGACCCACGATACATTAGTAAGAAACGAAAAGTACTTCCATGTATCAAATGGCACAGTATACCAAATTATCAATGACAAACATATCCTGTACATCCCACTTCAAAAAGTTGACACCATACAGTAGTTTTAAAAGCTATGGCGACAACCAAAATGAACTCAGATTTAAACAAAATCCAAGTTGCGCAAGATTCAGGATTCAAATAATTTAAATATTGTCAGTTAATAAATGAAATGTCAAACCAAAAACGAAATTTCACTTGCCCATTATACAAAATTATATCAAACATCAAGCGGTGTAGTTCAACCCACAAACAAAATGAACTGACACAACAAGTGAAATAGATGGATGCTATTCCGGAGTATATTATAATCCAATCAGGATTCATGTGAGACACCAACAGAAGGACCAAAATGAAACAAAATCTGAGTACTCTAGAAGCGAGATTACACAAACACAAAACAAAATGAACTCACACAAGATGTGTAGTATGAGCAGCCTAAAATAGAAAAATAACAGTTCAACAGCCAATCAACAGCTATCCAATTTAGGACCAGAGGCATTTTATTCATTTTCATGGCTCCAGATTTGTATGGAATGGTTTTGAGAACCTTCCAAATATGGACTCAGGATTACAATAAAAATAAATCATTAATTTTTAAAATTTCTACTTTTAGTGATTTTATCCTAGGTTTTAGTTCAAGATGGTTTTCAACAGCAACATTTTCAACCGCGCCAGCAGCCAAGCCAGCAGCAGTCAAGCCAGCTCCAATGGAGGCGAGGCTCAGAACGTGGAGGCACCCGTTTACACCCAAGCCTTTGAGGCGGGTAACAAGGAAGCTGACCTGTTACTGTCCCCCAACCCATATGGCTTTGACTTGTTTGAGAGTCACTTTGCGTCTAGTGCTGCCCCTGCTCCCACACCCACCCCTGCACAAGCTGCCCACCAACCAACAAATCAGGATGGCAACCTCAATTTGGAACAACTTCCCGCCATTGCCCAACCTGCCCCTCCCTCAGCCAATCAGGCTTCAGCTCCCCCGCCCAGCGCCCCAAGCAATGAATCATCACCGCCCAAATTCTTCAGGAAATTGTGGCTCTCAACCTGCAGGGTCTGTCCTGGGATCAGATTGCTGACCAATTGCAATTTACCCGAGCTACTGCCATGCAGGAATTCAACAGCATGATGAACAGAGGGAATCAGATCGGGGCAGCCAAGAAGCCCAAGAAGGCCCAAGAGTCCCAGATAACTGAGGCATACCCAATCATGCTTGACCTCCTCCAGCAGGACCCCAAGCTTCCCTTGACCCAGGTCCGGAAGCAACTTGCTCACCATGGCATTTGGGTGTCTGAGCGCATGGTGCAGCTCTGGATGCACGGAAAGGTGGCTTCAATTAGGGTTCTTACAAATTTTGCTGGCAACCAATGGGATGGCGCTGAGGATTCCCCATATGACAACACAATTGAATCAACCCTGGTCCGTTGCTTGACTAGTCTGTCAGATGATGTCATTTTCATCTCCTACTACAAACTATTGTTAGCTTTTGATGACTTTGGTGAGCAAGGAAGAGCCGCCACTCAAAAAGGAAGGAAGAAGGTCAAGAAGGGGACGTTTATTGGTGCATTTCTGGCTGTGTCAGCCAAGGGTTTTGTCTATTATTGGACAAACCCTGATTTCATTAATGGGTACTTGTACAGCCACATCCTTGGTGGATTGCTCGACTCCTGGGATGGCTCGAATTCCAAATACCGGGTTTTCTTGAGCCACCAGATGGAGGGAAGCTCCACTGCCCTTGAGGCCATCCAGGGACGCGGGCACCAGGCCTCAGTCTACCCTGCCAGCCATGCCAACGTCCATCTGGGAGATGTTGTCTTCTTTAACATGGGATCCACATTACGGGAGCGCCGCCCTCAGGCTTTCAACGACCTCTATCTTGGGGTCCTTGATCACAATTTTCTCTTTGGTTGCCAAATGGTGGCTGACTTGTTTGCGCAAATGGTTTTCCATGTGAACATGGGCAGCCAATCACGTAAGGATAAGCGCCTTCCACCTTGGGCCACTGCCACTTACCAGCCCATCCAGCCAATGACCAATGAGGAGTACAACAAGCGGTATATGGCGGCCATCACGCAAAATCCTCCTGCCTCCACCCCCACCACCAACACCCCTAACCCGCAAGCCCAACCCACCCAATCCCAGACCCCCCAGGCCAGCACTGCCTCTACGTCTTCCTTCCTGTGTTATTCTGCCTCCTAGGCATCACTCCCCCTGCCTCAATAAACCCCCTGTCACCAAACATTTTATATTTATATTATCTTTATTTTGAATTTTGATTGTTCATGTTCTCTTTGTTTATAGTTGGTTTTATTCTTTATGTTCAGCTTATTTCTATAAAATCATATATTTACTATGGTGTATATCTAGATCCAGAACACAGTTATTTTTAGCACCAAACCATAGCCCCTTGTGAAAACATTAACAACAATTTGGTGATCAGCTAAAATTGAATTAGAAAATTATAGTGTTAACTGTTTTTAGATAAAGTTGTTACTGATCTGAATTCAAAACCTTAATGATAAACTTTAAGCCAATCAGGAGCCAAGTGATAAATTGATTGTTGTGACATAAAGGGTCATTCAATAATTCTTTGATGCATGTGCGCTAATGAATATGATTGGCTGGATGTTTTTCCATTGTACGCCATTGCCGCTGTGGCAAGTTGCTGATGGACTAGTGCCCAATCAGCCGCTGAGTTAACACTAGTCCATCAACAACTTGCCACAGCAGCAATGGCGTATAATGGCAAAACATCCTGCCAATCATATTCATTAGCACACATGCATCAAAGAATTATTGAATGACCCTTTATGTCACAACAATCATTTTATCACTCGGCTCCTGATTGGCTTAAAGTTTATCATTAAGGTTTTTAATTTGGATCAGTAACAACTTTATCTAAAAACAGTTAACACTATAATTTTCTAATTCAATTTTAGCTGATCACCAAATTGTTGTTAATGTTTTCACAAGGGGTGTGTTCAAGCGCCAAAATTAATATGGTAATCAAGGAAACAATGCCAACACAAAGCAAACAACACACATATTGAGATGAGTGTAAAACATATACACAATGGGTAAAAAGATGGGATAATGTAGTAGATGGGAAAAAAAAAGGAATAAACAAAGAGGCAACAGTATCAAAAATATACAGAATTTATTGGGGCAAAAGCTATAAAAACATATGGAAAGGTTAGTAAAAAATCAATGAGCAAATTGGAAAAACTTCTAAAAGACCTTGACTTGGCAATTGCCAAAATCAAAGAAATTGACTGCAAGTTCAAGGAAAAGGTGAAGTCTGCTGTCCTTGAAGGGGACAAAATCAAAAAGGTGTCCGCCAAGTCACTCATGACCAAAATACCAGACACACCTGAAAAGACAATAGAGCACCCACTCAACATCCAGAAGACAGTTGTGGATGGCTTACAATTCAAGTCCTACGCCCTTTCTGCGCCGTCTATCTGGACAAACAACCCTGAGATGTATGCACATCTCAAACCCGCCAAGAGGGCCCGCAAGGAGGACACTGAGACACCCACACAGCTGCTTGCGCCAAGGATGGCAAAGCCTGCCAAAGCCGCCGGCAAAGAAGAAACCCAAGAAGGTAACCTAAGAAAATAAATTTAATAAAAATTCATAAATACTTACCTTTTTTTAGAAGATGTTGATGGCAAACTCTGCCGGGTCCTGGTTCCTTTTGTCCCCCCCACCTTCTACTCAAATTTTGCCACTCACGTGGCAAAGCAGCTTTTCCTGTCCCCCCTGTCTTGCAGGAGCTCAAAGATAGGATTCACGGTGCATTCCCAATGTCCAGGGAGGCATTGGCTGGGCTAACGCATGAAGAGGGGGCATCCAAGTGGGCAGTTACTGCCTACAAGGATGCTCAACTGGTCCGCCTGGACCCGGTGTCCCTCAGTGGAGTTTACTGTGTAAACTCTATTGAGCTTGTTTGGAACGTCTGCTCCCATTCAAGAATATACTGGAGATGGGCCAGACCCATGCGGCTGCTTGCTTCTGCTTCCCAGTGGAGCACACCCTGTCCTACTTGCTGGAGAACTTTGGGCGCGCGGTAGAAAAACTGGCTGTTGCATCTGCAACAGCCGTGAAGAAGACTAAAATCCTCCTGGCGGACTTCAGGCTGGCCTGGAGTGCCAACGAGACGGGGGTCCCAGAAGCTATGGATCTTACCTTCAGAAAAACCAAGCATGAGAAGAAAATCAGCGTGGTCTACAATTAGATTTGTGAGTTCACAGAAGCCTTTGTGGGGCAAAGGCTTCACTTGGTGGTTTACCTGGGGTTCCTGTTTTACTTCAGAATGAGCGCCAGCATGGAGGACCTGGACGGGGTCTTTCTGGGGATCAACGAGGCCCAACTTGCTCTCGACAGGAAGAAGGTCCCCCACAGATATGACTCAGTTGACCATGTTATCCAGGACGCCCTGGTCCTGGCTGGAATCTACGGGTTTGCGGCCCCGCCTGAGAAGCTGCTGCTTCACTCACACCTCACCATCCTCCCTTTCACCAGCAGGCGGGAGTATTTTAACCAGGGTGTATCCACTGTCCACAGTGTGGCGGTGGAGGTTGTGCGCCACCTCCATTGTGGGGTGGGTACATACCGCCAAACCCATTATAGGTGCTCCTAAAATATTCTCTATACCAATAAATATATTTACCCTTTAGATTATTTTTATTATAATTAATAATTTTATAATATAATATTTTAGCAAACATTACTTACAAAATAAATTCCAGGGAAGGTTTTAATAAAAGCATATAATATATGTCAATAAAATCTACTTCTAATTTGTATGATTCACATTTATTTTTTTTAGTTTGCTTTTTATATTTATTTGCCAAAAATGATATTGATGTCTTTGCTTAATCCATTATCAAGCGTTTGGGATACCCTTGGATGCAATAATAAAAATGATTATGAATAAATAAATTACTAACCTTCATTGATGGTGCTGCTAAATGTGATTGAGGGCTTGGAAACAGTCTAAATATAAAATGTTAGTTAATGAATCTTGATTAGTAAATTAGAGGATATATAAAAAAAGTGGGATAAGCTAAGCCTTTAATTGATTGGCTGATTTGCAAGGCACACAGGGATAAACAAATCAGCATGGCCATAGAATTTGGCCACGGTCTCAGCTGGGAGGGTATGGATCCCGGCCTGCAGCAAATCAAAAAGCTCCTCTGTCCCAGTTGGGGTTCCTTGGTTGACAACTTGCTTGAGCCACCCAAAGACTTCCTTGATGGGATTTAGGAAGGGCAAATAGGCGGGGAGGAAGATAAGGCACATATTTGCCGTGGCCAATTGCTGGGGGCCCACTGCAATGCTCGTGTCAATTGATGGAAATTCTTCAAGAATATCTGCCACCTTGTGGAGACCAACATTGTCCAGCACAATTACGTTAGTGAAGCCCAGGCTTGTGCGCCTCAGGTGCTCCTGGACCAATTGGAGGAATGATAGGAAGGTCCTGCTATTGTGAGATCCCAATATCATTTGGTAGAGCTCAACCCCCTTTGGACCAAGGAGAGCCACCATCAAATAGGCTGTGGCGCAGACTGCAGCACGCCAAGCCATCCCATCATTGGAGCCTCTGGGGACATACCCATACTCATTGCGCATTGACGAGGCAAATGCTGATTTGTCAATGTAGTAAAATTTGACTATCCCCTTGGCTTTTAGGGCAGTATACGCATCTGCGTATTTTCTCCGGGTCTCAATATTGGCTGGGCTGTTCCAATTGTATGGGGATACCCTGAGTTTTTTCCAGGAAAATTGCATTCCCTTGACCAAATGATAATAGAAGGAAATTGAGGCCTCAACCCCAAAAGCAGACTTGACCATGGCCTGTATATTTGCCAGTTCAAGATGGCAATCTTGGGTTATCCACTGGCGGATTGCCCATTTTTGCTCCTTTGTGAGCATGGTCAACACACGCAAGGATTTCTCCGCGGCAAGGACTTGACCCGTGTTGAGGAACTTGTTGAAGGTCTTTGAGGCGTACTTGGGATCCACCCCAACAATGGCTGCGGCCGCCTTGTAATTGCCTGATTCACGCATTAGATTAAGCAGGATGATGTGTTGGATGTTGGGGATGCGCTTCTGAGCAGGCTTTTTAGCGGTGGGGATTGACTCATTGGCATTGGGCAAGGCACAGGGCATAGGCACCTTGTTGTAGAAGGCTGCAACTTTCTTGCGCACCAGTTGTCCCTCATCAGTTTGAAAGAACTCAGGCTCCTTGTCATCCTCCTGATTGCCATTGCTTATGTATGGCTCATAGCTAGTATCAAGTACAAGCTTCACCTTCTCCAGCATGGCTGACGGGACCGACTCTTGCCGGTACACAGCGTCAAACACATACAAAGTAAGTTCTACCTCCTTGTTTCTAACCATTTTGGTAGTGGTGACCTTGGTTGGCTTCCAGGTCAGCTTTGGGACCCAAGGGTTTATGCTCTGCACCCTAGCAGCTTGTGCTCCTTGAACTGGCTGTGTCAGTGCAGCGTCACTATGGAACTCTCCTCTCCTGTCTCCTCCTTGAGTAGGCACTTGTGTTGTACTAAGTCTATTCTTTGACCTGCGGGGGCGACCGCAACCGCGGCGCACAACGGGTGCATTGGTACTCTGGTGTTGTATTCCTTCCATTTTACAATTTAATAAAATACTAAATAAATTTTAATTAAGTTACTCCCCAATTTTAATTTTTGCTTTTATCTGAATATGGATATTTAATTAGAGGTTTTCCCACCCAATATCCCAGTTATAGATTTTTTATTTCTTAATTAGTTGTTTCTGGTTTACAACACCCATTTTTGAATACCCAAAATAATTCCCACCCTTTTTCCTGGATTTTATGCCAAATATAAGCACCCAACACAATATTTTTAAAATATATGTTTCAGATCTTGTGTCTTATTTTAGATGCCTTGGTATCATTCTTGATTACAATCTATTGCACAAACTGCGTGAGTGATTTTGTTTGTGGTTTGAGTTCCTATTGTGTTTTGTTTTTGGATTAAGTTTTGACGCACCATGTGTGGGTGTATTTTGTCACCAATTCACAAAGTAAACATATGGGACATTATTTTTCTTGTTATGCCTGGGTGCCAGATTTATTCTTTCATAACTTAATCACATTATTCATATTCAAATTATTCAGAAAGCTTAAAATACAATCAATCCCAAAACTTAAATTGATCTTGGGCTTAGATGATTTTTTTAAAAATAAGTCATCAATTTTAGAATTGAAAATTGCAACTTATAGTATTACTGAAAATATCTTAAGTGCTACTACAAACCAAAAATATTTATGATAAGTTGCATGGGAGAGTAATATCAGCCCCAAAGCTATAAATGCTATTACCCTATCTTTGGCTCATCATAAATATTTTTAGTTTGTTTCAGAAAAAAAGGTTGTTGTTTTTGAAAGACTGATAACTCTATTTAAAATAAAACTTCTAGTAAGCTGCCCTACTTCATGAACTTGCCCTAGTGCACCACTAGCATCTTCTGATATTTTTGTTTCTCTGGTATCATCACGTGATTTCAAATGATAAGTTATCTCAGAATATTCTGAGAAACTTTCAAATGTTAAAGGTGAAGTATACAACTTCCCATCTTTAAACAAATATGAAAGATTAATGCGCAGATTTTTAACTTTGAGCTCTTTCCTTATAGGCCTAACTTTTCTCTCATAAATATAAAAGAATGACTTTTGAGAAATATTTGAGCCTGATAGCGCTGATTTATATAATTCTTTTCTTCTTTCTCACAAATATTTTTAGATCATTAATGTTGTTAATATAAAGCAAATTTTCTTTTTCCTTTAAAAGTTTTGATATTACACCAAAGTGACCATCAACAATGCTTTTTCCATGGCATTCAACAAAACGGTTATATTTTATAGAACCCTTAATATATTTAGGTGCCTCTTTAAATAAGTAATATAAAAATTTATATGATCTAAAATGATTTCCATTATCCGTCCATACTTTTATATTTTTTATTTTTTTAAATCTATCTAATTTAAGAAGACTTATTAGACATTCACCTGAAAATAAAGAATCATGTGATAATATTTGAGACAAAAAATCATGATATTCATATTTAATTTTATTATTTTCTTTAAAAACTAATGCAAACCCTAATAATGAGATTGTTTTTTGAATAAAAACAATTATTGGTCTCAATTGGACCACCTCCAACCTTTAATTTTTCTTTATAATCTATAACTACAACACAAGACTCATAATCTAGTTCATTAATATCTTTTTTATATTCACAATTTTGATGAACATAAAAGTCTTGGTGCTGATTAATAGTCTTTAAGTCATTGTCTATAGATTCTGGTAATGGTAAGTTTTTATTTTCACATTCTTCCTTCTTTTTATCTAGTGAATTTTTTAAATTACAAATATTGCACATATTGGTTTGTTTTTTACTTTCTATTATATTTTTAGGGATTAATTTATAGTAAGTGGAAATTGAAACTGAAATTTCATTTTTTATTTTCATATTTTCATATATTTCTTTTTTTGTTTTAAGTAGAGAGTATTTAATTTCAGTTGAGTAATTACTCATCTCTTTATCTATATCTTTATAAATTTTTTCAGGCACTTTTTTTGTAAACTGGCTTGTTTCAAAAGAATTTTTCAGCAATTTTTTAATTATTTTTTTAGTTATTATTTTTTTGGCTTTTTTTGTTTAAACTTAAATTTTTATTTTTATTTATTTTTCTTGAGTATTCAAACTCACTTTTGGTTATATTAAACCCCATATCATTAAGCTCTTTTAAAGAGTAACTGGAAGTAACCAGAGATTGCAAGGCTGGGAGATGTTTTTGGGGAGAAGATTTCATGAGATCCTTTAAGTTTTCAATGAACTCATTGCCTTTTTGATTTTGAATCGTTGGCAGGAACTGAGCTTTCCCAAATTCAGTTTGAGTAAGGAAGTGCTTGATGAAATTATCAAGATCATCACCAGCAATAAAGAGGAATGCCTTTTTTAACATTGCAATTCTCTCTCTTTTTGTTGAAGCTCCCAAGGGAAAAAAGGGTAGCATGGAAGAAGTAAATTTAACTGAGGACATGGTAGTATTTTGAATCTGTAATTAGGTCAGATCTCTGATGTGTGCCTTAATAATGGAGTAGTTATGATCAGAATATGGTCTTTGAATGGGGTCTTTTGGATTAGAAGCTTTGTGGTACTTTAGCTCTTATATACCAAGCTAAATGACACCATTCTGAAACAAATGGTGTGATAGCTTTTATTATAGTTTGAACTTGAATTTATGTTTGTAGAAATTAATTAAATACCCAGTTTTCATGCACAAGTGATATATGTGAAGCAGCTAAGCATTATTATTACATCATATCCTCTTTGTAATCAATGCAAATCAATTAAAATGATGTATTCAGTTAATTGTAACTCTTCTATATATTTTTAAAATGATAAAATATTAAAGAATTCAATTTAAAGAATACTTAATTTGAGGTTTGAAGCTCACTTGAACCTTAAAATCAATCTAAACAGTGATAAAAACATCCTAACTTCAAACTATCATAAAATCCTAGAGAATTGAGCTTTTTAAATAAAATAAAATGCAAAAATAAAGCTCTCAATCTTATCTTTAATTTCATCAGATAAAAAAATCTTTTGTATATTAAAAAAGAGTATTTATTAGCTTTGAAGTTATCTACTTTATATCATTAGATATAATCATATAATAAAATCTGGATTATGCTCTTTTAAATTACTTTCGCTTTAATATTGAGCATAGTATACATATTGAAAAATTTTACACCAATAGAAATATAAGATTCTTAGCTTCATTTTGATAGTTTACAATGTGAAAAAATATTAATTTTTCATTGAGTTATTAATGTTTTAAATATAAATTGTGCAATTAGTTACTTTTTCAAAATTGAACTGTGTTATGCTGCGACTTGAGCAGCATGTGCATTAGAAAATGGCCTAATCCCTAAAATAATGACCCATATGTACACCAAAAGCCAACTCACACCATTTTGTTTGTGAATCCATGTATTTCAGATTTTATTTTGAATGGTTTTGCTTTGCGCGTGAGTACTTTGTTGCTGTGTTGACCCATTTTGCCTATTAGCGCCAAAAATCCCTGTTAACGGAGTGTATATTTTAACCTGCTAGTTGGATTTTGTTTAAATCTGAGTTCATTTTGGTTGTTGCCATAGCTTTTAAAACTACTGTACTAAGACATCACCGCCTGCTAGGCCATACAAAGGCTAACAACCTATACCTCACACTAAAAGAGATAGTATGATGGTCCAACCTCAAACAGGATATAGTTGATGTTCTGAAAAAGTGCACAGTATGCAAGAAATACACCAGTACAAAGGCTCCTCAGCCAACGGTCAACCCAGTACCAGACCCTGAACCATTTAAGGTTTAGGGGCTAGATGTGGTGGGGCCCTTCCCAGAAACAAAGACAAACCAACATTTCTTAATTGTAGCTATCAACTTTGCCACACGCTGGCCCATCTGCTGGGCAACAAAGGACCACAAAGCAGAAACCATCAACTGTTTCATTAACAAAGTAATCATAGACAACTATGGCACTCCAGAATACATCATAACTGATGGAGCAACAGAGTTATCAGGTCATGTAGTTAATGACAACTTGAAATCCAAAAACATTAAACACTCCACCACCTCTCCATACAGGCCACAAGCCAACAGTAGAGTGGAACACCTAAACAGTAGCCTTATCAGGACCCTAGAAAAAATAATGGATGGCAAAGCCAAAAACACATAGCCACTATACGTAAAACATGCATTATTAGTATCCCAAGTCTGCATCAACCAAGGGACAGGCTATTCACTGTTTGAGCTAACCTACAGGTACAAGTCGGAAATAATCACCCACAACAAACAGCCCTACATAAATATCCCCCTGGGGAAACCTCCCACAGTAGAGCAAGCACCAAACCTACAACACATCTGCCTCAAAGCTAAAATAGCTGAAATGAAGAGTCTCAAGACACAAAAGGTAACCTCCACAGAGGAACCACTTCCCATCAAATCCCCTGTCTGGATTTTAGCTGGCAACAGAAAGAAACTAGACTCAGTACACAGGGGACCAGGAATAGTCATCAAATACAGACCAGAGCACAACACTTACCTAGTAAAATTCCAAAGTTCCAAGAACCCAATTATCAAGAAATACCACAGAACCTGTCTCCGCCTCAGTAAAGGAGAACACTCACCCAGACTGGTTCCAACTATCAAACAACTCCAGGAGCATCAGGCAACAGCTGTTAAGACAAAGCCCCCTCCTGATGCACCATAGTAACCCCTTAATGGGGTGTGTGTCAAGGGCCTGGATGTACAAGAATTCTGGATATTGTCAAGCTACTTAACATTCAGCCATTGCCTGATTTAGTCCCATTCCAATATACTGTTTGACATACTGATAATGGTAACCAAGCAATATCACCTGACCGTCCAAGTATCCAGTGGCTTGAACCCATCTAGCACATGACCAACCCCTAGGTTTGATCCAAATAAATCCCTGCCACAGCCAAGTCTATATAAGTCTAAAGTATTATCCAATAAAATATACTTCTCTTCTTTCTTAATTCCATATTTGAAGCTTCCCCAAAAGGTGCTCCTTATCAATAGTAATTATTATGAAGTGCATATTGTGATGCTTGATGAAGGGAACTAATTAATGAGCAGTAGTTGCATGTTCCATTCATTAATTGCAATGCATTAATTTGTTGATGACAGGATATCATTTGGTTGTTGATTCATTGATCCCGCGGTCTGCGTCATTCTGTTGAAAACATTACTATGAGTGATTTACAGCTAGCCCGTGTTAATTGGTTGAATCTGTTAATTAGTCAATATCCCAAAATCCTGACAGATCCCAAGAAACCATTTTCATTCCTCTTGTACCAAGGTTGCTCCAGGTAAAGGTGGGTTTAAATCCTGATTAAATATTTTCTGCTTTAAGCCAAACATTTTTTTATATAAGAAATGGTTTGAGGTTTAAACCTCACTGTATTAGAGGTAAAACCAGTGTATTAGGAATGAAATTGTTGATTAGAGCCTAATTTCTTAGATTTAATTACAAGACTTGCCATTAAAGGGTGCCAACTCACTTGCATCAGGAGCAAAATTGACATGAGGGGATAAATTTTTTGGCCGGTAGGATTTTGAAGTCTAAATTTTTGGAGACATCTTTTTCTGGAAAGCAATGAAATTAACCCTTTAGAGTTGATATTATTTGGAGCAGGGCTCTTGTTTTCAAAATTGTAATTGAAACATGAGCTTATTCTCTAGCTATGTTATTTAATATGCTAAAAATTATAAAGTATAGTTTCACCATATTAGCTTTCAAGTATGTGAGGATAAACAAACCCAGGCTAGCTCAAACCAGAATGAAAGAAAATCCAAATATATTATCAATCAATATAAATTTAAGTATTTGATTTTTTCTTTGATCCAACTTGATTTTGTTTAAGCTGTTTTGCTTTAATCTCATAGCTGTAAAACTGCTGGATAATATAAACAAAAAATTAATTTATTTTTTAAGCTTTAGTAGCTATTATGATCATGTCATCTACTTTTTTACTTTTATTAAGTGCCTCAGAATAACCAATTTAAACAGAATCCAAAAGTTACATCACAATAATACTTCTAGTGGACATAGCTCTCTGATCAATGGCACAAGTGCACCTGTGTTTTCGGATCTTGAGCTTATGTAGCATTTGGATCATGAAGATATTTAGGTAGGACCTGCCATCTCAAAACCTGTATATCAAAAACTGCTACCTCAATTTACACCATCTCAAAAAACACTATCTCAAAAGTAATAGCGCTTGCGCCGTTTCAATTTGTGACATCTCAGCTATGAAAAGCACTCTTTTAAAATTTAGCTTTTTGAACACAAAGAAATACCAAAAAGATTTTAAGAATAGTTTAAAAAAGTTTTAGGCTTAAAAAGTCCTCAGGATTTCAAATCTGTAATAGAGAAGGGATAATTAGTAGCAACAAGGCTATGTAAATCCCAAAAGCCAAAATATAACCAAAACCATCCATTATCATCTATTATATCTGCAATCCATACTTTATAAGATGCATAAAATAGCACCAAATACTAAACAAAGGTAAAAAATAATAAAATTGAAAGAAAAATAATGTGAGAAGTGGGAGAGTTTATTGCAAAAAGGCTCAGACATTAGTTGAAATAGCAACATAGTTGACTTGCAATTGTTCAAGCTTTCTACCCTTGGTATAGTGTGCAAGGATTACCTTGCCAGTCTCCTTATACTCTTGCACTGCCTCAAATGTTGGGGGAAATCCTTGTTTTTATGCCAACCTTGAAGAGGTGGGCAGAGGTTGCCTGCTATGTTTTCAGATGAACAAGGATCTTGTTAAACTATTGGCTTCTTGCCCCAAGACAAGGTAGCTAATTGGCCACACCACCCTTCAAGGAAAGAGGTGGTCTTGATCAGGTAGCCCTCTACTTACTTAAAACAATTCCACTGATTTGAGTCCCTGCCTCCTCAGATATGGTGTGCTCCCTGGAACACCCTAACCCACCAAGTTTCAAAATGCTCAATAAAGGGCGCAAAGTCTAATTGATTTTCAGTGATTTAAGGGTGGCAAAGGAGGATGTTGTAGAAGGCTTTGATCTCCTCCTTTATCACTAGGGCAAGAGCAGCAAAGAAGTTGAAGGCGCTCTTGGTCACTTTATTTCCCTTGGTGTTGACAAGCCCATGGATATCAGAGAACTTTTGCAGGCGGCAGCAGGGTGTTTGCGGTAATGTAAATGGAAATAGGATTCCTGAGGGGAGCTCTTGAAGACTTGAATAAAGGCATTTACCTGAAACTGTTCAAAGTCAAGTACCATATGAATGTGATAAGGCAAGCTCTCAGGCTTCTTATTGTTGGTGGTTGTGTCCTCTTCCTGGGATGAGGTCTTCTTGCGCTATCTTGCCTCCTTGGGATGCTCTTTCAATGTGAGGATTATTTTGTCCAACTTGTTCTTGAGTATTGTAGGAGCACATAAATAGGTGTACTACTTTTTTATTTGGAAGGGATTAGAAAACCAGGGGAAGAACTAGTTTATAAACCTGCCCATGGATGTTCCAAAGCTGGCTGAAGAGCTTTGGGAAGGTGGATAAAGTACCATATGGGTCATTATTATTTTAGATTAAGCCAAGGCGCCAGCTTAAGCATTTTAAAGCCTTTTAACTTATTTGGTACCATTTAAGTTGTAAACTTATGTTTTTTGAACATTAATATAATGCTTAGTTTATTGAAGAAAAGCTTAAGAGTATAAAATATACAAATAATAAAAATAAATCTTATTTCTAATAACTGTGTTTTTTTGCTAAAACCCTTTTTTATATTTTAATAAGCCAAGAATCAAATATATGAGTTGCATGGGAGAGTAATAGCAGCCCCAAAGCTATAATTGCTATTGCCCTATCTTTGGCTCATATAATTTCTTAGTTATTTTTAGAAAAAAAGTTGTTGTATTTAAAAGACTATTTACCCTATGTGAAATATAAGTTTTTGTTATGCGTCCAACTTCATGAACATGCCCTACTAATCCTTTAGTAGTATCAGCTCTCTTTGTTTCTCTGTCATCTGTGCAGAACTTTGCACAATAATTTATTTTGGAGTACTCCTTAACATCCTCAAATGTCAAAGGTGAAACATACAGCTCACCATCTTTCATTAAATATGAAAGATTAATATAAAATGCTTTGACTTCAAGCCAGCTTTTTTAGGCCTAGATTTTCTATCATGGATGTAAAAAAGGTTTTTTGGGAAAAATCTGAACTATTTACAAGTGACCCATATAAACCCTTTCTTTCTTCCTCTCTCTCAAAAACCATTTTGGAATCATTTATATTTTTTGTATACATCTCATTTTCCTTTTGTTTAAATATTTTAGATATTACACCAAAATGACCATCAACAATACTTTTTCCATGACACTCAAAAAATCTATTAAACTTAATTGTTCCTTTTATACTTTTAGGTACCTCTTTAAAAAGATAATATAATAATTCATAAGATCTGAAATGATTACAGTAGTTTTAAAAGCTATGGCAACAAGCAAAAACAATCCAGATTTAAACAAAATGAGCTCAGATTTAAATGAAATTAAAAATAAACAAATTTATATTGATTTAAAATAGATTTAGATTCATTTCAATTTTGTTTAAATATGAGTTCATTTTGTTTAAATCTGAATTGTTTTCGCTTGTCACCATAGCTTTTAAAACTACTGTACCATTATCAGTCCAAACTTTAATATTTTTAATATTCTTAAATTTATTATTTTTAAGCAGACTTATCAAACACTGACCTGAAAACAAAGAGTAATGAGATAAAATTTCAGATAAGAAGTCATGAAACTCATATTTAATTTTCTCATTTTCTTTAAAAGAAATTGCAAATTCTAATAAAGAGATAGGTATTTTCTCATAAAAACAATTATTTGTCTCTATAGGACCCCCACCTATTTTAAATTTTTCTTTATAGTATATTACTATAACACATGAATTATCATCAAGATTATTTATATCACTAATATATTCTTTATTTTGATGCTTATAAAACTTTTCATATAGATCAATAGATTCCAAATTTTCTTTAATGAAATTAGGCAATGGCAACTTCTTTATACTCAAATCCTTTTTCCTCATTTCTAATGATTTTTTCAAGTTGCAAATGTTATACATATCAGTTTGTTTTTTGCTTTTAATTATATTATTAGGAATAAGCTTATAGAAAGTGGAAAGTGAAATAGAAATATTGTTTTTTATTTTCATATCTTCATAAATTTCTTTTTTGTTTTCAATAATGAGTATTTTATTTTAGTTGAGTATTCACTCACCTCTTTTTGTAATTCTTCATAAATCAATCCAGGGGATTTTTTAGTGAACTTTTTGGTTGAAAATGAATTTTTTAATATATTTTTAATATATTTTTTATGTTTTCTTTCTTTACTGAATCATTTTTTCCTTTTTTATTTTTTGAATTTAATGATACTTTTTTAGAATTTTTTAATTTTTTAGAATATGAACACTCATTTTTTGTCATTTTAAATCCACTATCCCAAAGCTCTTTCAAACTATAGCTTGATTTAACTAATGCTCTTAGGGAAGGAATGTGCTTGGCAGGGGACTCTGACATCAATTCCTTTAGGTTGTTAAGGAAATCATCTGTCTTAGAATTTTGTATGACAGGTAAGAAGGTACTTTTTCCAAACTCTGTTTTTAATAAGAAATGCTCAACAAAGATGTTAAGATTATTGCCAGCAGTAAAAAGGAATGCTTGTTTAAACATAGCAATTTCCTCTCTCTTAGTAGAAGCCCCCAGTGAGAAGAACGGTGTCATCTGAGGTGAAAACTTGATAGGTTCCATAATGATAGCTGTTGGGTTCCTTGGCTTGGTTCAGGAAGTTCTTGCTTGGAAATAGATGTGCAGAATTGGAGAGGAGTAAAGGTATGAATTGTAAAACAAATTTCTGTAAACTGAGCTGTTTAAATACCATGTTAGCTGAGCTTTTGCATTACAGGCATAAATCCCCAACTGATCTCCTTAATTTATCAATAGCACCCCTGAAGTCTGATATCATTTTTTATTTACCCCTTTTTATATTCTGGTTAACTGTTGATATTCAGCAAATAGTACTTCAATCTTGCTCAAATTAGTATCATTAGAAAGCCCTTAATATCAGCTTTTGGAATTGTGCTGCAACTTTATATTTCAATACCAATTTAATATCTTGAAGTGGCTTTGAATGTAAGCTTATAAAATTATTATTTGAAATAAAATATGCTAATTAACTCTTAAAGTATGATATTTTAATCAGTAAACTAAAAGTAAAGTATAAATTATTATTTAACTTACTTCTAGTAACCAACTCAAAAACCTTTTGCTTTAAATAAACTTAAGTTTATTATAATTTTTAACAGTTCTTAAAAAATGATATTTATATAACTTAAATCTATCAAAATAAAAATGTTATTTTTTAATCACATCTAAATATTTGCTTGTATAATTAAAGTTTTATATTATTTTTATAGATACAATGACTAAGATCATTTTACATTTAGTTTAAATAAATTTTAACCTTTATAAAATTTAATTAAATAAAGCAAGATTTTGATACAGACTTTTTTATGTTTGAATTTTTTATACATATTATCTCTAGCATACAGTATAGTAATATAATTTTATTAAATAGTTGTATAAAGCTATTTTATTAATATTATATACTTAAGAATTTGAAAAGAAAAACTTTTACTCTCTTATAAGTTATTGTTATATATTTTCTATAAAATATAACTTAAGAATAAATTACTTATGCTAAATGAGATCACTGAAATTTCAATAAAAGTTTAGTTTTAATTTTAGTTTTAGTTTTTTTAACTTTTTACTAGATTTTTTTTATAAAATAAATCCAAAATTATTTAATATTTATCTATTAAATATACAAAAAAGCTATCTGCCCTCTTTTTAAAAAGAGGGATTCAAAAATTATTATATTTTAAATTAAATATTTTTTAAAAAGCTAAGATTTTAGGTAACAATTTAATTTCCAACAAAAAGCATCATATCAGTTTTTGTTGTATTTTTCTGTTGCTCTTTTTAGAATGATGTCATTTTGTACTAATCAGCTTTTAAGAAATAAATGTATATGAAATAAGATTGTTACTAGCTTTTAATACAGTTTAATTTAGCTGTAAGTAGAAATTGATTAATTTAATATAGGTTTTTATATTATAAAGATTAAATAAGATTTATTTTGATAAAATTGTTGTAATTAGTTAAATTTATTGATAAGAAAATTCTAAAAAAAATTAAAGTGTAAAGTAGCACAGTTAATAGGAAACAGATTAATCTAGCAAATAATGACCTATATACAGGTCAGGTCTTGCACTTGAGAATGTTCTGCAAATCCTGGGATTTTGTAAAACAGATTATCTTGTCATTGGTATTAGTGCTGTTATCATGTATGAGAGACTGCTCCTCATGGCAGGATATCTTCTGCTCTTTAGTTAAGAGTAACTGTCCAATGGATGTCACATTAATACCTTCAGTGCTCAGAGCATACCTCTTATCAGTGAGGTATCTCTTTAATTTAACAGTGTCACCAACAGAGGCAAATTGGGAATCATTGAGATTTAGAAGAGTGTCATTAAAACCTCAGAGGAGGTTTTGTCCCTGGTGACAAATATGATCTGGCAAAGAAACTAGTAGATCAGTTGATATAGAGGGATCAAATAGCTCATTGCAGTCATGGACAACAGTAAGGGCTTTCATCTGATGAATCTATAATATGTGATTCTTACTGGTCAGCCAAGTTTATCAGATTTGAAGTGATGTTGATGGATTGCCTTTTTTTAATTGTTGCAGTTAAAGCTATATCCCTTATAGACAAAACCAGCACTACCCTTCTTTGACATTGTTGGATGGCTCTCAGGAAAAGTGGTAGGCACTGCAAAGGCAATATTTCTGTTGCATATGTTATGAACAGTGTTCACATCCCATAGCTCAATGTAGCCATCTACAGAAGCACCTGGATCAGGTTCTTGCTCAGGTTCTCCATCAGGCTCTGAAGTGGGGTCATGGTGATGTTTGAAATTGAAGAGCTTCTCCTGGGGATCAGATGGGGAGTATACAAAGAGAGAGTGAGGAGGGGTAGGACTGTTTCCCTCAGGTTAGGTGATGGTGTGGGTGGCTTGGCAGGCGCTTTATCCTTAGCAGGATGCTTCTTGGGGATAGTATTGGTTCTTTTGTCCTTGGGAGGGTTATTTTTGCCCTTGGAGGCCTTGGAAGAAGCTTTGGGGTCAGATTTGGGAGGCATCTAAAAAGAAATTAGAATAAAAATATGGGCACTTTAGGTTCAGTTTTCAAAAAGGGAAATAGAATGTTTTTAATATAAAAGTATTAAATTTTTTTACATATAATTGTTGAGAAAACATGAAAAGATCTAATATAAGAGTTTTAGAGTTCTTATTATGTGAAAATAATTTTTAGCAGTATAAATATGAAGACTTTGAGTTTTGAATGAAAGCTTGCGGTCAAATGGCAAATTTGAGATGCCATAATTGAGATGCTGTAGCTCAAAAACATAGTGATTTTACATATTTTTATGTTAAAATAAGAAATTCAAAGTGGAGCTACTGCAGTCAGGCCAAAGTTTAAAACTTAAATATATCAAAAACTAGATTATACAGCTGGGTTAAAAAGTACACAGCTTTTTAGAGGAGATCAAAAACACATATTTACACATTTCAAAAGGTTTCTTACATTTTTAACTAAAGTGATTTTAACGTCAAATTGTACTTTTGAAAATTGGAAAGTAATAATTGAGATTGGGGAATTGATATAGTGTATTGTGGAGTCATATGGAATTTCCCCTTATTTTCTCTTACACATTGTGTGCATCAAATCAATTGGGTGATATGAAACCCAGTGAAATTTGAAATGATGTAAATTATAAATGGTGTAACTACCACTGTGCATATCAAAACCATAAATAAAATATTTTACCAAGAAGAAACAATTCAGTGTATCCTTATATAGATAAGCTATAAAAAATATATAGCAAAGGTTTTTTTAACCAGAAGTGATAATTAATAGTAGGACTACATTAGCATTTTTGTTTTTAGTTGGTCTTACTATAAGTGTTTTGGATTAATACTATAAGAACATATTCTGATAATATGCAAAAGGCTTTGATTTAATACAGGTATAAGCTTATTTTAGTCCATGATAAATGGTGTAAACTTGAGACAGTGTAAGCTTGTCCCGCACTAAAGGATTTCATATGTAAATAAAGTTGGCAAAATAAAGTTAAATTAATTTGACTCAAAATGACAAAATCAAAATGGTGTATGTCAGAAAATCGCGGACCATGGTATTTTATCATCCGCCAGATGATATCCTAAATCTTCTAACATTAGGAAAGTACAGAGAACCTGTGACTTTGGCGTAACCTTTGTCCCGGAATATTTGTTGTCATCAGAAGTAGAAAGTCTGACAAGGCCCAAGGCCCAGAGGTTTTGGGACGGCTCTTCCTACTTCTGGATACAGGTTCATAGTTGGTTGTCTCTATATTTTACTATAGATAATTATACTGTATGACAACAGTATCATCTTTTGCTCTTCACTAATAAAACTTAAGAGAGGATCATGTTAAGGAAATAGGACTTGGTTCAATCATCCATTAAAATAAGGAATCATCAGTCTTTTATTCTAATGGACTGGCTTTAAGGCGGCCTGTCTGCACATGTGCTATCCCAGTTATCTCACAATGCTAGAAGATACTGAATTAGCATTAGGACAATGTAGTAGGAGGCCCAGCCTTTTTGGGGTGGTTTTAAAGGAAGGCTTGCTTGACATCTTCCACATATTGGTATCTTTTCTGTCTACCTGGGCCACTTCCAGGGCTAGCTAGCCAGAAGTTGGCTACTAGTTCATGGAGATGATTGTTTCACTTAATCAGAGCTACTCTAATACAACAGGCTTGAAGCCTTTTTATCTTAGAGTGTTTGGCCTGATGGCCCAGTCTATTTTGGACTCTTATAGAAGTGTTTCAAATGACAGCCCATGTGATGGCCCTTGTTCTAGGATATAATTAAATATTAGAATAGTAATTATTATGAGGAGCATGTTTGAGGTGGTTTTTGAGGTGGACTAATTAATGAGCAATAATTGCATGTTTCATTAATTGATTGCAATGCATGGAATTGTTAATACCAGGATATGATTTGGACATTGATTCATTGCTCCTGCAGCCTGTGGCCCACATTGTTCTATTGAAACTGTTCCATAGAGTGATTGCCAGCTGGCCTGCAATAATTGATTGAATCCATTAATTAGTTAATATCCCAAAATCCTGACAGTGTACTTTCAAGATGCCACATTATAAAATTATAAGTAAATTTTAACTACTTTATTATTTATTTTGCTTTTAAATAATTCAATGCCCCTAAAACAGGCAACCTTATCTGAAAATAGAATCAATATAGAGCGTTCTACCACTCTGAGCTCCTTGCTTACTCATTTTTGAATAAAAGTTAGGTATTCAACCCCTTTCCTTTGGCTTATTTAGTGTCCAGTCCTTCACCTTTGGGGTTATTGGTTTTATTTTGAAGATTAAGGCTTTTCAAACTTCTGTTTTTAAATTATTATTAATTTTAATCTTAATTTTTATATAACTTAAACAAAATAGCTTATGCTATTTGCTTTTCCTTTAAAACAGCCAAAAATTACCAGTCTGGGATTCAAACCCAGCTCTGCTTGCTCCAATCCCCCCTTATAGCTGAAAAATGTTCTCAAGTGTTTACCTAGTTATCTATGCTATTTACTGCTACATCAAGATACCATCAAGCCCCATTTGCTCTTCAAGCGCCTACAGCCCCCCTCTCATCAAAGTGTTAAGGCAGCAATATCCCCATTTACCACCCCTCATATCCAAATTTTGAAGGGAATCTTCTCCAAATTATGCTGTCAATTATATATTATGTCAAACTGCAGACTCAACCTGCCAGCAAGGTTCCAACCAAGCGGGTTTGTGACCCGCAATCTGATTACCCGGTTACTTGAAGCCAGACTAGGAAGTTAACTTGAATTACCAAATCCAACAACATGAACAGATGATGATCCTTTGCGGTGGATACCTTGTTTTGGCGCTTGACTCATTACCAGGATTAAGCCACCCCCTTCACCATCCAAACCATGTGATCAACGCTTTCATGTTCCTGTTATCCATGATTCACAATAACTATATAATAATTATCTCTCAATAAAGATTATTATCTAGTTTCTAAATATTTTTCCCTTGTAACTCTGCTAAAACAGCACAGTTACGACAATTAATTTTGCTAAAAGTTTGGTAAATAATTTTCATGCCCTGTTTTCAGGACTGATAATTTAATTCTGATCTGATATTTCCTATTTTCTTGATATTTATGCCAATACTTCTGTTTTGATTGTTTTCCCCTTTACCGTATTTGATTGTCTATATTTATGTGAATACTGAGCCATTCCAGCCCAAACTGTTGTCAGCCAAAAGCCCTTGATTTCATTGTTAATAATATTACTTCCAAAAATGTATTTATTGTTTAAAGTTATGGTTTAATATTTCTTAAATATAGTTCTTTTATCATCTTATTTTCATATAATTGGCTATAAAGGCCCTCATAGCTCTATTATATCAAACAATTTAATCTTTTCCTGTTTAGGCTCATCAATAAAAACTGTTGTATCAATCCAGGATGAATCTTTCTTATCCTTTGAAGATAGTAATTATTAGTGATAGTTGCGCTCAGGCTTTGATAGAATTGCAGCTGCTGTTATAAAATTCTGAAGTCTTACATTGGAAGTGGTTCTAGGACCTATATAGTTCTTCTTAAATTTACTGCCTGATAAGTATTATGAACCCCTCCTCCTGAAGGCAGACATTCTCTTGAATAAATCCTTTGATGTTTCATCCTTCCTGTCTGGAATGCTTTGGGATCAAGCTCTTCCCAAAGGCAAAAGTTTGCTCCTAGTTTCTCTGTCTTCCTGAGCTCCTGATTCCCATATATCAGCCTCATCTTCCCCAAAGTGAAACCCCCTAAGGCATTAGTGTGCTCTTATCTCCTGCTCATGCCAAAGGGCACATGCTGTCTGATCACTACCTTTGGTTGGTTGTGGGGACCTTCTACTTGGCATCTATGGATAATTCCTCCTCTTCTCTCATCCTTATTCCTTTTGACACCCCCTAAAAATGGCAATTCCAGTTTTCTTCTGGATTACATCCTGGTAGTACTCTTCAACAGATGGGAACCAGGATCCCTGAGCCTAGTGCTCCCTTATCACACATACCATTATACATATATAACTATTACAAGCAATAAACATTTGATTTATCTTATTTTTTACATTTTGGTTTATTATTTGTTATCTGGTTTAATGAACCCAAATAGTTTCTGTTACAAAAGTTTGCAAAACATTCTTAAAATAGAGTTTACTTGTATTAAAAGCTGTAAATATAGTTTCTTTCAAAAGTTTGATGATTGATCTAGCAATTTCTTATTTTTCATCGAGGATGATTAATTTTCTGTTGAATTAAAGTAATTAAAAGTTTTAAGCCAAGATCTTGCCAAAAAGTGCAATCGATCTATAAAATATTTGATCTGCACCTTGGCATAATTATAGTAACATAGTAGTTTTATACAGTAGTTTTAAACCCTATGGTGACAAGCAAAAATACTTCAGATTTAAATGAATTCAACTCAGATGTAAATGAAATCAAATCATCTGAAAACGAAATTGATAGAACCCAAATATAGTGTAAATTAATATAAATTCATTGAGTCCTAATTTCATTTACAGATTAGCTATTTTCGTTTACATCTGAGTTGAATTTATTTAAATCTGAAGTATTTTTGCTTGTCACCATAGGTTTTAAAACTACTGTAACCTGTTGAGATAAACAAAAGCATTATAACTTAAAGCAAAATCCTCACAGCTGAGAACGAAATCAACTCAGCTTAAAATGAAAATAAAAATCAAGGAATTTATATTAAATTAGATGGATTTGGATTCCCTTCTATTTCGTTTTAAGCTGAGTCGATCTCGTTCACAGCTGAGATGATTTCGTTTATCTCAGCAGGTTGTAAAACTACTGTAAAGACCCAACTGCTAGAGCCCATACAATAGCAAACTCAAACATATTCAGGGATTGATTTCTATTTTAAAATCCATCCTATTTTGAGCTCAAGCCGAGCAGCTTTTTAAATCGATATCGATCAAAATTGATAGGCTCGGCTTTCAAACCTTAATACGATTGGTTTAGAACCCAATAGCCTTTATAGTATTTTTGCTAAAAAAACTAAGTTTCTGTTAAGATTAAAATATTGATTTTTGGCTCATACTTTAAGACTAAAATTTGATACTGGGTCAAATGTTACAACTTTTACTCAAAATGGTTAAATTATTCCTAGCTTGATGATTTGAAGTTTGGGTTCAGTTTGTTGACTTTCAGTGTTAAGGCGACGGCAAATGCTGCCCATATCGTGTATGGAGCCATCAGAAGTCCAGCTAGTGGGCTTACAATAAAGAAGCATACCATTGCAGCGACAGAAAGTACCAATAAAAGAATGATGTCAGCAATGGCAAGTTCAATATCACGCTTCACAAAATAAAGATTGGACCACATGATATTGGCCATCAGTTGGCTCCAGAACAGGTACACACCCCATTCCTTGGATATTTGGTTTGTTGTGCTGCTCTGAACAATATAAAGAGCGTAGCCTGTGCTTAGGTAGAGGTATGTCCAGATGGGTGCAAATACGTAGCGGGGTGGGTTGAACCACGGCTTCTTGACGTTCTGGTACCATTTGGATTTGACTGCGCTGCGGGTATCCCAGGCACTGGCAAAGCCACAGAGAAGAGGGGTTAGCATACAGAAGGCGAGTGAGCTTTGCATTTGAATGATGATTTCTGCTGGTGCTTGCTGGATTTATAGCCTGAGCTCTCATCTAAGCCAGTCCGAACAAACAAGTCTTGTTTTGTGCCCACTTCTTACGGGTCTGAGCATTGTTCCAGCCATTTTGTCGTGTTTCATGGCATAGTCCCCGCATTGTCTAAACGAACATAATGTAATTTTTGTTGGCAACAGAACAAGAGACTTCAGCATGGCTAGTGTCGGTTTGCCTTCTAAATTATGCCACTAGTGCCTTTGAACCCAGCTGCTTTGAATCAAACGTCTCATCAGTTAGATTGGATTGATTTGATATTTTATTGGCGAACCTCTCGTGCCAGCGAGACAGTCTGGCTCATTTCCACCCTATACATTTTATTAGTGGATGATTCAATAAAAGGGTGTGAAAAGACATGAATTTATCAGATAGCCTTCTAAGCTTATACAAGTTGAGTTTATGACGCTATGAATTTAAGTCTCAAACCGAACAATCGTTTTTAATTAAATGTGGTCTTGGAATTGAGCCTTGATCTCGGCTACAGAGGAATTTATCTCAGACCAAGCCTTTAAGAAATGATCGAAACAACCTGAGACCAAATGAATCAGAGTATTTCAAACCTTGGGTTTAAAACAGTCACGATTCAAACTCAGGCTCACTTCCCACATTTTTGATGATATCAGATGTATCAATTTAAGAGGTGATTAGGGCTGAGAGGGGCATAGTTCTTTAACTCTAATTAAAACATTTCAAACCTAGATTTAAAGTTGCGACCACCTCAGCTTTATAAGTGACTGGGTGGTTTCCTGTCCAAGAACAGGTATAAAGTTGAATTTAATATATCGTTTAATAATACTTTTGAATTTTTATGCTGGGATTCTGATCATCTGCTTAATTTTTTTGAAAAAGCTTATTTAAACAAACCTTAAAATTATTTGAATTATATTATATATAATACATACGTTTTCAAAGCTGTGGCACTACAATAAATCAACTCATCTGTAAACAAAATGAACTCAGATGCAAATGAAATCAACTCAGATACAAACAAAAATTAAACTCAATGCGCTTATATTGATTAATAAAATATTTGGGTTCACTTCTACAGTAGCTTTAAGAGCTGTTGAGATAAATGGAATCAAGCCAACCTAAAGCAAAACCATCTCAGCTGAGAACAAGATCAACTCAGCTTAAAACAGAATGTGGTGGAATCAAAATATATTTTAATTCAATATAAATTCCGTGGTTTTTAGTTCTGTTTTAAGCTGAGAGGGTTTTTCTTTAGATTGAATTAATTCCATTTATCTCAACAGCTCTTAAAACTATTGTAATCTGTTCCGTTCTGAGTTGATTTTGTTTTTGTCTGAGCTATTTTTGCTTACAGATGAGTTTTTCAGTGCCATAGCTTTGAAACCTACTGTATATCAGTATGTAGAGAATCTAGATCAATTATTTATAGTACCATTTTTATTGAAATTACCTGAAAAGTTATATGAGGATTCTAAACTTTATGAGACTTATTTTATTAGACCGTAATATTATTAATGCTTGTTTACTCTGCTAAAATATTAATTAGAATGCCACAATAGTAGGTGAGAATAAGCTCTGAAACAATATTCTTCTGTTTGGACCAGAGGATGCATCTGCTGTTGCTCTGAGGCTATCAAGGTATGTCCTGGTGTAAGACTTCAGACTTTTTCAACAACAGCTGCAGTTGCATAAAAGCCTGTGCTCAACCATCACCAACAAATTACTATTTCCCAAGGATACAAGAGATAAAGCTTGGATTGAGACAATTTTTTTACTAATGAGATTAAACAGGAGGAGATTGGATTGCCTGAAATAATAGAAATGTAAAGATTTTTATACCCAATTCTATGAAAATGAGATGATAGGGGAATTGTGTTTAAGCAAGACTAACTCATAATTTTTGAATTGTAAATATACTATCAAGAGTAATATTCTGAAAGCTAAAATCAAGGGCTTTTAGCTGACACTAGTTTGGGAAGAAATGGTTCAGTATTCACGGAAATATAGGCGACCAAAGATAGTAAAGGAGAAACAAACAAACAAAAGTCTTGGCATAAATATCACCAGAATAGGAAGCATCAGTTGAGACTTAAATTCTCATTCCTGATACCTGGTTCAAAGCCAGATTCTGGATAGGTTGAGGTGCTGCAATGAATACACAAAGTAGCTGCTGTAGGCATGTACTATTTGATTCATAATAAATGTTTGTAATCTTAATCACAATGATTGTTGACATTCTTCCTTTCCATCACTTTTGGGTCGCTTGTGGGAGAGAGACCCATTGTCAGGAATATTCTGTCATTGAACCAAAAACTAATGTTATCACAGTAAAGCAGGAAAATGGTAACAAAATATGAGCAGCAGTTTCCCTGATAGGGGGAAACTGCTGCAAAACCCAAAACAACAAAGTTGGATGGATTTTGGACTCTAAAATCCAAGGCTTGCCGGCACAGGATCCTGCTGCCTGTCCACCAGCCAGATACGGGCTGCGCAAACAACTACCAGTCCTCTGTGGGCTGCATGGCAACCAGAGAGCCATCCCTTAACCAGCGGCCACCCACTTTGCAGGGCTTCCCAGCCCAGGACCCACCGCCCAGCCAGCAGCCCCTGGGCCAACCTTGGGAACTGTCAGGGATCCAATCTTGGGCGGCCAACCCATCATTTTCAGGGATCATACAGGCTGCGGGTTTTGCAGGCAGAGCCCAGAACAAAAAAAGAGCTAACTTAAAGAGGTACAAGAAGGATTTTCCCACCCAGGACCACAGGCCAGCGGCCAGAATTATAGTGTCAATCACCCCAGAGAGGGTGATATACACAGTTCCAAACAGCTTATTTGTGTGGTCTAGTGGAAGTTCAGGTGCAGACATGGGCATTGGATTCAGGGTAATTGGAGGTTCTATATCCAGTTGATATGGGGACAGTGGGTTGTACTTGTCTCTGAATAGGTGGGGCTTGGTGTATTGCCAAGGGCCGTGTCTGTTGTATCTTACTTGTAGATTTGACTGGGCCAGGGGATCTTTTTCAAGTATTTTCTCAAGGGTAAATTTCTTGTATTTGGGCTTCAAAGGGTATTCTGTAAAGTGAAAAGGACCAAAGGGAGCACCAGGTGGACAATAATCTGCGGGTAGAGGGGTAAGAGGTCTGGAAGATCTTGATCTGAACTGATAAATGGCAAGTATAAAATAGGATAATAATTGGGGAACCAAAGTCTCATAAACTTTTATTTAAAAATGGTGATAAAGTCTTAGTGCGGGGTCTATGAGTCTATATAGTACCCTGCTGCCAAACTTTACATTTTCCAACTGGGGTTCATCATAGGGTCAGGGAATAGGCAGTCAGGTGGCCAAGATGCCTGGGTTTAGAAGCGGCAAAATGGCTCTGCTGCTGGGTGTTTGCTTATTGGTCACAGCTTCAGAATAAGTCACTCAATTCTTCTGTTCTCAAGGTGTAGTCATGGGAGCAGGCTTCTTGCTGCATTTTCTTCCAGTGATGGCTCTTGATTGGCCACTAGTGTAGACTTCAAACTCATGAAGCTAATGGTAGGAATTTCTTTGCCTCTGTTAGGCAATTTGTTTGATCTTTTATTTTGTGCTGCTGTTTCCAAGGTTTGGCTGGTATTATCATCTAGAGTATCATGCTTGGTATCAGCTCTAGGGGGCTTGATCCCAAGAAAACGTGGCTGGCCCATTAGTCCTCAGGGCTGGCAGCCCGCAAGAAATCAGGGCCAGGGTTCAAATCCCGCCCTTGGGCCCGGGTTTCAAGGGGAAGAAAATTGACAATCCTGGCAGGAACTCTAAATTAAGAAGTTTTATAAATATGGGGTATGATGATCCATATGAGGAGCTGTTTTGCAGGCAAGGGATTGATATTAGTCAAATAAAGATTGGATGCCTAAAACAGGTAAAATTTGTTGTTTTATTGATATGCCTAGCCTTGATGATTAAGAGCAGTGGTCTATGTCTTAGGGAGTAGTAAGTTAATTCCTTACTAGTGCTTAGGAAGCATAGATAAGTTGAATACCCTGGGATGGTTATACCAATAATTATAGGCATCCTGAGGCTAGCTGGGGTGAGAATACAGCTATAGTTATGCACTGGGATAAATGTGCTGAGGTGGCAATGAAATCCTGATACCAGCTGGGGTGAGAGAGAATACAGCTGGGTAGTTTCCCCCCAAAATGTGATGAAATTTTATTTTTATATGGCTTTAAGGTAGCTTTAAGAAGGTCTTGAAGTTGCTGGACAAGCATAGATAGCTCAGAGCTATCATTAGGGTGACTTTCTAGAGAAACAGCTGCAGAACTTACTGATTTGAAGGTTTCTGGGAAGTGAAGCTGGTTACTTTGGGCCTGAAAGCTTGATCTAACCACTTGGGTGATTAAAAACAGTTGTGATGCATGAGATATTCTTGGTATTGATGACTTAGATATATGTCACTGATGGGGGTCAAGCCTAGGTGTGATGGTCTATATGTAAACAGTTTTGCAGTTGAGAGTTGATTTGGCTTCAAATAAAGACTCTATGCTGAATATTGACAATGTGCTGTTGGTTTGTTACAGGTAGAGGCCTAGTAGGGAATGATGGCTACTAGGGAAGGTAATGCCTAGATAGTAGGTGAAAATACTACTAGGGGTAAATGTTGTCTCCAACCAGCAGAAGATATTGGCTGCTGTGGGCTAGAGGTCCTCACCCAGCAGGTAACTGTGGCTGCTAGGGGTGAGGAATGAGATAGCTCAGCAGGGAATTTTAGCTGCTTGAGGTGGGGAGTAATCCAGCCTGATGGGTAGTGTGTGCTACTCAGGCTGAAAGATGTTTAGACCCTGGCGGGTAACACAGGCTGTCAGGGTAGAAGTGTGTGCCAGCATAGTAGGTAAATTGCCTACCAGGGCTTTAAGTTTTGGACCCCTGGCAGGTAGTGTGGGCTGCCAGGGAGGTGAAGAGCTCTGAGGGCTCTGTGTACCCTGATACGCTTACAGGAGGTCTGTGAGCAAGCATCCTACCTAGCGGACTAGTAGGGTGTCCTCGTCTATACCCCTATGGGAGCTTTGGGGAGAACCCAGAGTGAGCATTGGAGGGCATGGATTTGCTCAGAGGTGTCACCAAGGCGGTTGCTTGGGGAAGCAGCTGTAGAACTTGGTGTGATCAGGCCTCTGGGAAGTAAAGCTGATTACTTTGCAACTGAAAGCCCAGACTTAACCACCTAAGTGGGTAAAGACAACTGCACAGACTTTGATAATCTATGGTTGAATGGCCTAAGTAGATTGCCACTTGTGAGGGCCCAATTAAACGCCAGTTTAATGTAGACTCTTGCCTGGGTCTATAAGTTCTGGTAAAGGGGACTGAGATAAAGAACCAAGGTGGTTCACAGTTGGGATCAGCAGAGAAGACTAGTAAGAAGGACTGTATGATCACAGTGAAGACTAGTTGAGGGACTGTTGGTTCATATTGAAGTTTGGAAACAAGATCATGATGCAGGAGTAGCTGATCATGATATAGGAAAGATAGGGGACCTAAAGATCATAATGCAGGAGTAGCTGATCATGATTCAGGAGCAGCCAAAGGACCTAAAGATCAGGATGCAGGAGTAGCTGATCATGATTCAGGAGCAGCCAAAGGACCTAAAGATCAGGATGCAGGAGTAGCTGAAGGTCTAATGTTTGAAATGAGCCGTTTGAAGACTGGAATAAGCTGTTTGATGACTAAGATGGACTGTTTGCTGATTAAGCTGAAGAGCTGGAAGATGTAGTTGAGGAACTGGCTGAAGGACCAGAAGATGATAGTGCAGGACTAGCTATGGAGCTATAAGATGACTCAGAAGGACTAATCAGACTGGATATATAAGCTAAAATGCTGGTTTTGGTTTCTTAGGAGAGGAAATAATAAGAAAATAAGCAGCTAAAGAATGATTGAATACTGCATAGATATGATATAAAAGAATTAAATATCATATGAATAGAAAGAAAGAGGAGGAAAAATAACTTAAGTGTTTTAAACTGTATTTTATTGGGAGTTAATTGAATGGGAAGGAGCTAGAAAGAGGCCAGAAACAGGTCGGAGAAACTGTAATGGTGAATAAGCAAATTTTGCCAAGAACAACTAGGAGAGGCAAAAAGGCAAGCAACGGGTGAGTTTGAAGTCGTAAAACATTGAAGAAAATGCGGGTAAATACAGAGAAACGCTGTAAAATTGATGGTTTTGGATTCCCCTATGTAAAACATAGGCAGAAGCACTCGAGATTTGCCAGAGAAACGTGACAGGAATCACAGTGAAGCCGTTCAAAAAGTGGAGCAGTTGTTTACCCGGAGCAAGACAGCTTTGAGTTTGAACCATAGTCAAGAGCGGGTCATTTGGGTAAACTGTTTGGCAAAACAGTTGGATTGAGGCGTTTGATTGTCTGCAAGTGGGAGTTTATTCAACCAGTGTTTTGAGGGCTTTAAGTTGAGAGTTAAAGCCTAAGAAATGAGGAGCAGAAGCAGCAAATTCAGGGCTTTCAGTGGCTGAAGTAAATTTTTAATTTTAATATATTGTAGAGGGAGAAAAACTGGATAGTTTAAGCTTTGAAAAACAAGAGTTCTGAGAGAGATTTTGGACTGAAACAAGGAGCTATAAAAGGGGGAGCTATCTGAGACTCTTCAGGCACTGGATCAAGTGGATTACAAAGGCCACAAGGACTACAGAAGGAGCTGAAGACCAAGCTAAAGGTGCAGAAGCCAAAGATAAAGCAGTCAGAGCTAGGGATAAGGCGCCAGAGCTGGTACAGAATGCAGGAGCCCAAGATAAAGGAGCAGGAGCCCAAGACCAAGTACAAGGAGTCCAAGAGATTATTGGAGGACTCCAAGTATTGGCAACCCCATATTGTTTCCAATACTCAGTCAATATATCATAAGGTTTCTAAGGGGATCTTTCTTATGACTGTGAATAAAAGCCTATTACAACCCCTGCCCAAATTTTCCAGTGATCAGAATAAAAGCCCTATGAGTGAGCTACCCCATATCTTTTACCCTAGTCAAGGAGAGGAAGATACCTATTGTCAAAGTTGTAGGAGATTTGCCACTAGTAAGTCTTCCCAGGAGGAGTGGGAGAGATTGACTAGGCATCTTTAGATGACAGATAGGAGAAGGGAGTTTATAGGAATGAATTTATTAGGTTGTTACAAGACTGGTGCAGGCCCACAGAGGGGTTAGCGGCCGCTGAAGTACAGGTGCATGATGGGGATGCCCTCTTAGTAGTCGGAAAAGTGCTGGAAGAGTTTGCAGTTATGCAGGCTAAGTACAAGCTTCCAGAAAACCACTCACCACTGCTGGGGAATGACAACTCCTCCAAGCCAGTCCCTGGCTATGACCTAGGGAACACTATGGGGACTGGCAACCAGGAACCCCACACTAGGTTAACTCACTTGTGGAGAATTATGGCCTGATTCTGAGGTGTTTACAGATGGGGACTACCAGAAGGAAGCTAGGATGGAAGACATCTGTAAAGGCTTCAGAAGTTGTTTAATATCTATGTGAAATGTTATAATAATAGAAGAAGTTTGGAACAGTTTGGGTAAATGTTTCAAAATTTCTCCAAAGTGGCTTGGTAGAGAAGAAGCAGAGAAAATCAGTCTGGAGAAATTTTCTAACATATCTATAAATTGATTTGTGGGGGTAGCATAAGGTGGAACTTTGCCTTGATTTTGTTGAAGTTTCAAAATCAAGGAGGAATGTTGAGAAAATCTCAGGTAAGAGTTTTTCATAAAAAAAAGCTCCTATAATAGATGAAGGTATTTTGCTATGAGAGAAGGATATAAAGCTGTTTTGGTGAGAAGTTTTCCTGGATTTTACTACAAGAGTAAAGATCTGGGAAAAACATTGAAGAATATCAATAAGAAAATTTTAAATAGTATTCTAATATTTAAATTGGTTAGGTTTGAAAGTAGGGAAGACTGGTACTGGAACAGGGAACCAGTTAATGCTTTGGTGTGCAAAGTGTTAATGCTTTAAGCAGCTTGAGTGGTGAAAATTGATTGCTCATTTGAATTACAATGTAACTTCATAAATGGTCAAGTTTTGAGCATAAAGATATTAGTTGAGTTGAGGGCATTTTTACTGATGAATATGATTGGTTTGAAGCTAAAAGCTTAAAGTATAAGCAAGAAAACAATGAATCAATACTTTAAGCCTTTGAGAAAGTAAGTGTGTAAGCTTAATTTATTATATAAAAAAGTGAGAGTCAATGGTTTAAGCTTTTAAAAAAAATTATTCTGAGGGCGGAAACTTTAAGAAAAGAACACTAAAAAGAAGGCTAGCTGAAAGATTGACGGGGTCTTTCAGAAGTCTTTTGGTTGCAAGTGGAATCTTTGTTGAGTGCTTGATCTTCATCTTGATGGTTACATGTCTGGTTGTTTTGTAATAACCAAATGTCTTCTAAAGTGTTAAGAAGTCCTTTCTGAAGGATTAGCTTGTCTAAAGGACTCCAGAATGGTGAAAAATAAGAAGGTTTCTAAGGGGATCTTCCTTCTTTTAATAAAGACTTGTGTAAAAACTACATGTTTTAGTTTTTAAGAGAATGAATCCTTTCTCCCATAGAAACCCTAATGTTGGGCAAGACAGACAGTATAGGCAACAATGCAGTATTTTCTTCAGGAGTCAACCCCCAGCTGATGAGTGAACCAGGATGTCAAGAGGACTTTCCTTGCTCTCAAGAGGAAAAGACTTCCTAGCAAAGGAGTTTGGAACCCTATTCTAGGAGCTACAAACCTGTCATGCCCTGTCCCAAAGGGCAGGCTCTTTAGTATCTATTTTATTTTTATTTTTAATATTTCTTTATTTTTAATAATGAAATTTTAAAGTAGAAAGTTAATAATTTAGTATTTTAAATCTATCACCTTTGTTTTTATGTCAATTTGCGCTTTGAATAGCCGTTGTTGTATTCATCTTTTTGTTATTTAAATAGTTTTATATTCTCTATTATTATTTAGAAAATTTTCTTAAAATTTTCTTAAAATTCAATTATCCTTTGCAACTCCTGTTAAACAATTGCCCACTCTTCCCCATCCAATGTTGCTGATCTGCAGCTGCTTCTGTACTCCTGTTTCCCCTACTCCTCCAGGTTATGTTTATATTTTTTCTGGTTGCCTCTTCTCTTGGCTGTTGTTCTCCTCTGCCTATCATTGTTCAACTGGATAACCTTGCCTATAAATAAAAGGCTTGTGAAGAATAGGCTTTAAGCCAAAATTCTAAGTGATTTCTACCACCTTCAATTTTTAACCAATTTAACTTTTTAACTTTACAAATTTAAGAATTTTGCTTTTTATCTTTTTAGTATTAATTAGAAATAACACTGTTCCCCCTTAGTTCAAAATGGAAGTTGTTAAACAACAAGCCTTAGGCTTGTTTTATCCATTATTTTACATAAAGAAATCCTTTAATAGTTACATGTATCAATTTGCTGGTGGAGAATGCCACAATATCAATATTCCTTTATTTGCTAATAGATTATTATTAAATACCTTATTTTACCTTCTTTGTTTGGGGTTTTTAAACTCTATTACACCTTTTGTGATCCAATACAAGTTTTTGGCTGGATTCTGTAAAGTTATGTTACAGATGTTCCTACCTTTTTGTACCTTTTGAATATTAACCCAAATGCTTTGCACACTTTAGTTTACAGCCTTTTGCAATTATGAGCAAGACCTTACAACACCCTCAGAAGGACTAAATCAGGCAGAGGTCATTATCCATGTAGCAGATTTCAGGATGATATTGAAAAGTTTATGAGGATTTTTCAGGACTCTAAGCTAGGTACAAGGCACTAAAATAGAACACTGTCGCTTGAATAATGGAACCTCAACCCAATTGGTACCTGGCTTTGATTCAGAACACCATATAGCCACCCCACAAGAGCCTCACACTTCCTGATTCATTAAGTTCAGTAGATGCCTCTCTGGACAACCACCCTCATTATGATTCTAGGCCATCTGTTCTTCCAAAGTATCAGTAAGACCTCCTTAAAGCTACTCTTAATATATGGGTCATTATTTTTCTTGTTATGCCTAGGCGCCAGATTTATCCTTTTATAACTTAATTGCATTATTCATATTCAAATTATTCAGAAAGCTTAAAATACAATCAACAAATTTCAAAACTTTAATTGATCTTGGGCTTAATTATTTTTTTAAAAAATAAGGCATCAATTTTAAAATTGAAAATTGCAACTTATAGTATTACTGAAAATATCTTAAGTGCTACTACAAACCAAAAATATTTATGATGAGTTGCATGGGAGAGTAATAGCAGCCCCAAAGCTATAAATGCTATTACCCTATCTTTGACTCATCATAAATATTCTTAGTTTGTTTCAGAAAAAAAGGTTGTTGTTTTTGAAAGACTGATAACTCTATTTAAAATACACCCTCTAGTAAGCTGCCCTACTTCATGAACTTGCCCTAGTGCACCACTAGCATCTTCTGATATTTTTGTTTCTCTGGTATCATCATGTGATTTCAAATGATAAGTTATCTCAGAATATTCTGAGAAACTTTCAAATGTTAAAGGTGAAGTATACAACTTCCCATCTTTAAACAAATATGAAAGATTAATGCGCAGATTTTTAACTTTGAGCTCTTTCCTTATAGGCCTAACTTTTCTCTCATAAATATAAAAGAATGACTTTTGAGAAATATTTGAGCCTGATAGTGCTGATTTATATTTTTTTCTTTTTTCTTCTTGCTCAAAAATACTTTTAATATCATTTATATTCTTAATATAAAGCTGGTTTGCTTTCTCTTTTAATGTTTTTGATATTACACCAAAGTGACCATCAACAATGCTTTTTCCATGACATTCTACAAAATGATTATATTTTATAGAACCTTTAATATATTTAGGTGCCTCTTTAAATAAGTAATATAAAAATTCATATGATCTAAAATGATTTCCATTATCAGTCCATACTTTTGCATTTTTCATTTTTTTAAATCTATCTAATTTAAGAATTTTTATAAAACACTCACCTGGAAATAAAGAATCATGTGATAATATTTGAGACAAAAAATCATGATATTCATATTTAATTTTATTGTTTTCCTTAAAAACTAATGCAAACCCTAATAATGAGATTGGTTTTTTTGAATAAAAACAATTATTGGTCTCAATTGGACCACCTCCAACCTTTAAGTTTTCTTTATAATCTATAACTACAACACAAGACTCATCATCTAGTTCATTAATATCTTTTTTATATTCACAATTTTGATGAACATAAAAGTCTTGGTGCTGATTAATAGTCTTTAAGTCATTGTTTATAGATTCTGGTAATGGTAAGTTTTTACTTTCACATTCTTCTTTCTTTTTTTCTAGTGAATTTTTTAATTTACAAATATTGCACATATTGGTTTGTTTTTTACTTTCTATTATATTTTTAGGGATTAATTTATAGTAAGTAGAAATTGAAACTGAAATTTCATTTTTTATTTTCATGTTTTCATAAATTTCTTTTTTTGTTTTAAGTAGAGAGTATTTAATTTCAGTTGAGTAATTACTCATCTCTTTATCTATATCTTTATAAATTTTTTCAGGCACTTTTTTTGTAAACTGGCTTGTTTCAAAAGAATTTTTCAGCAATTTTTTAATTATTTTTTTAGTTATTTCTTTTTTTAATGAATAGTTATTATTTTTTTGGCTTTTTTTGTTTAAGCTTACATTTTTATTTTTATTTATTTTTCTTGAGTATTCAAACTCACTTTTGGTTATATTAAACCCCATATCAATAAGCTCTTTTAAAAAGTAACTGGAAGTAACCAGAGATTGCAAGGCTGGGAGATGTTTTTGGGGAGAAAATTTCATGAGATCCTTTAAGTTTTCAATGAACTCTTTGCCTTTTTGATTTTTAATAGTTGGCAGGAACTGAGCTTTCCCAAATTCAGTTTGAGTAAGGAAGTGCTTGATGAAATTATCAAGATCATCACCAGCAATAAAGAGGAATGCCTTTTTTAACATTGCAATTCTCTCTCTTTTTGTTGAAGCTCCCAAGGAAAAAAGGATAGCATGGCAGAAGTAAATTTAACTGAGGACATGGTAGTATTTTGAATCTGTAATTAGGTCAGATCTCTGATGTGTGCCTTGATGTTGGAGTAGTTATGATCAGAATGTGGCCTTTGAATGGGGTCTTTTGGATTAGAAGCTTTGTGGTGCTTTAGCTCTTATATACTGTCAAGATTTCTGGATCTTGAAGAAGAGATATTATGTTTATTAGTCACTAGTTTGTATGATGGGATAGGAAATCTGTATGGTGACAGATGTGCTTCAATTGGCGTGACAATGGCAGAGGTCTGTTGTTGAATGATCTGAGAGAATTTGCAAAGTCCTGTGGTCCTTTGGGACGCGACGCCGGCTGTGGTGGTTTGGCAGGAGTTCCACAAGTATCAATAAGCTTGTTCTTAATGTACTTTGACACCTCTACTATTTGGATTAGTAGAGATGTTGAGGGTATGAAATTGTGTATCTTCCAAGTGATCTTGAAAGGCCCCTTTATAGTTGACAGCTAGCAGCCAAACTGGCGTCTAGCTGCGGACAACTCTTACTAGCTAGCCTATCATCCCCAAGCTACTAGTCTCATCCCCCAGAGTTGGATCCCAAAACCCGAATAGGGTTTGGGATGAGGTAATATTCTAGGCTGCTGATTTCCCCTCTTCAGCCTAGATATTCCTTGACTTAGTTATAGCAACTAAGTTGACACCTATTGGCCAAACTGGCGTCTACGCTCAGCGTAATGAAAAATGCAGACAGGCAGTTTGCCGTCTCACTTCTCGGTGAAACAGGTGTTGAATTCCCTGATATTCTCTGGGTCGGGTTTGCGTCCTTATCTGGAATCTGGAATCCTTAGCGTCTAATTATAGAAGCTTCTGGATTGGTCTGTGACCTGAGACCCAGAATGTCTCAGGTGCTTCTGACTTGTAGCTATATCAACCTTATTATAGTTCCCCCGTATTCCGGAATAGCCATTTCACTCTGGCTGTATTCCATCCATTATCAACTCATGTCTTGTGATGGGAATATGGATCAGTCAACCCTGATAGACCAGGATTTCCTGACATATACCAAGCTAAATGACACCATTCTGAAAGAAATGGTGTGATAGCTTTTATTATAGTTTGAACTTGAATTTATGTTTGCAGAATTAATTAAATACCCAGTTTTCATATACAAGTGATATATGTGAAGCAGCTAAGCATTATTATTACATCATATCCTCTTTGTAATCAATGCAAATCAATTAAATGATGTATTCAGTTAATTGTAACTCTTCCGCATATTTTTAAAATGATAAAATATTAAAGAATTCCATTTAAAGAATGCTTAATTTGAGGTTCAAAGCTCACTTGAACCTTAAAATCAATCTAAACAGTGATAAAAACACTCTAACTTCAAACTATTTTAAAATCCTAAAGAATTGAGCTTTTTAAATAAAATAAAATGCAAAAATAAAGCTCTCAATCTTATCTTTAATTTTGTCAAATAAAAAATCTTTTGTATATTAAAAAAGAGTATTTATTAGCTTTGAAGTGATCTACTTTATATCATTAGATATAATCATATAATAAAATCTGGATTATACTCTTTTAAATTACTTTTTCTTTAATATTGAGTATAGTATAAATATTAAAAGTTTTACACCAATAGAAAGATAGGATTCTTAGCTTCATTTTGATAGTTTACAATGTGGAAAAATATTAATTTTTCATTGAGTTATTAATGTTTTAAATATAAAATGTTAATTAGTTACTTTTTCAAAATTGAACTGTGTTATGCTGCGACTTGAGCAGCATGTGTATTATAAAATGGCCTAATCCCTAAAATAATGACCCATATAGATAAATAAACTTTCATCCCATTTTGGGAAATTTTAACCAGCTGTATTCTCTCTCACCTCAGCTGTTCTCAGGATACCTATAATACTTCAGTATAAGCATTTCAAGGGATATCCAACTGTATTATCACCCCAGCTGATCTAAGGATGACTATAAAAACTTGATATAACCAACCCAGAGTAACCCATATTCTTTCAGAGCACTAATAGATAGCTATTATACTAGCACTATAAGTTTCAAAATACCATGTGTTGATGGGAGCACTGTTTTACTTGGGCAGAGGGATTGCCTGTCCAGAGGGTAGGGCCCACTATAAGATAGGAGACAACTTGAAAAGGTAGGATAATGATTGACTGAGCAAGGACTAATGGCTGGATTTGGGTATCATGGAGTCCACAAAGCCTTTAAGGGTAATATAAAATACTCCAAATAGTTAGGTGGGGGTTATATTAGTGATGGCAACAGTTTCTTGTGGGCTTTTGGGCCACAGGGCAAGGGGAGGGCCCATTGGTAAAAAGTAGACTGGCAGATAATTGTATTTATCACAGAATAGATTATGCTTCACTGTGTACCACTTTTCTTTACAGTTAAATGTTTCTGATGTTCTGGTTCTTGAAAAAGGGTTGATTATGAGTATATTATCCAGTTTAAACTCAGAGTAAGCAGGGTTTAGGGGATACTTGGCAAAGTGTACAGGCCCAAAGGGTGATTCAACTGGACAAAATAACGCAGGGGAGGGATGTAGTTTGTTGATAGAATTGGTAGGGGCCTTTGAATCTGCTGGACTGGAGTAAAAGTGGTAGATTACTAGAACTAGATAAGATATAATTTGCTTGAACAAAAGGTTCATTAAACTTTTATTATCAGAATGACAATATTGCCATTCTCAACATAGTTGGAGTCTTTATACTATTTACTTCTGTGTCTTCAAAATTTGTGGGCTTTAGTTTTTCAGGCATTTTTACATTGGTGAATAAGAATTTCAAGAGGGATGCAAGGGTGGCTAATCCTTGGTTGACTGGTGTTGATTAATAGAAGTGACAATGTTCTATTTCACCACTTCCATTCTCAACATCACATGTCCTGGCCAAATGCATTGCAGTTTGGATACTGGAAGCTGGTGTAGACTGACACTTATTAGGGGATTTGTTTTCAGGTTTTACTTAACCTCTTTAGGCAGGCAGCTGTTTCTGCAGAGTTCTGGGCCTTTGGTGACACACCCTTGAAGGTAGACAATTCTTTATTTAGAAAATATTTTTGACTTGGCTGGGGTCTATAAGATAACCTTTGGATTTGAGCCCAAAAATGCAGGCAGCCAGGCTCTTGGCCCTTGGACTGGTGGCTGCGTTTTCTGGGGACCAGGGTCTGATTTTTGCTTATGACTTCTGTTTATTATCAGAAGCAAAATGACATTAATGCCACTAAGGCATAAAGCAAATACCAACCACGTTTTTTTAAAAATCATTACCACCATGACCAGGCAACAAAATTAAATACTAATGTTGCAACCAAGTTTCCAGACTTGCCTGCTAATGTATCTTACAATACACAGGGGGCGCTCAATGAGTCACCCCTTGACGTATCTAACAACATGAGCCAATATGATGGCAATATCAAATGGCGGGCACTTCATCCTAATTAGGAGTGCTACCAATTCAACTTGCTGATCTCTGCACAAGTTATTCCTCGGCTTTGAACCTTACATGGAACTTCCCACTATGCCACCCCCTTGTGACCTTGTGGCTTTCCCCATATGGTATATTAATCACAATATTCTACAATAAATAATACATTATTCTTACTATTCTGTCCTTTCTATTGGACTGTTGTCTTCCCCAATTCCAAATACTTAATCCTCATTGGTTCAGTTGCAACAGTGGTAGCAGAAGTAGGTTCATGACCTACCTAAAACAAAAATTCCCCCTAAGAAAGGACGGAGTACGGGCCGTATGGCTACTCCCCAACAATAAAATTTTCTGCCAATCCCCAAGGGGGACATCTCCAACAAGTATGTCATCTATCAAGACCAGCTAGTCCTCACAAGTGTGTACAATTGACTTTGCCTTGGGCAGCGTGACGCTAGCGTCACCCCTCCCCAGTCAAACCTCTCACAATGCATGCTCAATCTTCAGCTGGAATCCTTTGCGGGTGGAGTTGAAGGGGCCAACATTGTCAGTTGGCTTCAATTCACAGAAACCTGCCTTCAAATCTGTCAAGTCCCAGAGCCCATGTGGGTTGCCACTGCGTCTGGCCGCCTCACAGGGCCCGCCGCCGTGTGGTTCACCAACTGGGCCAGTCAGGAAATTGAAGTCACCTGGGCGGCATTCTGTGACGCTGCAAAGTCCCACTACAGCAAGACCTTCTCGCCCATTGTGGTAGGAACTCCCCTTCTAGCAATCAAACAGACTGGGTCCGTTCCTGAGTACCTTGCTGCCGCCCCTAAAGCCATCACAGACGGAAACAAAATGTTTTTGACCCTAAAATCAATGGGCTTAAGCCCCATATCTGTAAGTGGGTCCCTGTAGGTTGTTGTGCCTCCACTGATGACTGCTATAAATCCATTGTGGAGGCTAACAACCAGGCCTACATGGGCTTCTGTCGTACCAGTGATGCTCTGTCCCAACCCCGTACAACACCTGGCAGTGGCCACAGTCAAGTAGGCCGCTGCCAACCCTGTCAGCAGGAAAATGTGACCAAACGCCCACACAAGGGGGAGCTCCAGCTAGCACAGATCAAGGAGCCAGGAAAAGCCTGGGGGTTGTAGCAACAAGAGGTTCTACAATACCACCTGATCCTTTCTCTCAATCCCTGCTTGCCAAAAATCCCTGCAACTACAACATCCACGAGGTCAAAACCCTTGACATCTTCCAGGTCCACAGTGACAACCCCATATTACAAGAGAGTCATTTTTCAAATATAGTAACCCGCTTAGCCTACCCCTTCTGTTTCCGTGGGAATACCCACAAACTACTGGTAGATACCAGGGCTGACCACACTATGGTGGACAAGGCGTTTGCTGACTCCCAACAACTAGATTGTGTGCCTAGCAGGTTCAAGGCAGTGCAAGTAGCTGATTCCCGCAGAGTTACCATTACCCATTAGACGGTACCCTTCTCTTTGAGAATGGGAAACATCCAGGTTAAGCTCTCTGGGTCCATCATGGCCGGGCTCAGCCACAACGTAATTGCCAGCCTCAACTGGCTCTGACACAATTGTCCCCAGATTGACTGGGATACATCTGTTATCACCCTCAATAGAAATGGAGTGGGCTTCCAGATTTACCCTGTTTAAATGAGCAAGTTACTCCACAACACTGTGTTTGTTAGAATAACAGAGACAGGCTTGTACAACTTCAAGGGGGGAACTAGACTTTAACCTGTGTTCAGTTAAAGTTATCCGCGCCAAACCATCTGCGGCCCCTCCCTTGACCACTTCACCTCCCCCAGCACTTGCCGCTCTCCTCAATGAGTACAAGGACGTTTTCAGCAAAACACTGAACCAATTGCCTCCTCCTTGGGAGATTCATCATGCTGTACAACTCCAAGGGTCATTACCTAAAGTACGCCCCTTATACTGTCTTACACCAAAAGAAGATGAGACCCTCTGCCAACACCTCGTGGATGCACTTGATAAAGGCTTCATTTGCCCCTTGCTCTCTCCATACGGGGTGGTGGTCTTCTTTGTAGCCAAGAAGGACTGGTCCCTTTGTTTGGTCACCAACTACTGCGCCTTAAATGAGGTGACTGTTAAGAATAAGTACCCCCTGCCACTGATTGACAGCCTGTTTGATACACTTGCAGGTGTGAAGGTCTTTAGCAAGATTGATCTCACTGCAGGGTACAACCAGGTCCGCATTGCACCAGGGGATGAGGCAAAAACTGCCTTCCACACGCACTACAGGTTTTTTGAGTGTTGGGTCATGAACTTTGGAATGACCCATGCTCCCTCCATCTTTGCCATGTTGATGAAAAAAGCATTTGAGGAACTTATTGGGAAATGTGTGGTTGTGTACCTTGACAACATTATTGTCTTCAGTCAGGAACAAACCACACACATCCAACACCTCTGCTCTGTCCTCAACACCCTTCAAAAGAATCAGCTAAAATCTAAACCCTCCAAATACAAGTTCCTCAAATCAGAGCTGCTATTTCTTGGGCACACCATCTCTGCCCAAGGAATAAAGCCTGACCCTGCCAAAATCAAGGCAATCACCAGCATGCCGCCCCCCCCACCAATATGGGCCAAGTGCGGACATTTTTAGGCATGGTTGCCTATGTGCGCAAGTTCATTCCCAATTGCAGGGAACTAATTGCACCTTTCACCAAGCTCCTCAATACCAAGCAGCGCTTTCATTGGACCCCTGCCAGAGATCAAGCCTTTGAAACGTTGAAGCGGAGACTTACAATGGCACCATTACTGCAGTTTCCCAATTGAAACTGCCAGTACAAGCTTGAGACTGACGCCTCTGACAGGGCCATAGGGGGTGTGCTAAGGGTAGGAACTGACAATGGTGGCTTCCTCCCCGTGGCCTATGAGTCCAGGAAGCTTAATGACTTGGAACAATGTTACCCCATTCATGATAAAGAGCTAGCAACAATTGTGCACTGCATTGATAAGTGACACTGTTACCTGGAAGGGGCTACCTTTTCACCCCACATCCTGAAAGACCACAAGTTGCTCCAGTACTTCAACACGCAGTCTCACTTGACACGGCGCCAAGCAGGCTGGGTAAAGCGTCTGTCCCCCTACCAGCTGTGCATCAAGTACAATCCTAGGAAGTAAATTGTCACAGCTGACGCCCTCTCACAACTTTACATAGCGTCCATCACTGGGGACAATGGTTGGGACCCAGATTGGCCCATGCTCTACCTCTGCCCTGAGGCAACTTGTTACAAAGGCCTCAACTTGGTAACCATCTCCAAGCTGAAGGACAACAAAAGTCAGTTCACCACCAATGCTGGCTAGTCTGCTGCTGGGCAGAGACAGGTGAAAAGACGCCTTACATTCCCACCACACAACAAGGTGACACAATACTGCACTACCACCAAACCCTGGGTCACATCAGAGGATATAACCTCTTTGAAATCATGAAGCAAAAGGTTTGGTGGCTGTGCATGCGTCAAGACATCTTGGATCTTCTCAAAACGTGTGTGCTGTGTGAAAAGAACACGTCTAAACCTGCTCCCCCAAAGTCTGTCCTACCCATCAAGGCCATGGAGCCCTTTGAACAATGGGCCCTTGACATTGTTGGACCCCTTCCCAAAGACAGACTGGGGAAGAAGTACATCATCACTGCCATTGACTACTTCACCTGCTGGCCAGTGGCCTGGGCAACCACCAATCACACTGCCACCACCATCACCCGCTTCATTGGCAAGGAAATTGTGGTCCGCTTTGGGTGACACAAACGTCTCATCACAGATGGTGGCCCCAAACTTGTTGGGCATGTCATGAAGGCATACTGTGCCAAGAATGCACTCCAACAGATAGTCACAACCCCTTACCATCCACAAGCCAATGGGCGCGTGGAGCGGTTAAATGGACCACTAGTCCAACTGATTGCCAAGCTCTCCCAGGAGCACCCCAATACCGCGTGGACTGAACACCTGCCTACTGCTCTACTTATTTTATGAGCAAGAATTAACAGAGGCATGGGGTTCAGCCTCAGCACCTTGGCCTTTGGAACACCTGACAGTCTGATGGGAGTTGAACAGGGGAAGCTACAGTCCACAGTTCCCAAAAAGCCCCTCCTAGTGACAACTCTATCCCTGGATCAATGGCGTGCCAAGGCCCAAGAAATTGAACACAAGCAAATCAAAGGAGGGATGAGGCACCTTGAAGCCAGATACGCTGTAGGTGACCCTGTCTACACCCTCAATCCCAATTCTGCCAAGTTAGAACCCAACCACCTAGGGCCCTTCAAGATAGCCACCATCTATGACAACCATACCTATCAACTTGAGGATGCCCAAGGGAACACCAAGAAACTTCACCACAATTGCTTGCGCCCCTGCCGCGCCATCCCCGCACAAAGATTGTTCGTGCAGACCTTCCCAGATTGTGAGAATTGGGAAGCAGGTTAAGAGGAAATAAAACCAAGCTCTCAACCACAATAAAATTGCAGTTTCAAAAACAACCAAAAGGTTGCTGCCAACAATTCCTGGAAGGCCAAGGGGGGAGGAATCAACTGAACACCAAAAGCAACAGAAAAAACCAAATGGCCAGATTTCACTAACAAATTTTGAACTTTATCAGAGTAGAGGATGATGAAGCAAGGTCTTTTAAAGCTCTTGCGTTCATTTAAGGGATGGAATGGGATTGGGGTGGTAGATCAAATGTCACAAACCAATTGACCAATCATATGAGCGGATACAAATGAATTTCTTGAGGCAGGAAGATCTTGAAAAATTTTGAATGGACATAGTCAAAAGGAAAACTGAACCAATTAACATCAGGAACATGCTTTGAATGCAATTACCACTGCTCCTGGCCGCTCTTGCACATGATATTTAACCAGAGGTCTCTCTTGGGTGGATTAGATGGAGGCATCTTCTGAATAATTCCAATGTATTAAGTTGATGGCTTTTCTTGGGCTTTTTTGGTGACCTTTTAGATAAATATTCAAACATAATTTGGTAGAAATTCCCAAGCATTTGGCAGGAATTGAAGTGGAGGCCTAAGGGGAAGGCATAACTTTACATTATCCTTTCCTACTAAAGGGGTAGGGGACCAGTCAGGGTCTAGAGCATTAAAGAGTCACCAGCCAACTTAGGAGACCTTCAAAAGGCCAATTTGGAAGCTATTTATAAGGAAGGCATACGTGAGGCACATATTTTTGGAGGGACCAGATTGGATATCCTTTCCAAGCAACAGTGGGGAATTGTTATTGGTTTTCACACTTAATTGTGAGCATCATGAACAACTACGATGCAGCCATGATAAGGAAGGGTGTGGTAAAGGACAAGACAATAAATTTGCCTCTGCTAAGGCCAAAAGGGCGGGATAGGGTGCAAGGGCAGGAAGGGAACACCAAAGCCAGGGGTGAGCTAACCAGACTGATGGCCAACATGAGACTAAATCTCATACAATCTTATATTTCAAGATGACAGCCAAATAAGGGTAGGGGCACCACCAACCAGGAGAAGGGACAATAACAGAAGGGGAGGACCAAAACTAAGATCAGGGTGAGCAATTCAGACTGATGGCTGACATGAGACTAAATCTCATACAATCTTTTATCAAAGATGACAGCCAAATAAGGATAAAACTATCACTGACCAGGAAAAGGGACATGAACAGGGGGAACCAAAGCCAAGAGGTGAGCAATCCAAACTGATGGCTGTCATGAGACTAAATCTCATACAATCTATTATTTCAAGATGACTGCCAAATAAGGACAGGGGCACCACTGGCCAGGAAAAAGGAAAAGCAGTGACAGGGGAAGCAGGAAAAGACAAGCAGAGCCCACAGTGTTTTGGTTTTATTGCAATATGCCAAACCATAGAGTCTCAAAACACCAAGAGGCTCAGGGGCCAAACAGAAGCTACTGACAAGTTGGCAGTAGCAAAATAAATTGCCTAGGTGTTTTGAAGACAAGATTTCCTTTTCCAGAAGTCAGAAAATCATACACTCACAGTCCAAGCACTTTCAGAGGCACTATCCAATCAGCTTTTATCAAAAAAGTGAGAAGCTCTTTGATTATAGGATTATACTTCAAATTGGATAATTTGGATAGAACTTCAAGGGAGATGGTTTGGATAAAATTCCAAATGTGATGGTTTGGATCAACTTCAAATGGGGTGGTTTGGGTGTGAACTTCAAGTGGAATGGTTTAGATTGAACTCTAAATGAGGTGGCTTGATTTGAATTCTAAATTGGAAAGTTTGGATCAAATTCCAAATTAGATGATTTGGATTGACTTCAAATAGGATGATTTGGATTAAAATTCAAGTGTGCTAGTTTGAAATGAACTTCAACTACCGCCCAGTTGCACTGGTTGACTAAGAAACCCAGGGAGAAAGCCAGCAGAACCACAATTATAGGTCAAATAAAAACCATGAAGTAACCTGTATGCCAAGATAGCTGATGATGCAAGGAAAACCATACAAGCTAAGGTAAAACGAAAACAACAGGAGAGTAAGCTAGGCCAGGGGAGAGAGGGACAAGCCTCAAAGGGGCGCAGATGAGTTGTGGATGAAGCAAGATGCAGCAACAAAACTTTGGACTCAAAAATTTCCAATGTAATAGTCAAATAATTGAAACTGCAATTCCAACCAGTGGCAAAAGACTCAAATGCCTGAAATTTGGCTTCATCATTATGTGAGAATTGGGGAGCAGGTTAATAGGAAATAAAACCAAGCTCTCAACCACAATAAAATTGCAGTTTCAACAACAACCAAAAGGTTGCTGCCAACAATTCCTGGAAGGCCAAAGGGGGGAGGAATCAACTGAACACCAAAAGCAACAGAAAAAACCAAATGGCCGGATTTCACTAACAAATTTTGAACTTTATTAGAGTAGAGAATGATGAAGCAAGGTCTTTTACAACTCTTGCATTCATTTAAGGGATGGAATGGGATTGGGGTGGTAGATCAAATGTCACAAACCAATTGACCAATCATATGAGCGGATACAAATGAATTTCTTGAGGCAGGAAGATCTTGACAAATTTTGAATGGACATAGTCAAAAGAAAAACTGAACCAATTAACATCAGAAACATGTTTTGGATGCAATTACCACTGCTCCCGGCCGCTCTTGCACATGATATTTAGCCAGAGGTGTCTCTTGGGTGGATTAGATGGAGGCATCTTCTGAATAATTCCAATGTATTAAGTTGATGGCTTTTCTTGGGCTTTTTTGGTGACCTTTTAGATAAATATTCAAACATAATTTGGTAGAAATTCCCAAGCATTTGGCAGGAATTGAAGTGGGGGCCTAAGGGGAAGGCGTAACTTTACACAGATCTTCCGCAGACTCTGATCCTGGTGTCTACAACAAGCAGGGGGCAAGGAGGGGTGTTGCAACCAAATTTCCAGACTCACCTGATAATGTATCTCACGATACACAGGGGGCGCTCAATGAGTCACCCCGTGACGTATCTAACAACATGAGCCAATATAATGGCAATATCAAATGTTGGACACTTCATCCTAATTAGAAGTGCTACCAATTCAACCTGCTGATCTCTGCACAAGTTATTCCTCGGCTTTTTCCCTTACATGGAACTTTCCACTATGCCACTCCCTTGTGGCCTTGTGGCTTTCCCCATATGGTATATTAAGCACAATATTATACAATAAACAATACATTATTTTTATTATTCTGTCCTTTCTATTGGACTGTTGTCTTCCCCAATTCCAAATACTGAACCCTCATTGGTTCAGTTGCAACACTAAACTTTACTTTTCTTAGGCAACCATTCTTTATTTAGCTAACATAGAAACTTACCTGCATCACAGTTATCAATTTGATCCATCATAACTCACCTGATATTTTCCCTCCCCAGGTGTGATAGCAGTATTTATTTGGTTTGCCTAAGCGCTATAGCTTGCTTTTTAAATTTTAGGGTTATTGGTTCAATTAGGTGCAATACACTATCTCAAAAACGTCATTTTGAAAGTTTTTCATAATAGCATCTGTGTTTACTATAGAAAAAATAAGCATAAGATAAAAATTATTAAATAGTTATTTTTACATAGTGGTTTCTAATACAGCATCTCAAAAGATCACATCACAAAAACACTATCACAAATCAAAATAAAAAGGTGTTATCTGAATAAGGTTTTTTAGTACGTAGCTTTCAAACCTGTTGAGGTAAATGTATATTATTCAGTTTAGAATGCATGAACTCAGTCTAAAAACAAAATAAAAAATCAAGGAATTTATATTAAATTACAATAGATTTGGATCCACTTTGATTTTGTTTTTAGACTGAGTTCATGCATTCTAAACTGAATAATATATGTTTATCTCAACAGGTTTGAAAACTACTATATAAAATTACATATTAAATGCCCTAAAATATGCCATTATAAAATACTCTATCTATAAAGGCAACACCTGAAATCCAATGGTTAATGTACTTTTTGTGGTAAATCCAAGCATCTCCTTTATTAGCTCTGAATAAAGAATGGTATTAATTTGAGACCCCCCATAATAAATCAACCCAAATTAATGCTACTTTGATAGTATCATATTCCTGTTACACAGACATTAAAAACCCCACTTTTCAGATAATGGTTTTATTCCTTATTTTGAAGGAACTTTGATAATTGGGTTTAAATAATAAAAAATAGTGATTTTATAAAGTAAAGGGGTGTTTCTGTTATCACAAAAAGACCCATTACAAAATCTACTAAGCTTTTAAGTGTCTAATAGGAGTGACACCCACCAATGCGGCACTAAGAACTAACCTGTTTTAACATATGGTGTCATATGACGCTATATAGAACACACCATCAAAAATTGGCTTTTTTCACTTTTAAAAGTACAATTCAGGCCAAATTTTACTTAAAAAAAGTAAGAAAAAATCTGAAACTTTGCATATATGTATTTTTTATCTCTTCTAAACAACTGGGTACTTTTTAACCCCAGTTGTATAAGCTAGTTTTAAAAATATTTAATTTTTACTCTTTGGCCTGGTTGAGGTAGCTCCACCAGAAATTTGTTAATATAATATACTGTAAATTCAGAACCTGAACGTAAAAATGCAGGATTGTCAAATTCTTGGTCCAAATTTTGAATCACTTTTGCGGGCAACTCAGCTGAGTGAAAAATAAAATATTTAATAAAATTAATCATTTAATTTGGCTTTTTTGATTTATTTAAATTGGCAAATTTTGAATCCCTTGAGCAGATAACTCAACTAACAAAAGACAAAACTCAGCAAACAAATGTGGGATACATGGATCAGAAATGCAGGATTCATATGTACAATTTGAGATTTCCTGTATGTCAAACAAATCATAGACATCTTGTAAAAATTAATGAATCTGAAATTGTGGGATTGTCAAATCCAAGAACCAAGTTTCAAATCAAAAATGAGGTGAATTTGAAATAAATATAATTTATGGGTGTCTCAAAAAGGATGCTAAAGGATCTAGAGTGGATTTGTACTAATTCTTTTAGGAATCATAAGCATTCTCAAAAATCACCCTATTCCATTTTAAGGCAGCTAAAATTTAGATGCTTGATTACAATACATTTCAGAAAATACTAATAATAAAATAGAATTATATATTACAATCTATCTTATCATGTTGTCTTTTCCTTGATGTGTTGATAGTTCTTTTTCTGTTGATAATGTGCTTGCAATTAATTGGACAGCTTCACCTCCTATTGCCAAGGCAACTGGAGGTGAAGCTGTCCAATCAATTGCAAGCACATTATCAACAGAAAAGGAACTATCAACACATCAATGAAAAGACAACATGATAAGATAGATTGTAATATATAATTCTATTTTATTATTAGTATTTTCTGAAATGTATTGTAATCAAGTATCCTTAATAGTAATACATGAATACATAGTGTAGTAAACTGATGGTTTATTTTCCCCCTCCTTTCTTCCTTGGAAAGAAGTTTTATGGCCCCTGGCTACACCGGGGGCCAAAAAACTTTTAAAAAAATTCTGCATCATCAGGAGGATAGCTCATATATCTTATATGGTTTTTTGGTTGCTATATTAGTGATTTAGAGTTCAGAATATTACATCATTTCCAGTTTAGACAATTTTACATTTCACTTAATTTCTTGTATAAACATGGTTGTTGAGATTGTATTTTCCTTGATTTTATCCAGAGTGGAGCTTCTTGATTTGGGTTGGTGTTTCCTAGTGTGTTTAGTGTAAATTCAATTTGGATTCCAGTTCCCGCAATTAATATCTGAGTTTACTATTGGCATTCAAAAGTGATTTGAAATTTGGTTTGTGGATTTGACAATCCCGCAATTCCAAAAAACATAGTAAACTTAATGAAAATGGTTGATGGATTTGAACGCTTCAAAATTGATTCCAGTTTATTCATTTTGTCCATTGGAAATATGCAGTTCAACTTGAACTTTTCAAAGTGTCTATGAGTTCCTGCATTTTCAAATATTCAAATAAATACTCAAAAAATCAATTTATTTAAAAAAAGGCCATCCCGCAAAAGTGATTTAAAATTTGGACCAAGGATTTGACAATACCGCATTTTTACATTCAGGTTCTGAATTTACAGTACTATTAAAACATTTTTAGACAAGCTTAATTTCCCATTTCTTTAATTAAATATATTTAAAGATTTTTTCTACAAGAATATGTAATAATATTTTAAGCCTTTATACTGCAAACATTATCACTTTTTACTTTGAAAATTGTCCCCAAATTTGAACTTTTCTTATGCTAATTCACCCTTAGATGCCTCTCAAGCCTACCACTAAAACTATCTCCAAGGTTCCCAAAAGCAAGGCCACTCCCACCCAGGCAAGAAAGACCAAGGCTACCCTCTCCAAGCAGCCTCCTAAGGAAAAGACGCCTGTCAAGACCTTCATGCCTTCCCCTGAGCCTGAGGCTGATAGACCCACCCCTACCCACTCTCCCTTTGTCTACTTCCACTCTGATTCCCAGGAGAAGCACCTCCACTTTAATGATTAATATGAGCATTAAAAAGGCTCTGAAAACAACTCTGATGACCATAGTTCAGCAGCCTCGGAGGAGGAGCACATCCTAGAGTGAGACTTACATGAAGTTGCCAACATCTGCAATGACAGTGGGTAATTCAAAGCTCCAGTTGTTTTCTCTGACTCTTTTCCAATAATGATCAAGAAGGGGCATACTGGCTTTGTCAAAGATGTCTTTCTTTTCACCTGCAATGACCAGAAAAATAACACAGTACACCATCACTACTGCTGGGATAGTCTGGGCTCCCTGTGCAATTAACTACAATTGGTTTTAACCAATTCAAGGATTTCACCATTGAGCATGACCGCAAAGGCACCAATGAGATTCTTTATTGTCCCATGTGCTGGTGTCTGTGTCAAGTCATTCCCTTCAACAAGGACAAGACTAATCTAAACTGGTCACTCATTTCCTCCTTTATCTGAATAAAAACCATAGAGAGGAAGTTGGAGAGAAAACTAAACTCCAGTGGTATGTCACTAATCACCACTCAATTGAGGCAAATATTGGTGTCAGCGCCAGATCAATTAATGAACTTGTTCTCACAGACAACCAGAAAATTACCATTCTTGGGAAGCCCTTTCTCTCACATTATGATGGACAAGGAGCAGCAAATCACATCATATGATTTTCAATCAGAAATATCTCACATGCCTCCTCAGATGTGATACTTGGTTTGCTGATGTGACTTTTTCATCATGTCCAAGACTTTTTACTAGCTTTGGGCCATCTGTGGACAAGTGAATGCACATACAGCTCTCTTTTCTTTTTTATTTCCTAATGAAAATGAGAAAACTTGCATCAAGCCCTTAATTATCACAAGCATAAATTGGATGCCATCTTGCCCATGCCTGATGATGAGCCAACAGAGAAGAGGGGCTGCAAAAAAAAAGCTCACCCAGAAAAATCCCAAGAATAGTCAACTATGATCCAAAAAAAGGCTCTATAATCACTCCTCTATCATACCGCATCAATGTTCAATTTTGAGGCAACTCAGGCTAACATCTTTATAAAAGTCTTCAAGAGCAGGCCTCAAGGCTGCTTCTCCCACTACCGCCAGGCTCTGCGCAAGAACCTGATGAAAAATCTAGCCCTCAATAAGCTGGTTTTCAAGGATGGCACAAAGGAGGCCAGAAAGATCTTCAATTGCTTTTCTGCTCTGGCCATGGTCAGAAAGGAAGAGGTTAAACTTTTTTATGACAAGCTTTTCAATGACAATTATGTTATTGAACACTAAGAATCATTTGCTTCCTTTATCCTGTACTTTGAGCACCAGTGGGTGAGTGTATTCCAGAGGTATTGCCGCATCTGCAAGGGCAGTGACTCAATTAATTGGAGCTGCTATAAGCAGGTTAATAAAGGGGTCACAAAGACCACCTCTTCACTTGAAGGGTGACATAATAAATTTTCTTGTCTGGTTAAGGTAAAAAAATCACAGTTTTGATATCATTGTCAATAAGCTAAAGATCCAGCATACCCATGGGGACCAGCTTTACCCCCCAAGCCATCAAGAACAAGGCTGTTCTCTCAAATCATGCCAATCAATTGGCCAAGTTTGCAAATGTCACCAGAGATGTTTTGACTTTTTGTTCCAAGGAAGGCTGCCTGGCTCATCTTAAAGGCATTTTCAAGGCTCTTGGAGCCAAATATTGATCACTCTTCTTTTCTGATAAATAATTTTTCCTTTCAAATTTTTTATTTTGGTTTTAGTATACAGATGTTTAATATAGGGGCAAGTTTTGAATTGAAAATATCATAATTTTGGGGTATATTGACTTTGGATCTTTACACTTTATAGTTGAAACTGGCTGAGCCCACAGTTTTATTGCATATATGGCTTTCTTGGATGATTTTGAGTCTAGCCATACTTTTATTGTTTGTTAAATGCTTTTAGCCTTGGGTTAATATTTCAAGTTATCCGGCGCGGTTTAGCCAGAAATACGAGATAGGGCTTCTAGATGGCGTCTTTCTAGATGGTGTTTTTGGCACGTTTTCTAGATGATGTCTTTCTAGATGGTTTATACTACCTTCAATTGGAATGCTTACTAGGGTGAGTGTCCTTGTTTGAGAGGCTCTTCTTTTACTTATTGGACATGTGTAGATGATCAAATTTCTTCACAGCCTGTTTTCCTTCCAACAATACTTCTTGGAGGCTGTTGACTCCGCTCATTTCAAACTGATGTCTAATGGGTGTTGGGAGCCCTTTATAGAAGTCCAGACATTGCCCAGGACCATCAAAGTCTATATTGCTGGGGGCTTGATTGTGGATGTCTTTGTATGCCGCAACATATTTTCAATAGTCTCAGTCATATTAAAGGTTCTGAGCTCTTTCATTGTCATCATGCCAGAGCCCTTGATAGAAAAAGTTTCCAGTAAGGTGTTCTTTTATTCTTCTCAGTCTTTGTTCTGGTTGGGGTTTCTCTTGAACCAGTTGCTCACAAATTGGGAGCCTGCCCCTGTGACTGGCAGGGCAATCTTGCTAGCCTAGAGTATTTGGGGTAGCCAAATTGTGATAACTTGTTCTGGGTACTTTGAATCCATAGGTTGAGGTTTTCTTAGTATAGTCCTGCAAATATTCCAATATCTGCTGAATGCAGGTGCTGGAATACAATGCTAGGTATTTTAGGGCAGTCTTGAGTTGGGGGAGGGTTCAGGACTCCATGGGTACTGAGAAGATTGTGCTGTTTGCTGGGTACAGGGATATTGTTAAAGACAGTGTATCCTGTGGGAATGCCCTGGCTTTCTTCATATCTTTGCCAGCCAGTGAGGAGGGCCATCTGCTGAATTCTTTCCAATGGAGAAAGTTTTCCTTTGAGTTGCATAGGTGTGAATGACCTACCTGTGCTACCACTGTCATATATATGCTTCTTTGAAGTATATGGAACGAGATAAATGGAAATTTCAATAAGAGAATGACACTTTATTGAATATAGATATATGATAAAAGCATTATATAGTATCATGCCAAGTCAAATACTGTCCATATATGGAATGGCAGTCATGAGGCTTGCCCAGGTAATGTTCTGCTTAGGGTTTGGAATGTTTGATCCCAGTACACCATGAGCGTGTGATAAGAGTGCCGCCAATTATTCTTTAATTGAGGCGTTTATTGGGTAATTTTTCCCAAGAGGGAGTATCATAGATGTTGTGACAATAGTATACATCTTTTGATGGATGCTTGAATATTTTTGCCTATTAACACCCATCTAGCCATGAAATGAGCTTTAATTTCACCAAAAGGTTGGATTTTGTTCTGGACTAAACTGATTTCTTTTTAGGCTGAAGTATTTTTGTCTATCTCAACAGGTTATAAACCTACTGCATCATTGATTGTTTTTAACGATAGAGGTCCTGGTAAGAGGTACCTTGTGGAGTGCTCCATTATTGATATAAGGAACAACTTGTGCGTGACTCGTATATCGTATTTCTATTAACAGCTTGATGATGTGCTTCTGAAATAGATTTCCAAAGGCTAATACTCATCGACTTGCTTACCTTTTAGAAATCCCTAAAACAAATTACTTTATTCAAAATGTAGCATAAACCAGGAGTAAAGAAAAGAATTAAAAAAGCTGGATATTCCAAGATGGTTTATTTTATTTTGACCAATCATGATAGCTCTTTAATTCAGATAAATGTTAAGTCTGTTTATTAGGCATAAAGTATCATCAGGGAAAGATTATCACATGTTATTTTAGTAGAATTACAGTTTAGAATAAAGCTAGTGACAGTTGTATAAGTCTTGGTCTATGTGAGGCTTTGGTTTGTGCAGTAGACGAAATCGATTAAGAAGTTGAGTTGAAAAGTATTTAAGGATTTCCCAGGAGTGAAACTCCTTCCATACAAGGTAGTTGTGAAGAGAGTAGGTCACGATGACTTTGGGGTGGATGTAGAGAGAGATCTTCTTGTTATCTCGACGAAGGTCTAGCCATACAAGGAAGCACTCGGAAGAGTAGCACTCATTCATATTAGAGTCTCTAAATCGAATCCCAGGGGTAGATAAAGGAAGGTTGGGTAAAGAGGGGTGGGTGGTTTTGAAAGAAGGAATAGATTTGAAAGGTTGATTGACAAGAAGGTGATTAGTGAAGTAAGTTAGGAGATGTGCGTCCATAACAACAACACCATTCCAGCATGAAAAAACAGGTACTGGAAGTTTCCGTGACCAAAGCGCCTGATCCTCAAGGGATATGAAATGTGGATATAAATGTTCCAAGTCTCTGCCTTGGCTATCTCGTGTTACCCATATATCATAGAGACCATGCTGGCCAAAGTCTACTGAACAAGCAGCCGAGTCTGTCTCTTTGGCAGTGTCAGCTAGAACCAACAGATCTTCTTTGAAGAAAAGAATGTCATTGATAAATATGACTTTGTCCCCAGATCGGGCATTTTTGGAAAACCCAGAGTGCGGATCAAAGAAAGGCTGCAGAGCTGCATTTCTCAAAAAAGCTAGGCGTTCTATACGACCCAACTCTTTTTTTGGGGGGACAGGAAAGCCTGTGAGAATCTGATTTGGGATGCCAGATTTGTCAAGGCGCGAGGCCCAATCCTGGAGAAGGAGTGGCGTGTTGTCTGTTGAATGATCTTCAACAATGGAGACAAACACATTCTTTTCTCCTACGTGACGAATGAACAATTCAAGCTCCCGCGTGTAAATAGGGAGAATAGCTTCGTTGTTATATAAGTTTCCTGCAATAAAGAATCGGCCTTGAACAATTGGGCTTGGGGCCAAGAGATGAGACCAAGAAAGACTATCGTATGCAGCAAGTAAGCCTGCAAATATAAGCCCAAGCTTTAAAACCATGGGCTTGCCCAGGCACTTAAAAATAAGAAGGCACATCAGTACATATTTTAGCAAGTGGAATAAAATGACTCTACGTAATAAAAGACTTTCAGGGCCATATTTCCATATAGTCCAAATCAAACCCAAAAGCACAAGCCCATGCACAGTGTGTATTTTTAAATTATTTTTAAACATTGAGATAGGAAAAGGTTATGGCGTAAAGGGGATCAAAAAATATAAATTATATAAAAAGGCCAATCTCTTTTATAAATCAGAACCTCGGAGCAGAAGCACACTTTTTAAAAATTAGGAATCTGCAAGTGATTTAAAGATTCTCTGGAGCTTATTTTGTTTAATACGTATGCACTGAAGCCGAGCCAAATAGCTGAGCCGCTACCTAAAGCCCAAGCACCTCTTTTCAGCGTTGAGAATAAAGGCTTAGCATGCACTAGAGTATATTGGGTCATTAAATATGATGCATACAATAAACAGAGAGACAAAAGTATATCTTTTTATGGAAGTTTGACATAATTAGTCAGATGAGGCTAGTTGAGGAGTTACCAAATTATAAACTGAGGGAGGAAATAACATCTCAGTTGTAGTAGTGTGACAGCGTTAGCCTCGAATTCAATGAACTCGAGGCTAGCGTTGTTGTAATGATCTCACTACTAGCTCCAATAGCTAATAAAAGATAGCGCTTATCAGTGAGCTTTAAATTGTACCTGTCTCCTGATAAATAAACATATATTTATTCTGTAACTTGTTTTTATTCTAGTTTAAGTTTCAATAGCTGTTGTTGCCTTGAGTTCCGCCTGACTGGCGTTAATGCTATTGATAGCTTGACTGTACCTGTTCTTCTGTAGGCTGAATATTTGATATTTGTAAATTGACATTACAACTTTATCATAGTAGTAGTGTCAAAGTAATTAAATAAAAGAGTATTTAAATGTTGGCGTTTTTTTAATGGGAAGAACAGAGGCTCTGCTGTGACTAGGGCTGGGATGGATCAGAAGCAATAGCTGCTTTATAAAAAAAGCAGCCATTTGCCTCAGATCTGGAAATGGTTCTGGGAATTATCTTGGCTACAATTTTTCTGGAATTGTAGCGGTACACATCTACAGTAGTTTTCAAACCTGTTGAGATAAATGTATATTATTCAGTTTAGAAAGTATGAAATCAGTCTAAAAACGAAATCAAAGTGGATCCAAATCTATTGTAATTTAATATAAATTCCTTGATTTTTGATTTCATTTTTAGACTGAGTTCATGTGTTCTAAACTGAATAATATATGGGACATTATTTTTCTTGTTATGCCTAGGCGCCAGATTGGTTATTTTATAACTTAATCACATTATTCATATTCAAATTATTCAGAAAGAGTAAAATACAATCAATCTCAAATATTTAATTGATCTTGGGCTTGGGTGATTTTTTAAAAAATAATTCATTGATTTTATAATTGAAAATTGCAACTTATAGTACTACTGAAAATATCTTAAGTGCTACTACAAACCAAAAATATTTATGATGAGTTGCATGGGAGAGTAATAGCAGCCCCAAAGCTATAAATGCTATTACCCTATCTTTGGCTCATCATAAATATTCTTAGTTTGTTTCAGAAAAAAAGGATGTTGTTTTTGAAAGACTGATAACTCTATTTAAAATACACCCTCTAGTAAGCTGCCCTACTTCATGAACTTGCCCCAATACACTACTAGCATCTTCTGATATTTTTGTTTCTCTGGTATCATCACGTGATTTCAAATGATAATTTATCTCAGAATATTTTGAGAAGCTTTCAAATGTTAAAGGTGAAGTATATAACTTCCCATCTTTCATCAAATATGAAAGATTAATGCGCAGATTTTTAACTTCAAGCTCTCTTTTTTTAGGCCTAAATTTCCTTTCATAAATATAAAAAAATGCTTTTTGGGAAACAATTGAACCAGTTAAAGCTGAATTGTATAATTCTTTTCTTTTTTCTTCTTTCTCAAAAATATTTTTTAGATCATTAATGTTGTTAATATAAAGTACATTTTCTTTTTCCTTTAAAATTTTTGATATTACACCAAAGTGACCATCAACAATGCTTTTTCCATGGCATTCAACAAAACAGTTATATTTTATAGAACTCTTAATATATTTAGGTGCCTCTTTAAATAAGTAATATAAAAATTCATATGATCTAAAATGATTTCCATTATCCGTCCATACTTTTATATTTTTTATTTTTTTAAATCTATCTAATTTAAGAAGACTTATTAGACATTCACCTGAAAATAAAGAATCATGTGATAATATTTGAGACAAAAAATCATGATATTCATATTTAATTTTATTGTTTTCTTTAAAAACTAATGCAAACCCTAATAATAAGATTGGTTTTTTGAATAAAAACAATTATTGGTCTCAATTGGACCACCTCCAACCTTTAAGTTTTCTTTATAATCTATAACTACAACACAAGACTCATCATCTAGTTCATTAATATCTTTTTTATATTCACGATTTTGATGAACATAAAAGTCTTGGTGCTGATTAATAGTCTTTAAGTCATTGTCTATAGATTATGGTAATGGTAAGTTTTTACTTTCACATTCTTCCTTCTTTTTTTCTAGTGAATTTTTTAAATTACAAATATTACACATATCGGTTTGTTTTTTACTTTTTATTATATTTTTAGGGATTAATTTATAGTAAGTGGAAATTGAAACTGAAATTTCATTTTTTATTTTCATATTTTCATATATTTCTTTTTTTGTTTTAAGTAGAGAGTATTTAATTTCAGTTGAGTAATTACTCATCTCTTTTCCTATATCTTTATAAATTTTTTCAGGTACTTTTTTTGTAAACTGGCTTGTTTCAAAAGAATTTTCCAGCAATTTTTTAATTATTTTTTTAGTTATTTCTTTTTTTAATGAATAGTTATTATTTTTTGGCTTTTTTTGTTTAAGCTTACATTTTTATTTTTATTTATTTTTCTTGAGTATTCAAAATCACTTTTGGTTATATTAAACCCCATATCATTAAGCTCTTTTAAAGAGTAACTGGAAGTAACCAGAGATTGCAAGGCTGGGAGATGTTTTTGGGGAGAAGATTTCATGAGATCCTTTAAGTTTTCACTGAACTCATTGCCTTTTTGATTTTGAATAGTTGGCAGGAACTGAGCTTTCCCAAATTCAGTTTGAGTAAGGAAGTGCTTGATGAAATTATCAAGATCATCACCAGCAATAAAGAGGAATGCCTTTTTTAACATTGCAATTCTCTCTCTTTTTGTTGAAGCTCCTAAGGAAAAAAAGGGTAGCATGGAAGAAGTAAATTTAACTGAGGACATGGTAGTATTTTGAATCTGTAATTAGGTCAGATCTCTGATGTGTGCCTTAATGATGAAGTAGTTATGATCAGAATGTGGTCTTTGAATGGGGTCTTTTGGATTAGAAACTTTGTGGTACTTTAGCTCTTATATACCAAGCTAAATGACACCATTCTGGAAGAAATGGTGGGATAGCTTTTATTATAGTTTGAACTTGAATTTATGTTTGCAGAAATTAATTAAATACCCAGTTTTCATGCACAAGTGATATATGTGAAGCAGCTAAGCATTATTATTACATCATATCCTCTTTATAATCAATGCAAATCAATTAAAATGATGTATTCAGTTAATTGTAACTCTTCCGCATATTTTTAAAATGATAAAACATTAAAGAATTCCATTTAAAGAATGCTTAATTTGAGGTTCGAAGCTCACTTGAACCTTAAAATCAATCTAAACAGTGATAAAAACATCCTAACTTCAAACTATCATAAAATCCTAGAGAATTGAGCTTTTTAAATAAAATAAAATGTGAAAATGTAGCTCTCAATCTTATCTTTAATTTTGTCAAATAAAAAACATCTGTTGTGTATTAAAAAAAGAGTATTTATTAGCTTTGAAGTGATCTACTTTATATCATTAGATATAATCATATAATAAAATCTGGATTATGCTCTTTTAAATTACTTTTGCTTTAATATTGAGCATAGTATACATATTGAAAAATTTTAAACCAATAGAAATATAAGATTCTTAGCTTCATTTTGATAGTTTACAATGTGAAAAAATATTAATTTTTCATTGAGTTATTAATGTTTTAAATATAAATTATGCAATTAGTTACTTTTTCAAAATTGAACTGTGTTATGCTGCGACTTGAGCAGCATGTGCATTAGAAAATGGCCTAATCTCTAAAATAATGACCCATATGTTTATCTCAACAGGTTTGAAAACTACTGTATTAAATTGAAGAGACTTCTGGACTTCAATTTTTGCACTTTCAATTTCCCCTTCTATTCAAAGAGATAAATAAAATCTATTTAAAAGCCAAAAAAATAAAGTGCATTTTAAACTGCATCAATTCAGGCACTTCAAATTTGGGTTTTCAATTTTAGCTACTAGTAAAAACATTTTAAAAAAGGCAAATTTTAGAAAAAATATTAATTTTTTGCCAAAAATTTTATTGAAAAAAGTGCAGAGATCAAAAAATCTGTTGATTTTGATCTCTGCACTTCAACTTTAGGCACTTGTCAAAATGAAGTATCCAAGGAGCATATTAGAAAACACATCATAGTATACTTAGACAATATAATCATCTTTAGTCTCAACTGGTATCAACACTGGAATGATATTTGCCCAGTATTCACAACTATCCAAGACAACCAACTGGTTTTCAAACCTTTCAAATGTGTTTTCTTCCCGAAAAAAATCAGATTTTTTAGGTTACACCATTATCAAAGATGAAGTCAAGCCAGGCTCTGAAAAGTTAAGGGCTATAACTGATATGCTACTGCTGAAAATAAGAGCAAGTTTTTTAATTTCCTGGTAATAATTGAATAAGTCATAGGTTTAATACCATATTAGTGAGCATTAAAAAATGCCATTATCTGCAATCACTAGTAAGACAACCAATTTTCTGGACCCCTCTCAGGGATCAACACTTCAGAAAACTCAAAGAACACATTATAATAACAACATCCTATAGTAACCCAAGCAAGACAGAATCTAAAAACTAGAGACAGGTACATATGACAACACTGTTGAAGATATACTCTGAATACAGACAACTGATAAGGGATTTCTCCCTGCTTCTTATGAGTCTCAAACCCCCTAAGATTTTAAGCAATGATAACCATTTATGATAAGGAGTTAGTAGCAATTGCTCACTATCTAATTAAATGCTGTTGTTATCTAGAAGATGCATAAATATCCAAAGTTTTAACCAGCCATAAATCAGTAATGATCTTTAAGACACAGCAACATCTCCTAAGAAGACAAGCTTATTGGATGAGCCTTATACAAAGATACCTCATGATAATTGAATAAAAATAAGAAAAGGAGCAACTTACCGCAGAGACCTGGTCAAGGGTACACTGTAAGCACCTGCACTGCACCAACGGCAACAATCTAAATTGGCCATACCAACAATGAGTTATCTTCAAGATGGATGAAAACCTGTAATAAATATGAGCATTCAATAAAATGCCCTCAAGAACAAAAATCTGTTCAATGATTTATATGGCATACTGAAATGTATTCTTCTTAATGGTAACACTATGTTATATGTCCTGTCAACTCAAAATATTGACACTTTCAGGGCCCAGGATGCCCTTGAAAATATACTTGCCAACAATTACATGATGTGTGAAATGTTGTAGCAAACAACCTCCTTGTCACAAAACTCTTCCTTGATAAACTCCAATAGCCAGGAATTTGCAAGGCCTGCATGCCGCAAAACCTGGAAATCAAAGCTATGAAAGAAGTTGTACAGTAGTTTTAAAAGCTATGGCAACAAGCAAAAATACTTTGGATTTAAACGGAAAAAAACTCAGATTTAAACAAAACTAAAAGTAATATATTTATTTTAATTTACAATAGATTTATTTATTTTGAATTTTGTTTACATATGAGTTTTTTATTTAAATCCAAATTATTTTTGCTTGTTGCCATAGCTTTTAAAACTACTGTAACTCAAAAGTACCAGGAAACAGTATATTTAAAAGGTGATTGGTTGATCAATTGAGCAATTGGGAAATCTATTAGTTGCAGTACCTTTAATTTGGTGTGGCATCACAGCAGTTAGAAGCCAAACACACCACAACATGAGCCCAATCTAGGTGCAGGTTCCTGTACATGCAAATGCACAATTTTCCAAATATCAAGAGTACTTCAGTAAAGAAGATGTCACCAGGAAAATAGTGGGTCAAGAATTGGCCAACTGCACAACAAATTATAAAGGAGATGAAATTAAACCTTCCTCCATGTTGACATCATCTCAATAAATCTATGCTGCATGAGCACCTTTGGCTTACAGGGATTTACTATACAGTTGGACATTTATATATATAATTTTCTTCTTTATGTGAATCCCAACAACAGTACTCCACCGCCTATCCCTTGCCGTCAGGATCTCCTTCATACCTGGCCATTGTCACTCACGTCCCAAACACTGAGTTTTATCATTTCTGCCGTTTGGACTCTCTCCAGGTTACCCCTCCCACACTTGGAGGCCAGTTCCTATTGCCTATGATGAAAAAATCTACTGTACCCCCTCAACAGAGACTCTTATTGCACAGGACTTCAGCAAACTAGGATTTGTATATATAACAGTGTTAGGGTTAGCCAATCAGGTTTTATCCCACACTGGTAGTTGGTGTCCCTGAGCAACTGCAGTCAACTATCTGATCAGGATAGTCCCAATTGTATATATGGCTTTTCAGGCCTGACATGCCACCCTGTAGGAGTGCAACCAGAAGTCAACATGGGCCATGACAGGCACCATCTTTTGTTACTGTATAGGTCCAGAAAAATCCCAGCAAAAGCTTATATAGATACCTCAAGACTATCTACTAGTGGCCAGAAATGACAGATGATATTTTAGAGGTCCTAAAGCAATGTGAGCCGTGCAAAAGTACGCCTGATCCAAAGCATCACCAAGGAGTGTGATTAAAATACCCATGACCTGACCATCCAAAGTGTGGGTGCTTAGATTGTGATACCGTTTATGGTGATGAAAATGAAAATAACTGCATCATCACATGCATTGACCATACAATATGATGTCCTGTAGCATAAGATACCAAGTAACACAAATGTTATGCTGCGACACATAACATTGGTAAGGGAACCCTTACCAAGGTTGGAAAACCAGACCTCTTAATCATGGATGGAGGAACAGAACTGTAATACTCCAACATGTTCAGGATTGGTTTAGAAAAGTAGGAGAGCAGATTGACCAATCAAAATTCAGAGACAGCTGTGATAATTAGATATGCTGTCATGGGCCAGAAAAACACCTTAGAATGCAGGTTAAAACAACCAAAGTTACTGGTGAAATACATGAGGAGACAATATACTGTAGTGTATATGGCAAGAGACCTTGTTGATCTGGGTGGCACTGGGGAGGCCAGGGGTGTACTGTGGAAGAGGTTAGTTGGGGCTGCTCCATGTACTTCATGTATTGGATGAATTCTGACATAGACCCAAACTGGGAAAAGCTCTGCTGCTGGTCTCAAATTCTAAAGTATGCTGTGAGCACAGCTGAGAAGATGAGGTGATTTATCTTTGTCCTGAAAGGGGGATGGTTAATAATCTAACCTTTGCTTTGTGCTGTAAATAAAGTGTTTTATGTGATATTTAATTAATAAGTATTATTGCAATGATATAGTAACCTATTGATAAGAGGTTAAGTTTATTATTTAGTTGCCTTGAGGTAAAAAAAGACAGTAAAAAGCAATGAAGTGGGGTGCCCCAAAATTTTGGTTGGTGGTGAATTCTCTTGCCAGGTTGGTACTGGGGGATTTCTGGCTCCATTTTTTGTGTTTGTTATTTTTACAGTATCCTGGGTGGAATGGGCCTTCTTAATGCACCCAAATCCCCTCACTGAATTTGGGGTACTGGTTATTCCTTTATTGGGTAGAGTTGAAAAGGTAAGGGATGGCTCCTGGGGACTGGGAATTGTAAATTTCCCTTTTTTACCCAATTTAGGTGTCCCCCCAAATTATCATATTTTGCATTTTGGGGGGGGCATTTGAGAATTTTTCCAATTCAGTGAGTCCTGGGATAGCTCAGGTTCAGTTGGATGGGCAGGGGGAAGCTGGACTGGCCAGCAGGGGTAGGTGCAGGTACAGGAAGACTAATGGGGGCACACAGGTGGGCAGGGCTGTCACAAGTGATAAACTCCTATTCACCATGCTTACTAGAAAACCTCAACTACGGGATTCAACCCCTGACACCCTGCGGGCTGCCAGCCTGCAGGACCAGCCACCCGCAGATTTTTGGGCTTGAACCAGAGCAGGATTTGACTTTGGGAAATCCTCTAAGGCTTGATGAGTCAAAATCACCTACATTGACGCTCCCCACATTTAAGGTTCCTGTTAACTCAACCAATCAGCAGACAAGCCTAGCCATAGACCCCAAAATAACTTGGGCCACCACAGAAGGGGAAACAAAGAAACTTCCTATAGAACGCAGGCCGCCCAGAGATGACCAACCCCACAACTTGACAAGAAAATTTGAGTATTCTCAGTTTGAACCAGCCAATGAAATAACTCCTGCAATGGATGCCACCAAGGACTGGAAAAACCTGGTAAACAGTAACACCCGGGCCAAAGAAATTTGTAAAAGTTTTCCCATGACAGATGGGCATACTTATACCCTGGACTGCCAGTAAGATGCTCATTGCCATTCTTGTAATAAAGTGACATGAACCTTTGGTTCAACCAGGTTATTCCATACTTGTTAGTAGTTCTACTTCATTTACAGTCTACTTCCTGTGGTTCTGTACCTCACACCTGTCCACCCCAAAAAACTGCAGACCAGCTGCCTGACCTTTATCATCCACCAGGAGCTCCCTTTGGCCCAGTACATTTCACCAAGTACTCACCCAACCCTGTGTATTTGGAGTTTACCCTAGAGGAAATCCTAATCTACAACCCCAAGGCTGGAACTAGAGAAACAGAGACCCTGTACAAAGAGGATACCAAGATCACCTGGCCCCCTCTGCTATTACACAACAAGTACAACTACCTGCCCACATGTTTGGTTCCAATGACACCACCCCACACTCTGCGGCCTGACCGCCGGCAAGAATCTGTTGCTGCCAATGAATCCACTTCCACCCAGATATTTGGAGTGATGTATATCACTCTTACCGGCTTGATTGATTCTATGGTGCCTGCAAGCGGACCTTGGGCAATCCTGGGCAAATTGTTATCTTATATTGTAAAGTTAGCCCCAATTCTGTGGTAAGCCCTCCCTGCCAGGCCTGCGGGCCATCCGCCTGCAAGTCCTCAGGAACCCCCCCCCCACTGGCTGCATCCCTGACAAGGGCCTAGCTGGGCGGCAGTTGTAAAGTCCGCAGTTGGCTGGTGGAGCCTGAGGTGTTTGAGTTTTGGATTTAAACTACACTTTTAATCCAGAACAATTCTTTTAGATTTTAGCTTCAGTTTCCTCAAAAAAGGGGACTGCTGCTCATATCTTTGATCTTATGTGTTGCTCTTTCACATAATGTTCACACTTTTAGGTCCAATGTCGGGAATATTCCTGATAGAACTCACTGTAAGCAAAACTTATGTTTACCTTGCCAAGAATGGCATCAAGGACACAGCCAGTAGTCCCTACCACCCTCAGGAAAGTGGCAGAGTTAAACAACTAATTAGGTTATTGGTAGAAGCATTAAGCAAGCTATGTGAAAGAAATATACTTCTTTAGACAGATATACTCCCCACAGCACTAATGGTCTGCTGCACTTATGCAAATCAAAAACCAGCAAAAACTCATATGGGCTAGTGACACACATAAAAAAATCATTTTCAGCAGTTAACTGGGACCATAGATGATACTACTGATGAGGAGCAACTTTTGGGGAAGCTTTGAATATGGATTTAAAGAAGAAAAGAGGGTTTTTATTGGATAATACTTTAGACTTATATAGCTTGCACTGTGGCAGGGACTTAAGTCAGATCAAAGATAGGAGAGGTCATGTGTGAGTTGGATTTGGATTGCTGGATACCTGGACAAGTCATGTGATATTAGTTTTTTACCATTCCAGAATGTTGAACTGAATATTAGATTGGCGCCAAACCAGGCAATGACTGGATGTTATGTGTGTCAGCAACAGCCAAAATACCGGTACATTTGGCTCCTTGACACTACCAAAGAAGATGAAAAAGGAAGATAATCCAAATTTGCAAAGAGCAAGAAACTATTGATCTTGGAAGAAAAAAGAAATGGTTGAAAGAGAGGCCATCCCTTCCCAAGTTGAGATATTCTAGGCAGGGGGCAAAAATCAGGTAGTCAACCATGACTAACACAAGTTAGACTGTGAATTAAGAAGGTCAGGTATCATAATGGACGCCAGACCTAACAGCACCTATCATATTAAAGGGGTCATCACAAATACCACCCTCAAGTTAATGCACCAAAACAGGCTCATATCATGCAAAGCCATACAGGCCCAGCAGAGTGTGTACCTACTAGTATCCAGGGACAGACCATATTAATATCAGGGACAGGTCCAGGGTATCCTCCAGAAAATAGTCAAGGCTCAGCCCTAAGCTCCTGAGGGAGATATTGTGACTCCTTAAATCCTTTTCCCCAAGAAATTCATTTCTTCAAAAAATGGCTTGACTGCTGAGTAAAAGTGGCCCTAGCATGAGATCCAGGTATTGTGTGAGGGTCAAACGTATGAGTTCCAGGGAAATTGGGATCTCCAAAAACCTCATGGCTATTGTGATTGACATGGGAACTATGTGATGTATTGCTTTGCTGTATAGCCCTCTTTGGTATTGGATAAAGATATTGATTTCTTCTAAAATTCTCTCCCCTAAATATGTTACATACTTTCCAGATGTACATACCTGGCGCTGTTAATAAGTGGGAGTTGTTGTTATGAAATATCAGATGAGTGTACTATACAGTAGTTTTCAAACCTGTTAAGATAAACAAAAAAGCTCAGTCTAAAAATCAAAACAACTCAGTCTAAAAGCAAAACCAAAGTGGATCTGAATCTATTGTAATTTAATATGAATCTCTTGATTTTTAATTTCGTTTAAGACGGAGTTGTTTTTGCTTTTAGACTGAGATTTTTTTGTTTATCTCAACAGGTTTGAAAACTATTGTATGATTTGTGTTGAGGTTTGATGTGCTGTATAGAGGTTTTATATTTAAGCTGCTACCAGTACTGAGAAGGGAAGGAATGGAGCGATATTTATAAGGGAAACATATTTTCATTGGAATATCAAGAGAAAATTTTATTTGAAGTGCATCATTCCTAAATATAGTGTTGATCTTAGTGTTCTGACTAAACTAATCATAGTTCATTATTAGGAATTGGGTAAGACAACCATTCAAAAGGAAGGGACAGAGAATAAGATGATAGCTTTATTGGGAAATGGAAGTTGATATGCTGCAAAAGGAAGCCACTAATTCACAAAGAGATGAAATTGTGGCAGGGTTTGATTATGGTCTGAATGGCAAATAACTTATCAAGGGATTGATGTCTGTGATTGTCTTCACTTCTAATTTGGAAATATTGTCAGTATCTGGAAATTTAAAGAGGAAGGGGCTGTTATTAGATATGCCATAGGGTGGCTCTGTAAGCGCCCCCTGCATGTCATGAGATACATTGTTAGGTGAGGTGTTGATCCTGTTGCAATGTTAGTAATAGATTAGAGCCTGATTTCTGAAGTGGATATATGTTGATCCAGGCAAGGGTTTATCTCGATAGGGAAGAAGTCAATTGAGTCTATCAAATTTGGATAGTTCACCGTTTAGTTGCATACCACAACCAATGTAGATTAGGTGAAGGCAAAGATGCTAGCCGTAGCTAAGTTGAGATTCACTTTTTAAAGTAAACTTTATCTCACAGTTGCAAAAACACTGCCCAATCTACCTCCCTTCTATTGATTGGACTAAAAATAAAGGGTAAGTGAAGAGTAGTTTAAAGATAGGAGGTTGGTTTAAGAAAGCTAGATCACTGGCTTGGCCAAAGTTGTTAAAGGATGAGCAGCTGAATCCTTAATAGTTGAAGTTCAAGATGAATTAACTATTGATTGGGCAAGACAGATCATGCACCCAGTACCAATCTTACAGAGTAGTGTAAAAAAGTTAAATCCAAAAAATTATTGGCCAAAGGTTAAGCCCATAATCCAAATAATAGGTGCTTGGCTCTTTCATAAACCATCTGCAATATCTGTACCAAAATTCTCAACTTTGAGTGAGCTATGGCAAAGCAAACACTTAGCAAATGGGAAACCTTGGTTAAATACTCTGTAGTTGCTCTAAAAGGGAAGAGATGTGTGCCAATGTAAAATCTATGAACTATTGTACACATGCTCATTCCTTTGTTAAAGATAAGCTTCTTTAATTTCACCTTGAATAGCTGACCTCACAGCAAGTCACGGTTGGCATCTAGTAGATCAAAGTTGACAATTTGTTGTTAACTCAAGGCTTTTAATTTTATTTAAGATTGAATTTCCTGGTGCTTGAGTGGTGAAATACAATGATAGATGTGCTGATCCTTATGAGGTGTTACTTGGTATACAATACGCCATTGTTTTAAGATTTGAGTGGATAGATATTTTAAGGCTTTCCATGAGTGAAACTCCTTCCATACAAGGTAGTTGTGAAGAGAGTAGGTCACGATGACTTTGGGGTGGATGTAGAGAGAGATCTTCTTGTTATCTCGACGAAGGTCTAGCCATACAAGGAAGCACTCGGAAGAGTAGCACTCATTCATATTAGAGTCTCTAAATCGAATCCCAGGGGTAGATAAAGGAAGGTTGGGTAAAGAGGGGTGGGTGGTTTTGAAAGAAGGAATAGATTTGAAAGGTTGATTGACAAGAAGGTGATTAGTGAAGTAAGTTAGGAGATGTGCGTCCATAACAACAACACCATTCCAGCATGAAAAAACAGGTACTGGAAGTTTCCGTGACCAAAGCGCCTGATCCTCAAGGGATATGAAATGTGGATATAAATGTTCCAAGTCTCTGCCTTGGCTATCTCGTGTTACCCATATATCATAGAGACCATGCTGGCCAAAGTCTACTGAACAAGCAGCCGAGTCTGTCTCTTTGGCAGTGTCAGCTAGAACCAACAGATCTTCTTTGAAGAAAAGAATGTCATTGATAAATATGACTTTGTCCCCAGATCGGGCATTTTTGGAAAACCCAGAGTGCGGATCAAAGAAAGGCTGCAGAGCTGCATTTCTCAAAAAGGCCATGCGATGAATTCGATCCACTTTTTTTTTCTCGGGAACTGAGAAATCGGTAATAATCTGATTTGAGACTCCAGCTTTCCTAAGGCGCGAAGCCCAATCCTGAAGAAGGATGGGCGTGCTGTCTGTTGAGTGATCTTCAACAATGGAGACAAAAACATTTTTCTCCCCCACGTAGCGTATGAACAGATCAAGTTCTCGTGTAAAGTAAGGGAGGATATTTTCGCTGTTAAATAAATTGGCAGCAATAAAAAAACGCCCTTTAACTTCCGGAATTTGGTTTAGGATGTGAGACCACGAAAGAGTATCGTAGATCGCAAATCCGATTGCCAGGGGCAATAAAAGCCGTAGAAATAAAATTCTTTTTACAAAAAACCGACTCACAAAGCATACAAGAAGATATTTCACAAGGTGGAACAGAATGACCTTACGTAGTAAAAAGCTTTCGAAGCTGAAAAGCCAAGCGATTATAATCACCGCCAAGGCCAGCAAGAACACACTCCCGTTTTCCATATTTTGATTAAGCCCTGGTATTTAATGAAGCTTAGTGTTTTGTAGATAAACCAATAACTACTGATATCAACAAGCTTGATTTCCGGAGCTTGAAAATCAAAAGTGAGAAATATATTAGATGCTGAAAAAATGAATTTTTCAAAAAAAAAAGTATCCAATAAATTTTTTGATGGCAGCAAAGCAAACCTCAGCCCGCTCTAAACTTTAAATTGAATAACATAAGCCGCAATGTTTAAGATTCAAGTATTGAAATTCAAATTGCTTTTCTAAAGCTATGTATAAAGCTAAACTGAGAGCCAATATATTCAAGGTGGGTTTACAATAGAAAGATAGCCGTCCATACAAAAAATAATAAAGCACCTGAAAACGCCAATAAATGTTTACCCAGAGTTCTAAAGGCAAGGTAGCACGAGATTAAGACCAAAAACAATGATACGATATACAACTTAAATAGTTCTAAAAGCTCTGAAAGCTACTAAATTTTCTTAGCCTTTAAGAAGAACCCTATCTTGAACAAGAGTAAATAGCCAAAATATGTAAAGACAAGTGGCTAAAGAAAGTATTCTTTAATTATCGATACGAATAGCTTGGCCAAATATAAAAAATTCTGTAGCGACGGTTGAAAATAAGTTAAAGAAATTTCATTAATCTTGAGACAAAATCAATCAAACATCAAGATACAAATCAACGGTCATGTGTCTACTTACGATAACTATTGATAAAGGGTAAGCATTTCGCGTATCCAAGTGGAAGGGGTTTCTATACTATTCAATTAGGAAATCATCGGGTTCTATTGGACAACTAAATGCAAGCAAAACTACAACTTTTTTGCATTGCTCTAAAAAAGGTCAACATATTAGTAGCAAAGCTTGGGAAGGCCACATCAATCGTCGTAGTACAAATAGGGCTGCAGCGGATTAAAACGCGCCGATTACGGTATTTACTGTAATCAGCGTGTCTCATACGTCGTGTTTTTGGATTCCCCTTACCTAGAGGAATCCAAAATTAAAAATAAAAAAATAGTCAAAGATGACCTTCTTCTTTCCAGACGAGCCAAATTCTAGATATTTTTTTAATAATTTTTTGTCTAAAAGTCAAATTCAAATTATTATCTACTTTTATTATAAAATTTGAAGGAAAATATATAATTTTATTTAAAAAAAAACTCCCAAAAAAACCATCCATCTGTGGATGTGTACAGCCACAGTTCCAGAAAAATTGTAGCCATGATGATTTTCCAAACCGCTTCCAGATCTGAGACAGATGACAGCCACCATTCCAGATCTGATGGGCGTGTTTCTTTTAACATTGTCTTGAACTCCGAATAAAATTGTGTTTCCACCAAAAAAACATCGTTCTAGATCCACCCTGGCCCTAGGTGGGACCAAAATACCCAGCTCTATTAATGCATAGCTGCATGTGTGTGGTTACTCTGGGGACAGTTCAAGAAGGGGGGTCCAGAACTGGATATGGGAGAACCAAGTTGCTGCAAGGTGCCTGGTCTGTTCTGGGCAAACCTACTAAAAAAGTATGGGTTGAACAAGGCTTCAAAGTCATCAGGAGATGGGAGTGAAAGCTCTGAAGATCAGGTCAACTCAGCATTAACCAATTGCTTTCACCACATTCACTACTTAAACAAAGCCACAATTTCCCTAAGTCTGATGCCATTCACCATACCAGGCAGCTGGTTTCCGTCTATGCCCTTGAGGAACTAGCTGTAGCTAGGGCTAAACTAGCAATCTGGAACGGGCCTGACCATTTCTGAAGATTTTTTTGGCTTGGAGCTTTGCAGTAAACTCTTGAGCAGCAGGTCATACTGACCAACCTTAAACTGGGGTAAATTGTACTCAGTATGATCTCAGGCTTGTATCTGCTATGCCTTAGATACCAGATTTTCTCAGTTGGCTTAAGGTTTGGCTTGTAGCCTTTTTTCTCTGCCCATACTCTTGGGTATGGCGCAACTACGGGAAAGGTTTAGGTTGACTCTGTACAGAACTTTAAAAGGGAATCATATTGGTAGAGAAATGGACTTTGGAAAGATAATTCCAGAGTGCTCCTGAAAGCTTCTTGTCCCTGTTGGGAAACCAACCCTGATCTGCCAGCTTGCTAGTGTTTGGGAACTGGCAAGTTGGGAACTGGGTGGACAGAGCCCATCAAAGGATTGATGCTAACTTAATGAGGTAGGACATTGACTTGCCCACCCATGACCATGGGCTGATGATGGGGACAATAGTATATATTACTCCTGTGAGAGTAATGTATACTGTCAGGATTTCTGGATATTGACTAATTAACAGATTCAACAAAATAACACAGGCCAGCAGTTAATTACTCTTAGGAATGGTTTCAACAAAATAATGTGGGCCACAGGTTTGTGAAATCAATGATCAAATCATATTCTGGTATCAAATAATCCCTATTTCTAATTAATGAGAAAAACATGTGGATATTGTACAATTAATTATTCCACCTCTACATGCTTCTCATAATAATTAATATTCTAAACTTTAATTACATCCTAGAACAAGTACCATCATATGAACCATCATCTGGAACACTTCTAGAAAAGTTCATCATATACTGGGCTGCCAGGCCAAACACTCTAAGATAAAAGGCTCTAAGCTTATTGTATTAGATAAGCTCTGATAAAGTGAAACAATCATCTCCACAAACTAGTAGCCAATCACTGGCTAGCTAGCCCTGGAAGTGACCCAGATAGACAGAAAGAATACCAACCTGTAGAAGATGTCAAGCAAGCTTCCGTCAAAACCACCCCAACAAGAATAGGCCCCCTGCCGTGTTGCTCTAATGCTACTTCAGTCTCTTCTAGTGTTGTGAGCTAACTTGGATAAAACGTGGGCAGGCAGACAGGCCAACTTAAAGCCAGTCCATTAGAATAAAAGACTTATAATTCTGTATTGACTTGATGATTGATCCAAGTTCTACTTCCTTAATGTGACCCTCTCTCAGGCTTTATTAGTAGAGCAAAAGATGATACTGTTGTCATACAGTATAATTATCTATATTAAAATATAGAGACAACAAACTATGAACTTATATCCAGAAGTAGGAAGAACCATCCCAAATCCTTTAGGCCTTGGCCCTGTCAGACTTCATACTTCAGATGGCAACAAAATATTCTGGCCCAAAGGTTACGCCAAAGTCACAGGTTCTCTCTACTTTCCTAATGTTAGAAGACTTAGGGTATCATCTGGTGGATGATAAAATATCATGGTCTGCAATTTTCTGACAAGTGAGGAAAAAGATTTTATAATAAAGATAGCTAATTTCATAGTATAAATAAAAGTGTATTTTTATTAATTTTTCAGTACCCATGTATTTTTTTCATAGTCTTTTTGAAATCTAAGTAGTCATATTACCCTGAAAATTATTTTAAAGCTATATTTTTTATTAATTAAAATGTTTAGAAACAGGTTTCTTCTTAATAAAAAGTGACAACATTTAGTAGTTTACATGGGTAAAAACTTAATTCTGGCTTTTCTATGCTGTCAACATACAGTAAGTTGACTTTCAAAATGATTTAATTCTGGTGATTGCCAAAGATATCACTTATCAGTTAGCTTCAAACTGTACCTGTCTTCTGATAATAAAAAACTCTTTATTATGTAGCTTGCTTTTGATTCTAATTTTGGTTTAATTGCTGTTGTTGCCTTAAGTTCTGCCTAAATGGTGTTAATGTTACTGATGGCTTGACTGTACCTGTTCTTCTGTATGCTGAATTAATATTCTCTGAATATCTGGTATTTGTAAATCAGCATTGCAAAACAATATTATATTAGTTTTCAAACTTGTGAGGATAAGTGAAAAAAATCAGATAACCCCAAATTTTCTCAGCAAAAAGCAAAATTAAATGATGCAAAATCTGTTGCTAATCAATGAAATCCATTAATTTTGGTTTTGTGTTTGTCTTAGTTAATTGAGCTTAATATTAATTTTTTCATTTATCCTTACAGCTTTGAAAACCACTATACTATTTTTGTTCAAGTTGTTACAGTAGAAAATCAAATTAAAGGAATAGTGTGTCCTCTTAAAACCAGAAACCAGCGCAGAACCGCAGCCAAACCCTTAAAAGAAAATAGACAACTTAAATGCTGTCATAGATAAAAAATGGTTCAAAGCTGGGGTCGCCCAAATAGCCCTGGAAAATCTGGACTTGCTTTATTTTTTCCCAAATAACTATGACAAGAAAATCATGTGTTATACGTTATTTGGGGATGGCAGCGCTCGACCCGCTGGTTGCCAAAATTATTTGAATTATGATGTCATTGACTCAAATTCAAAAGTAGGACCACCAACTGCTGAAAATATTCTTGCCAGCCAATCAGATGCCACCAAACCCCCTCTTCTCTCATCCTGAACTCCCTTAAGACTTCTCTATTTCCCTCTAGAAACTTGTTTCTAGATAGCTTAATTTCACTGAAATAAAAGAAAGTTTTCAAAAATGTTGACTTATTTGGGGCTGTTTGCCCCTGTCTTTGACAGATTAGTGTATATTCTCTTCAAGGCTGCCATTGATACCATGGCCGCGCCTTGGTCAGCCCTTTACATGCTGACACCCTCTGATTTTCTCTTTAATTTACCCCTGCAAATTATTTGCATTCTGACAATTTTGACCTCCATCTTCCGCTACACAACTACTGGTGCCAAGATGATTAAACCGTCCTCCCAAGTTGGTCTCCTGTTGCTCAAGCAACTCACAATTTGTTTACTTTATCCTCATTGTTTGTCCTTGAATCATGCAGCTCACTGTTTTGCTCAAACACAAGTATTCACCTATACTTTATTACATTTGGATTAGAATAATAATTATCTAGTGATGCAATATTTTTAGAATATACTTAAATTTCATGTTTTTATATTTCTATCTTTGATTAATTTTTCAAGATTATACCAAATGATTTTCTTATTTGGGTTTTCATTTTACTAAAAAGTGGTTGCTTTATAATATTATTCAGTCTATAAAGGTAGTAACCTTTTCTAAGTTAATAACCCCTCTCGGGTAGTATAGTGGTGAGTATCCCCGCCTGTCACGCGGGAGACCGGGGTTCAATTCCCCGCTCGAGAGTTTTTTGCTTCTTAAAGGCCAAGAAATACTTTTGTGAAAGAAACTTCATCTTATGCTGTTTTATAGTATCTTATAATTATTCCAAACATTGATTTTTATGGTTTCAAGGTTCTCAAATGATAAAAGTATTATGTTTCCAATCTTAAGATTGAAATCAAATTGTTGCTAAAAGACTAGTGTTATTATACTTTTTACAGTACTCTTCAAAGGGGTTGATACAGATAAGCCAGAACTAATTCAGATATCATAAAAATTGGCACAAAGTAAAAATAAAAAGTTGGTATTTAAAATTATTAAAAGTAGAATTAAGTCTATTGAAGATTCATTGTAGGTGACTTATGTATGCTCTGAACCTGGTTTTATTTATGTGAGAGAGGAGGGCTAAACTAACTAAGTTTGGCTCCCATCCCGGTGAAACAAACCACCAGGATGCCACCCAGTGGAGGACTGGGACGGCTGCTAAAAGAGGGGACCACAAGGAGGACGCGGGGGACAGTTGAGGAAAATAAGCGTTCAAGCCCATCAACATCAGTCCAGTGAGCAGCCAAGGAGTGCAGGTGGGAGTGGGAGGGAGCACCTCAGGGGTCACAAGTGGTGCCAAGCTGCTCTGGCCTGAACTGGGGAGGGAAGTCATGGAAGGCAATACTTCCTCAGAGGCAGGCGAGGTGTAATCAACAATATCCAGATCCAGGTTGTCGCATGTCAAACTCTTAACCACAGCCTCTCCAGAAAGAAGGAGGCCACTGGGAAGGTTCCAGAGACCAGAAGAATCTTCACTTACAAGCCAGACAGATGAGGAGATTTCTCCTCACAAGTCTGGGGAGGTAGACCACAGAAGCAGCAGGAACAGAGCCAGGAAAAACACCACAAATTTGATAGCTGGGAGTATCATAGAAATATTCTCCACAAAATTTGGGGTAGGTTGGTAGAATTTCTTTGATAAATAACAGTAGAAAAATGTCTGGGCAGGGTAATATTAACCAAAAGGCAAAAATGAGCAACAGAGTGGGTCCAGGCAGCTTTACTATGGTCTCAGATGCCTTGGTAGTAACGGCAAGTGAAACCGGGTTCAAAGACAACAATTTTAAATGAAAATTCAAAGTAATAATAGATATTATATGAAGATCAATTGAAAATTTTAAGTTTGAGCTCTGTTTTTGAAAGCAAAAGCAGAGAAGACAATGTATAAGTAAAATAACTCTAGTATAAGATTCCAGAGAAGAAGCCGGGTTCAAAACCGGTTGGCACAAGGTAAGCTTTAAAACAACAACTAACACTTTAAATATAGATGATAGGAACTCCAAAACAGGGGCTCCAAACAACATTGTTTTAAAATTGTGTGCAATAAGTTCCAAGCTTTTAATATTATTGGAAAATAGACAAGCAGGGGACTGAAAGTCCCCTTGCTGTGTTAAAAGGGATGTATTACAAGGAAAATAATCACATGACAGTTGGCACTGGATCCAATTGACTAGGGGAAAAACTTTGCTGGATAGGCTCAGGAAGACTGGAGAGTTTCACTCTAATTTCCACGGCCTGATTTAATTGGCTGGAAGAGGTACCAGGCATTTGAAGTTCAACTGAGTTGTCAAGTGTTGATGTGGCGGCCTTTGATTGGCTAGCCCTGATAGTTTTTAGAAATGGGCAACACCAGGCCAGTAAGTAGTCCAAATTGACCAATGTTTCTTCCCAGGATGGAGCAACCAAGGGCAAGGAATCTGTGGGGTAGGCCAACACAAACCTCTCATCAACTGTGTGTGCTAAATCCCCTAAAGAATGAAGGGGTTTGGCTGGCATTTTTGGCCCTTTCTTAGTGCGGCGGGGGAAGATTTTATGATCTAATGCCATGGGTGGCAGTGAATTTACAGTTTATATGAACAGCTATAGAAAATACAGTATCTACCTAATTAACTTTTTTGGTTTTAAGGTGTTTTGATACAACCTTTTATTAGAAATTTTATTTTATCATTGTATAATTTCTGATATATTATTGTTTCTATTATTGATGAGGAGCAGCTTTTGGGGAAGCTTTGAATATGGAAGTAAGAAGAAGAGAAGTATGTTTTATTGGATAATACTTTAGACTTATATAGCTTGTGCTGTGGCAGGGATTTAAGTTGGACCAAAGATAAGGATGGTCATGTGCAGAATGGTTTCAAGACACTGGATACCTGGACAAGCCATGTGATATTGGTTTGTTGCCATTTTCAGTATGTTGAACTATATATTGGATTGGCACCAAACCGGGTAATGACTGGATGTTAAGTGTGTCAGAAACAACCAGAATATCAGTACATCCAGCTCCTTGACATTATATTAAACTTTTATATACTATTATTTGATGGTTTTGTAAGGATTAATAATCATCCTGTTCAATCTGAAAATGATCAGTTCTACTTGGTCTAGGATTTTGGAGATTGCCCCAATTATTTGCCAAATAATTTAGATTATTATTGTAATTTTTCATGCTATCCTACTATAATGAATACTAGAATTTTAACCAACTCATATTTAGATGAAAATACTATTCAATTTACTATGAAATCCAAAGGATTGATAAGACAGGACAATGAATATATATATATTTTAAAATATTTAATCTCAAAAATAAACCAATAAATTGAAGAGAGGGGGACTAAACCAACTAAGCACCACTCTCATTCTGGAAGAAGGGTCTACCAGGATGTCATCCAGTGAACCACTGGGATGGCCACTCAAAGGGGTGTTAACAAGGACAAAGTAGGGAGTATTCAGGGAAGGTAGGCATTTACCCCATGAGCAACATGCTAACCAACAGCCAAGAAACACACCCATGGGAAGACATATCTCTCTGAGAAGGAATCTTGAGAGGGGGTTCTCTTTCACGAGAGAAGACACAGTGTCCAGAGCTATCTCAGGGTAGTGGGAAATTTTAGGCACAATAACTAAGAGGGGATCATACTCATCAGAGGTAAAACTTTTCATCAGGGACTCTTATTGTCATTATGCCCCAGGTCTGTCCAGGAAGGTTGTTCAACAATTAGAGAAGTTTGGATGGGCTCTCTCCCACTGAGATAGAAGAGGAGAAAAAATAGTCTGTCAGGGCCCATGTGACGGTTCACATAGAAGCTGTTGTGCAGGCATGAGCTGATTTGGCCTCAATAAAGACTCTATGCTGAAAGTTGTTCATGGATAGTAATTTTGGGACAGGTAGAGGCCTAGTAGGTAACGTGGGATACTAGAGAAGGTAAGACCTGCCAAGTAAGTAACATTAGCTACTAGAGGCAGAGGTTAGACCAGCCCAGAAGGTAACATTGGCTGTTGTGAATTGGTTTGGTGTCTTCACCAAGTAGGTAATATTGACTACTAGGGGTGGAGAGTGGGTCTTTTCCTCAACAGGTAACATTGGCTGCTGGTGTGCAAGTGAGGTGTCTGACCCTGGTAGGTAACAAATGACTACCAAGGGAATAATGGCTCTTCTACCTGGAAGGTAAGATTGGCTGCTAGGGAGAATGAGTGATGTGACCCTGGTGGGTAACATGGGCTTCCAGGGAATGGAGGAGCTGAGATAGCTAACCGTGCCCTTGTGCGCTTACAGAAGGTCTGTGGGTAAGCATTTTACCTAATAGATTGGTAAGGTGTCCTCATCTATGTTTTCATGGAGGCTTTGGGGAGGTCCTAAAGCTATCATTGGGGGAATGGATGTGCCCAGAGAGAGTATCAGGGTATCTGCTTTGAGAAGCAGCTACAGAACTTGTTATGATCAGACCTCTGGGAAGTAAAGTTGGTTACTTTGCACCTGAAAGCTCAGACTTAACCACCTAAGTTAGTAAAGACAGCTGTACAGACATGAGGATTGTCTGTGGTTGAATGGCCTAAGTAGAGGACACTTGCAAGGGCCCAGTTAAACACTAGTAGCCTTGTAGACTTATTACCTGAGTCTGAGGTATTGGTAATGGTGACTGACAATGAAACCACAGTGGTTTATAGTGTAGGATCAACAGTGAAAGCTAGTAAGAAGGAATGTATTATCACAGTGAAGACTAGTTGAGGGACTGGAGAATCATAGTGATTAATGGAACTAGGATGGTTCATAGTGAGGACTAGAACTAAGATGTTTCATGGTGCAGATGGAACCTGGGTGGTTCATAGGAAGGACTAGTTGATGAAGGAGTTGATGGACTGGAAAGGACTAGCTGATGAATGAGAAAAGACTAGATGAAAGACTAGAAGATCATGGAGAAGGACTAGCTGAAGGACTAAAAGGTCATGAAGCAGGACTCACTGAGGAACTGGAAGTTGCTTCAGAAGGGCCAGCAGAAATAGATAAAGAAGCAAGAATGCTGGATTTAGACTATTGAAAGAAGGATTAATAATAAGAAAGAAGTAGTAAAAAATCAAGTAAACTTTCAAAAGATATGATAAAACATTGTGATAAATATCATACATGAAAGAAGTAGAAAAAAAATGATCTACATAAAATAGACTGTAAATTTATAAAGAATCAATTGAGTAAAGAGGAGCCAAAGAGGCCAGAAATAGGACAAAGAAACTTCAAAGACAAAGGCTGGAGTTTTGCTGAAATGATTGAGAAAGGCAAGAAGCAAGTGTCGGGCAAGTTCAAAGTGAAAAATATTTGAGAAAATGCAGAGAAACTTGGAGAAACATTGAATAAATTAGGGCTCAAAAATCCTTTAAGTAAAACATGTGGAAGCGCTCAAGTTTGCTCAGAGAAATGTGACAGGAATCACAGCAAAATTGTTCAAAATGCGGAGCAAGTGTTTATCTAGAATGAGACAGCACCAAGTTTGAACCAGGGTCAAGAGCAGGTCATTTTGTCAGAATTGACAATTCATTACCCCTGGAAACCCGGGCCCAAGGGCAGGATTTGAGCCCTGAACCTAAATTCCTGCAGGCCGCTGGCCCCATGGACCGAGATCCCGCCTGCCTGCATTTTGCTGAGATTGAGCCCCCACAAGCTGAGGCCCCTGCTAAGTCTTGAAGCCAGAATACCAGCACAGGTTCAACTATGGTGGTGTCCAAGGAGGAGCTTCTCAAATTGCCTAATGGAGGCAGAGAAGGTGCCTCCGTGAATTTCATGAGCTTAAAGTCCTCTCAGGTAACCAATCAAACTCAACTGCCAAAGAAAAACCCGGGCTTTGGGCCCAACCCCGTGACCACAACTCTAGAGCAAGATAATCAGGTAGCCAAATTGAGATTATTGACCAATGAGAGAACACCCAGCTGAGGTGCCATTTCGCCGCTTCTGCACCCGGGCCTCCTGGCCACCCGCCTGCATTTCCCCCAATATTTCGATGAAGCCCTTATGAAAAATACTAAGTTTGGAAGTGGGATGCTATATATGTGACGGAAATCACTGGATAATATGAAGCCGTTTCTAAATGATGGGGAATTACCACCCAAATCCACATAAAATTGATGATTAACCACCAACACAGCTTTAAATATCTTTTTGTGAAATTTCCAATTGAAACTCCAGGATTAAGTAGAACAATCAATCCTAACCAGAGTAAACCAAGATAAATGACCTGGGAAAGCATCAATGCATCTTCAGCGTAGAATTCTGGGCATTGAGAAGTGACACAATTTTCATTTTCCAGAATGGGGGGAGGAGCTACAAAATTGGCTGGCATGAAATTAACATTTTGCGGCGCCAACAACAAAGTTCCAGATGCTGGGACCCATCTTCCTGAAAGGATTCTGTTCAGAATCAGATTGTACAGGATATACTGTAACAACCCAAGCACAGGATGCATTTTTAAAATTTAAAATTAGAACTTGGGATAATTGATTTTTATTGAGTAAATTTAGAAGGACTCAACTCTTAGAGTTGAAACAGGGAAAATTATTCAATATATATCAGAAAAATTGACTAAGCAATACCACCTGAGTCTTGATCTCCTATTCCTTTGGCATCTTCAAGTAAGTATCTAGTCCAGGTTGCAAAGAACCCTTGTATGACCAGTTTCTGACAACCATGCTGATTAATGAGCTTATATTGGGTGACCCTCATATTACGTTGATTTATCAACATCAGTTTACAAGGGGGAGCTGGTTTCAGTTGGCATACTGGAGAAGCTGTGACCCATTTTTGATTGACCGTTTGGTTTAAATCCGTTAACTTGGTCAATTTTGATACAGGTTTCCTGGCCTTCCGTGCCTTCTTACTTGGACGGACAATACCTGGCATTATGGAACTTACCGTGACAATATATGCCTATAGATTCTGCGCTCAAACCTTATCACCATTTTTGAAATAAAGGTTATGTTATTTTGGCTCACGCAGCTATTGCCTTATTTTGTATTTTCTATCTACCAATTCAGTTTGAGATCCCCTGGCCCTCTTGCCCCACCGCCTGCAGCTTTCTGTCCTCCTGGTATACCCTTTGGACCTGTCCATTTCACCGACTACCCTCTGAAACCCAAATACAAGGAATACACCCCAGAAAAGATAATTGAACTCAATCCTTTGGCCCGCATACAATCTACAGTTAGATACAACCATCAAGGCCTGTGGATATTTTCAACACCCAAGTTGTTCAGAGGAAAATTCAACTATGTTCCTGCTTACGACCTACCCATGGAACCGCCCATAACCCCAAAACCCATGCCTGCTTCCTCACATGAACTTCCAACCAACCATACTGGTAAGCTGTTTGGGATTGTGTACATCACCCTCACAGGGGTGATTGACACCATAATTCCGGCTGCCAGCCCATGGTCCTGGGTGGGAAAGTCTGTCTCCTACCTTTTTAAGTTAGCTCTGCTCTTGTGGTGGGCATTTCCCGCAAAAAACCTGTCCCAAATTACTCCTGAAAACGACAGGCCAGCTGCCCAAGACCAGATCCCTGACACATTTGAGCAAATGTTTTAGAAAAACAGTTGGATCCAGGCATTTTATTGGCTGTAGGTCAAAGCCTTTTTGATCACTGATTTAAGGTCTTTAACTGAAGGGGTTGAGCCTAAAAAATGAGGGAATGAAGCAAGAAAAGCAGGGCTTTAATTGGCTGAAGTAAGTTAAAAGGTTTAATATATTGTAGAGCAGAAGAAACTGGATAGTTTAAGCCTGGAGAAACCAGAGTTCTGAGAGAAATAAAGACTGAAACAAGGAGCTATAAATGGGGGTTCAATCTGAGACTTTTCAGGGACTGGATCAAGTGGAATAATAAGGCCACTAGAGCTATACAGAGAGCTTGAGACTAAGATGAAGGAGCAGGAGCTCAAGATTAAGGAGCAGGAGTCCAGGACTAAAGAAAAGGAGTCCAAGTCTAAGGTTCAGGAGTCTAAGACCAAGTAAAGGGATCCAAGGGATTGTTGGAGGACTCCAAGTATTGGCACATACCTATTGTTTCCCAGACCCCTGGGCCATATACCAGAAGGTTTCTAAGAGAATCTTCCTTATGAAAGCAAATAAAAGCCCATTTGACCCCTGCCCAAAATTCCCAGTAGTAAAGATAGACCCTATGAGTGAGCTGCCCAATATCTTCTACCCTATCCAAGGGGAGGAGGACACCTACTGCCAAAGCTGTCAAAGGTTTGCCACTAGTAAGACTTCCCAGGAGGAGTGGGAGAGATTAACTAGACACCTTGGAATTACAGATAGGGGAAGGGAGTTTATTAGGAATGGGTTTACTAGGTTGTTGAAGGATTGGTACAGGACCAAAGAGGGACTAGTACCAGCTGAAGTACAAGTGCATGGTGAGGATGCCCACCTAGTGATAATGATGTATTGGAAGAATTTGCAGTAATGAAAGCCAAGTATAAGAAACTTCAAGAAAGCCACCTACTGCTATTATGAAATTACAACTCCTTCCAGTTGGTCCCTGGCTACAACCCAGGACACACTATGAAGACTGGTGAACAGGAACCCCACAGGGTCTCTGTACTTGCGCATTTTATGATGGCCATTTTATTAATATGTGTTGATTATGAAGTCCTTTAAAGTTTTTACTAACAAGAAAGCTATATTGATTGTGTGCAAAGACAACAACATCATTTTTTTGAGAGAATCCTAGTATAAAAAGCTCTAGTCCATGGGCAATATCTTCACATGGAGTATTACCACTGTCAGCCAACATAAATTATGAATCATAAGCAGCAATGTCATTATTGTCATGAATGACATTTCAATACTTGTATTCAAAACCCAAGAGTCAAACCCCAGTCTCCTGAAGGCGGATTAGACCCCCCAGGACGGTCCAGGACCCGCCAATCTGTTAAGCCACAGACTTAAATTGTTAAGTTGCCCTGCGACCCGCCGGCCTAATACTGAGGATTCCCTGAATGGTTGCCAGATTGCTGCCAAACCAGTGCCACTGGAAACCCATACCTACGCTGGAAATGTGGTCTGCCTAAAGGAGATTAGGAAAAGACCTACTACTAGCCCTGCTAACAAACACCAGCTGTTGCCAGTCTCCAGTCTAGAAAAAGTATTGAAATTGGCCAGCTCAGGTGACATAGTGAACAACAACAGCAAAACAAAGCACTACCACCTCTTTTCCCCAGAGCCAGTCCAGCCAAGAACCACCAAACCGGTGCCACTGAGGGCCCAGACCTACGCAGAAGCCGTGGCTTAGGCAAGACCCACTACTAGCCCTGCCAATAAGCACCAACTGCTGCCAGTCCCCAGTCCAGAAAAAGGAATGCAATTAGCCCGCTCAGGTGACATGCTGAACCAAAGCGGCAAAATCAAAAGCATTGTCACTTCTGTTTGCCAGAGTGTACCCAACCAGGACCTGATGCCCTCCAGACCCTAAGCCAAGATCCATGCCCTACTGAAAAATTGCCCATTGACCTGAAGACCGCAAAAAGCAAAGAAGAAAAATCATATGGTATAAGAATGCTGGCAGTGTGGTGATGACCACGTTGCCATTTTTGATAATAAAGTTTTATGAACCTTTGGTTCAAACAAATCTTACCCTATCTAGTCTTAGTGATCTTCCACCTTAACTTCAGCCAAGTAGACAACCAGGCCGCTGCTGCCTCCATATACCAACCTGCCAAACCTCCCCAGGCATTATACCATCCCCCGGGAGCCCCCTTTGGACCTGTGCACTTTACTGAATACCCACCCAACCCGGCCTATTTGGAATACAACTTGGAAACCATCCTCATTGCTGACCCCTTGGCAAGGACTAGAGAAACCAAATACATAGAACACAAAGGAAAGAGGATTGAGATACCACCCTTATTGTTCAAAGATAAGTACAACTACCTACCAGCATACTTTATTCCCATGACTCCACCCTTAACCCCTAGACCAGACCGCCCACTGGAACCTACCGCTGCAGCCAAGACCACCTCTACCCAACTGTTTGTAGTACTCTATATTACTTTGACAGGATTGGTGGATTTCATGGTCCCCAACTCTGGACCCTGGTCCTTGCTTGGGCGATCTGTATCTTACATTATCAAGTTAGCACCCATTCTATGGTGGGCCTTACCCGCCAGCTTGGCTGCACCACACCCCGAGCCGCCCAATGCCTCTACCTATGACTGGCTTCCTGACAATTATTACAAATTTAATCAAGAAAATCTTTTGAGATGATATTTGAATATGAGCCACCATCTAGAATACCAGATATTAAATGAAAATTTACTATAGCAATGATACATAGGGCACAGGTTTCTTCTAACATAGAAGGAAATTTTTTAGTCTAGTACCAAGAACTGCATTCTGGAGTGCTTGGTAGAACTGAGGGCTTACTTTTCAAAGTTCTACTCAAGAGGCCTGAATGTTGATGTTTTTAATAGTTTCTTTGCCTGCAAGGGAAGCTTAAAAGCTTCTGCCTTTGACACAGGATTAGAAGATAGGCAAATAGTTGGAATGTTCTTGTTCATAAGGGGAGATATATTTGTCACAGTAGTGTCATTTTTGCCTGGGATAGATTGCCCAAAGAAAAAGAATGGGAAAAGGAAAGTAGAAAAACCTTTGAAAGTATTAGATGATTTGAATCTAGTTATCAACAAAACATGGGTTAAAGCTGCCCCTGTTAAGGGTGAATAATTTAATCTGTATTTCCCAGAATTTTGCCCAAATAAGTATGCATTGAAGATTAAAAGATATTGCTACCCAGTGGTGCTTGGCGGTTGACCGGCTGGTTGCCTGAAAAAATCAAATTATGATGTCATCAATGCTTTGACAGAAATCTCCAACCAAGAGGTGAAAATATTTCTAACTGGCCAATCAGATTCAAGTTTGTCCCCCAGTTGAGTTATAGTCCTTCCCATTTCCCCTCTGAAAACTTGTTTTCAAATAGTTTTACCCACTATCAATAAAGTCATTCCCCAATAGATGAAAGCTACCCTGGGGTCAAAAATACCCCTTCTCAGGCCATGAACTCTGCCATCTTGGCATGGTTGAGAAAAGTCTCTATGCAGGACCAGCAGGTGTTGTACCCCATATCTAGAAATCATTTCTTTTTGGTGGCCCATTTACACCTCCTATTTCCTGTGTCATTAATCATCTTTGTTTCACATTCCTTTCCTTTGTAAATTTGTAGGTTTAAAGCTTCAGTGCACATCTTTGTTCTTGGTTCTGATTTTTTTCTGGGTGATTTATCCCCACAACTTCTATTTGAGCTCAGACCTTATTTACACAACTCTAACAATATGGAAAAGCTTATCCATGGTCTGGGATTCTCATTGGTGTCCATAAGTGAGTTTATATAGCTTATTCTTTCTATCAAAGGGTCTATTTCCATGTATATTTGTTTTTTTGAGGAGTAGGCAACTATTGGGGATAGTTGACTGGTTTTAAGAGAACATTTTCTGGAAGGGGGCTATAGTTGGAAGGGGGACAGATAGTTCAAGGTACAGTATCAACACTCACCATGGAGGAGGCCAGGAGTTCAGGATATTGACTGATTGACTGATTTAACCAATTGAAATGGGATATAAGTCAAGTGCTCTTAGGAATGGTTTCAATAAAAAAATGCTGACATGTGGGTTGCAAGGTAAGTGTATCAATAGGTAGACACACCCTTGCATTAATGGATTCCCTAATTCTAATTAATGAACAGAACATACAAATATTGCACCTTAAACTAGTTTCCTTCAGCAACTACCCCAATATGCATTTCATAATAATTACTATTATAAAGATAAGTATATCCTATAAAAGAGGAGCCATCATATGGGCCATCATCTGAAACACATCTAGAAGAGTCCATCATAGATTGGGCCGCCAGGCCACTTTAAGATAAATGCTCTGAGCCTATTGTATTAGAGCAGCTCTGATTGTGGATCAATCAACTCCACCAACTAGTAGTCATTCACTGTCTAGCTAGCCCTGGGATGTGTCCTAGGTAGATAGCTACTCCACTCAGGTTGAGGGATATGCTGTATGGTGTGTCAAAGAAAAAACACAGGTGCTATGGAAGTTGTCAAGCAAGATTCCTTCATAAACCACACACACCCAAGGTTGGGCCCCATGCCTCTAGTCATAATGTTACTTCAGTTGTTATCTTAGTGTTGTAATCTAACCTCATAAATAACACAGGCAGCTGGGACACCCTCAATGTCAGTCTATGAATAAAGACCAATGTTTTATATCTTTTGGACTTAACAATGAATGTATTTCTCTCTTAATCATTTTCTAAAATTAACTTTATTAATTAAAAGAAAAATATGATACTGTTGTCATACATTATAAATTCAAATGGTAAAATATAGAGACATCACTATGAACCTATATCTAGAAGTGAGAAAAATGTCTCATTTTCTACATGCTATGGGCCCTATAAGATTTATTACTTCTGATGACTATAAAAAATATTCTGGGCCTCAGGTTACACCAAAGTCACAGGTTCTCCTGTACTTTTCTAATGTTAGAATACTTAGGATATCATCCTGGTTGATGATAAAAAACCTTGGTCTTCAGATTTCTGACATAATGTAAAGATATCAGTGTGGCAAATATTCTCATTTTGTTTTAATACTTGATATTCATTTTAAGCTGATATATGGGTTTGTAGGTGGATAAGTATTCCCACTTCAGCTCCTGGGTTTGTTTTGATTCCTTGAATTTAATAGATATGATAGATTTGGAATGTGGCTGAAACCATTTTTTGTGTGATCAGTTGTGCTGGTGTTAGTTTCAAATATTTTTTTTAAATTTTATCTTTTGCTGTGGGCATGGATATTTTTGCCCATTAATCCTCATCTGGATGTTAAAGAAGCTTCATTTTACTAGTAAGCTGAGATTTTTTCCAGGCTGGGTATTTTTTATCTCAACTGGTTCTAAAGCTACTTGGTATGATACCTGGATTATTAGCAGGCTTATTAGTATTTTTTACAGTAGTTTTCAAATCTATGACACTAAACAAATTCAAATCAATTGTAAGCAAAATCAAAATTCAATAAATTTATATTGATTAACAATATATTTTGGTTCACTCCTATTTTGTTTTCATCTGGGTTTAATTTGCTTTTAGAGAAGCTAAATTTTTGAATCTGAGTTGGTTTTGCTTACTGATGGGTTAGATTTTCTTGGTGCCATAGCTTTAAAAACTACTGTACTAAATTTTTTATTATATGCCTGTAAATTTTTTCATTGTTTTATTTGGCTTTAAATATTCTCTAATATAATCCAAAAACTGTCATTATTTTCCTATTAAACCTTCTTGCATTTCTAGTTGGTCATTTAAGTTACAGATATACAGCATATCAGTTTTTTGCCTTTTATTTTGTTATTTGAAATAGGCTTAGATTAAGTGAAAGATGAAATAAAAATATTTGTTTTTACTCCATACCTTCCTTAATTTTTCAGTTTATATTTTAAAATGGGTTTAAGTTTCTCTTTTGCTTAGTTAATTTTTATTTTTTTAAATCAGTATCCCATTTTTGTCTATGAACACACATTCTAATAGATTTAAACCCAAGATCACAGAGATACCTTGTTAAAGAGAGGTTCACCCTCTTGAAAGGCTTCAACTCCACCAAAAACACTGGTGACTCAACTGGATCTGCCCAAGACCTGAAGCCAAGACATGTTAAGACAGTTCCACCAGCTGCTTCATCACAGCCAATAACTTCTAAACTTTGGGTGTACCCCATCTACCTCAGAAATGTGCCTCTTATAGAAGGGCACATCTTTTCCCCAAGAGCCATCCCATAAACTATACAGTTTATTCATTCCAAAAAATCTATTATATAGCCACAGCTCTTCAACAATTTTTTGGTAGCTCTTACAAAGCATCCTAGGTAAAATACCCAGGAAATGTTGCAAACTTTGGCTCTCCTGCCTTTATAACAATAATCTGTTGTACATCCTTATCCTTTACAAGATCCCCCTTTTCTTTATATCTGGGTCAGTATAGAGCTGGTCCATCAAATGGACAATTTTTGGATTATTTTAGCATGCTATTACTGAGCAACATTGGTTGAGGATGAGTTGATTTTAGTGCCATATTGAGGGGGGCTGATAGATGCCCTGGCTGGTAGTGTCTTCTGCTTGGTATATAAATGAGTAGGGCTGAACTTTATCAACAGACCTCTTAGTTACTTATTATTGAATGATCGGTGTATAAGAGCTGAAAGCAAGGACAATTGAGTCAATAAAAATGAATTTAAAATATCTCACATATCCTGATAATAGCTTAAAAATTAGCTTGTTATTTTAAAAATTGTCTTTATAATATGTATGTTATGCATATTCACTAGCATAAAACCTGATCCAAGTTCACACACCAAAAAGCTGGGGATAATGACCATTCACCAGTCTTTATCTATAGACAAGATGTGTGGCCTGATAATAAGTTAAAGGATGGTTATCCTATTCTAACTAAAGAACTGCATTATAGTTAGCTGAGGTGGTAAATTATAGACTGAATTTCTGTACCAGATGCAGCAGAACCTTTTATTTTAGCTTTCTTTTCTATCTATTGCATACATTATTCTATTTGCCAAATGAATGGCAGATTTCTAGCAATACCTTATACAGTAGTTTTAAAAGCTATGGCAACAAGCAAAAAAATTCAGATTTAAACAAAACAAACTCAGATTTAAACAAAATTAAAAATAAACAAATTTATATTGATTTACAATATATTTGGATTCATTTCAATTTCACTTAAATCTGAGTTCATTTTGTTTAAATATGAATTGTTTTTGCTTATTGCCATAGCTTTTAAAACTAATTTATTCTAGTTGAATTATTTGTCACTTTATCAGATATGTATAAGGGCTTTGAACTGTTGAGAATGTAGGTTTTTGTTTACTAGCAGTATAAAAAACTCTACAAAAACTGTACTGATATCATATTTTCTTTAACATGAAACAAGTAGCAACTACAGATCAGTGATCTCTTGGTTAACATTGAGCTATTAGGTATTAACCTGTATGTTTCTAGCTTTCACCAAAACTTGGTATTTCCCAGAAATAAAGGAAATATTGTGGTTGCCCGCATGGGCTATCTATAAGTATGCAATAAATTTATACTAGAGGGGAGCAATAATATATGGTGCAGAGTTTTGGTATGGTGTCTATTTCCAATAAAGATTGGGTATACTGAGCTTGGATTTATTGAGTTAGAGAGATTGATAGCAATCAGAATACCAGTGCCTCCAGATAAAGTTTCCTGGGTCAAATGAGGATGCACCCCTTCCCTTTTTGAAGCACATTCTTGATTAAGGTGAACAAAAAGCTTGTCTGTGTCAAAACAGCAGGCTCAACCCTCCAGAAGGGTTTCAAGTAAGCAGGTTTGTGACCCACAATCCAATTATTCATTCACTTGCAGCCAACTTAAGAAGACAACTCAAATTACCAAATACAATAACACGAGCAAAAGCTGATCACTCTTGGTGGGTGACTTGTTTTGGCGCTTGACTCATTATAAGGATCAAGCCACCTCCTTCACCATCCAACTGTATAATCAACACAATCATGTTCCTGTTATTCTTGATTCACAATAGCTATATAATCCATATCTCTCAATAAAGATTATTATCTAGTTTCCAAATAGTTTTCCCCTTGTAACTCTGCTAAAACAGCACAGTCACAACATTGGTAGCAGAAGTAGGTTTTTCATCCTACTTTATTCCCCAAAATTCTTTCTGTTGCCCGTACCCGCTGCGGTCAACAAATCCTCAATAGAATCATGTGTGGCCTCCTACTAGACTGGACTCCATACACACCTGGTATAGAAATACCCAATGGCTTTGTCCTGTACCAAAACACAGTGATCCTGCTCTCTGCCTTCAACACCATGTCTGCACAGGGGTTCTTCCAGGCTACCCCTGCTATGCCTTGTCCAACTGATGAAAGCACCATGTCAGCCTACATAGCCCAAAGACTTTGAAGTGTTGCCTTGGAACCTTTTTCAGGAGCCAACAACAACAATGCTGTAGCATGGATCCAATCTACTTAAAGCAAGCTAGCTCAGATGGAATTCCCATAGAGATTCTGGATTGCAGAAATCTCTATTCAATTGACCCACAACGCTGGCACCTGGTGCAACAAATGTCATGAGGAACATACCAAGAAGAATTGGGACACCTTCAAGCAGGACTTCTTGACAAGATTTGTGCTGAAGGACACCACACTTATGATTATCCGCCAAGTAAAGAACTTGACTCAGAATGGCACCATGAATGAGCTCACCAGCGCCTATGAGGAACTCCAACTAAGCGCCCCCCAATATGGCCTTTGACACTCTAGCCACCCATCTCATGTACTATGACGCCCTCAAGTCACACGTAATGAGACACATAAACCTGGATCAAGTAACCAACTTGCAAAGCCTATACTGCAAGGATGAGAAAGCAGAACAAACGTCCAATGCCCTCCACAAGGCACAAACAGGGAAAAGAGAGCAACCCAAGGACTCTCACCCTGATGGGCTCTCCAATCAACCACCCCCTGGGAACAATAACAGAAGTACCAACCACAAACCTGCAGGTTCAAATGGACATGGGGACAGGAACAACAGCCAGTCAAACCAAACCCATTTTTGTGTCACTGCCACTCAGGACAATCAAGATGAGGAAAAAGCTCGGGAAGAGCACTAAGCAAGCCAAGCTCACCCAAACAATTCCTAACTTGCCCAACAATGAGTACCAACCCAAGGACGTGGACCAATGCCCAATGATCCAAGTACCCTCCAAAGACACAATACTCTACACCATTTCCAGACACCCAAATAAATTGATGTCCTACCCTTTCTGTTTTTGCAGTTACACGGGCTCAGCTCTCCTGGACTTAGGTGCAGATCAAACCCTGGTCAACAGCAGCTTTTTAGATAAGTTCAAGTTAACCCACTAATTCTTTGCGGATTGAAAACATGGTTTTAGCTGATGAACATCACATTGCCGTGACACAGGAAACCACCCCTTCTTTGTCATGCTAGAGAACTTACATTCCATCATCCAAGGTCCCGTCATTGACTTTCCCAAGTTTGACATTGTACTAGGGCTCAACTGGCTGCAAAAGAACAACCCCCATGTAGACTGGGCAACCTCTGTACTGACCATCAAATGTGAAGGTGTCAACCACCAGATCTACCCTGACTCAGTAGACCAACTCCTGTGCAATCATGTCTTTGTACACATTACAAAGACGTTGGACAAACATGAGAACCTCAAGACAATTGACTGGGACTCTTGCCAATACAAGATCATCTATTTCAAAGAGCACCAGGACACCACCACACTTCAGGATTGTGAAATTGTAGTTTAACACCCAGAAATCTTCAAGGAGGCTCTACCTGGGTTGCCACCAGAGAAACAAATCAACACTCCATCCAACTCAAAGCAGCGGTACCTAAGGTGCAACCCATCTATTGCCTCACCTCAAACGAGGACAACACCCTGCGTTCTTACCTCAAAGAGGCGTTGGAGAAAGGACTTATCTGTCCCTCACAGTTCTCCTTTGGTGATGCTGTATTTTTTGTAGAAAAGAAGGATGGTACCCTACGCTTAGTCACAGACTACCAAGCCCTAAACAAAGTTACCATCAAGAATTGTTACCCACTACAACTCATCAACAATCTCTTTGATGCCCTGGGTGGCTCTACAGTCTTCTCTAAGATTGAACTGATTGCAGACTACAACCAGATTTGTATCAAGGAGGAAGACATCCCCAAGACAGCCTTCTGCACTAAATATGGATCATACAAGTGTGTGGTACTCAACTTTGGGATGACAAACGTCCCATCAACCTTTGTAACCTTCATGAACAAGGTGTTTGCCCCCCACATTGGCAAGCATGTCCTGGTATACCTGGAAGACATCATTGTCTAAAGACCCTCAGTGGAACAGCATCACAAGGATCTGGAGGCAGTCTTTGCCACCCTAGCACAGCATAAACTGTTAGCCAAGCCCTCCAAGTGCCAGTTCTTCCACAAACAACTACCCTTCTTGGGACAAATAGTCTCAAAAGACAGCATTAAACCCAATGACCAGAAAATCCAGGCCATTTGCAAAATGCCACCACCCAAAGACAAGTCAGAACTCTGCACTTTCCTGGGAATGGTTGCCTATGTACATCAAAACATACCCAACTGCGGCGTCCTGACTGCACCTCTATCTGCCATAACTGGCGCCAAATCCAAATTTGTGTGGACCCCCAACACAACCTTTGCTTCAGACGTCTTAAAGAGAAACTCACAATGGCACCCATCCTTTAATACCCCAAGCGTGATGGGGAATACCAAATGGAGACAGACGCCTCTGACGCATCCATTGGAGGAGTACTACAAATCAAGAATAATGATGATGATTTCCTACCTGTGGCCTATGAATCACACAAACTTACAGACAGCAAGTGCTGGTACCCCATACACAACAAAGAGCTATTGGCAATTGTACACTGCCTAGTAAAATAGCGCTGCTACTTAGAGCAACAAGAAGAGCTCACAGCCTTGACAGACCACAAATCACTCATCTACTTCAAAACCCAAGCAAACCTATCCCGCAGACAATTCAGATGGATGAAGCTTCTGGGAAGGTTCAAAATGCTCATACATTACAATCCGGGCCAAGAGCTGGCCATGGCTGATGTCTTGTCTCAACTATATGTTGGAGCCATGAGGGTCAAGAATGGGCTCAACCCAGACTGGCCTCTCCTGGTGTTACAAACAAAGGACAAAGGATTCCCCCTGGTACTACAGATATCACAAGGGAAACTGTCATTAAAAACAAGCACCTATTTTCTGACATCTATGGAACCCTACACCAAAAAATGTCTGATGAGACAATTATTCCATACATTCCCACACACCAGAAAGTCAATACCATCTTACACTATCACAGGGACCTGGGTCACACAAAGAGTTGTAACCTTTACAAATTCCTAAAACACAAGGCCTGGTGGCCGACCTTGTATCAAGACGTTTAAGAAGTCTTGGACTAGTGCAAGGTGTGTGAAAAATTTGCAAATAGTGAGACCCTGCCTAAATTAGTACTACCCATCCACATGCAACTACCATTTAAAGTATGGGCCCTGGATATTGTAGGGCCTATGCCCAGAAAACATAATGACAAAAAGTATATTATCACCACCATCAACTTTGCCATGCAGTGGCCAGTAGCCCAAGCAGCTAAAACATATACCAGCAACAACACACAGCGCTTCATAGGAAAAGAAATCATCAGAAAGTTTGGAAAGCCAGAGCTCTTGATAACCAATGGAGGCAAAGAATTGACCTCTGAAGATACCAATGTATACCTCACCAAGAATGGGGTCCAACACACAGTGACAACACCTTATCATCCTCAGGCCAATGGAAGCGTGGAGCAGCTGAATGGCAGCCTTGTGCAAGCCTTGGCCAAGCTCACTGCCGGGAGACCTGAGGAATGGTACAAACAGCTACTGACTGCACTACTTGTATGCCAGACTAGTATGAACAGATCCACCGGCAAAAGTCCCTTTGAGCTAGTTTATGGAGCACAACCCAATATCATCCAGGCGCTATCAGGACCTAAGCTGGAGATGACAGACAAGGTCCCCCCTTTCTCAGATCCCCAGGTCATACAGGACAATAGCAACCAATTGGAAAAAGAAGAAAAGCGTCTACAAAAGACTTTTGTCCCCATCAGAGACAGACACAAGGTTGGCAACAAAGTCTGGGTCATAAATACCGACAAGAGTAAACTGCAACCAGAAAAAGTTGGCCCTGCCATCATACTAAAGGTAAACAACAACAACACTTAACTTGTGCAAGGACTCAGAAAACTTAAACAGGACAAAGTCCTCTACCATGATTGCCTCAGGCCCTGTAAGGCAAGACAAAAGCAACAAGATACCATGTTACCTGCCACCAAACAGCATTAGTCCAGTATAGCACCCGGGCTCCCAACAACCTCCCTGACAACCTGCACCCAGAGGAGACCAACCCTCATCTGGGGGGGGGTGTCAAAACAGCAGGCTTGACCCGCCAGCAAGGTTCCAAGTAAGAGGGTTTGTGACCCGCAATTCAATTATTGATTCACTTGCAGCCCAGTTAGGAAGACAACTTGAATTACCAAATACAATAACATGAACAAAAGCTGATCACTCTTGGTGGGTAAATTGTTTTGGCGCTTGACTCATTATAAGGATCAAGCCACCCCCCTTCACCATCCAACTGTGTGATCAACACAATCATGTTCCTGTTATTCTTGATTCACAATAGCTATATAATCCATATCTCTCAATAAAGATTATTATCTAGTTTCCAAATAGTTTTCCCCTTGTAACTCTGCTAAAACAGCACAGTCACAACATATGTTTACCTCTTTGATGTTTGTTTAGTATCTATTCTTTGAGGTTGGTTTTGATCTATAGTTTGGTATATGATATTTTTAATAATTAATCTTCCTGTGTATATAATACTATATCCAGTATTTTAATACTGTAAATTCAGAACCTAAAGTTAAAAATGCGGGATTTTCAAATTCTTTTGTACGAACTCACCAACTTAATGGAGTATTTTTTCATCCCAGAACAACTTAATTTTTTATATAAAAGGATAAAAAATATTCCAGTAAGTTGGTGAGTTCACACAAAAGAATATTATAATCCCACATTTTTACCTTTAGGTTCTGAATCTACAGTATATTTTATCTCCTTAAGTAATGATTAATAAGCACTATTTAAGATGATGCAAGGCTGTACAAATCAAACATGAGTAAAAATAGCATAAAAAGATGACCACAAAGCTTTAAACAAGGATTTAAAAGGATACAAAAATAAGGTGAAATAAAAAGATGCATACTTGCTATCATACTTAACTAGCTTACTGTATTAGGTATCTCAAGTAATTAGTACTTGGTTGGTCCCCTGTCAGCTTTGATAACTGCAGCAAGCCTTCTGGACACAGAGTGGCCAAGATCCTTGCAAGCTCCTAATATAGTTACCACCCATGCTTTTCCCACCCCAAATTTTAGATCCACAATGAATATTTGGCAACTTCTGGCAAACTAGACTTGATAGCATCCCAAAGATGTTTAATTGGGTTCAAGTCTGGTCTTTGAGGAGGCCAATTCAGACAGATAATCTTTCTGGGATTCAAATATTCCTTAAAAGTGTTGTTTTTGTGAAAAGTGGTGCTATCTTGCATAGAGATATCACTGTCAGGACCTTGCAGATCTCTCGTGAAGTGATAGAGATTTCAGTGAAGTATATTTTTTTAGACAACAGCATCTACTTTTCTGGTGAGTTGCTGGACTTCTCCTATTTTATTGGCTATAAAGCAGCCCAAAAACATGATACCTGCATGTTTATTTTTAACATTGTCTTTTAAATAGCATGTCTTAAGAGATCCTACTGGTTGTAATAGCAAGTTTTAGGTCTCTGTGATCTAGTGAGAAACACTTTGGTCTTATCAGACAGAATACCTCTTTTCTAGAAAAATATAGGGTTATTAAGATATCAGTAATCAAAGGCCAATTTTATAACCATACTTTCTGAAGTTTAACAATGTTTTCTTCTTGCAAAAGGTCCATACAATCATTTGATTTTGTAGTCTTTTACGTACAGTAGTCTAATAAACTTCAACCCCTAAGAAGGTTTTGTACATTTCCTCAATCTGTTTGGCTGATAAAAAAGAAAATTTGTAAAGCCTTTCTAATTAACAGTTGATCATTTCTCTAACTAAATTTTTAGGGCAACCTTATACTGGAAAATGTTCCCTGAGTTGGTTTTTTGGTATTGTAGGTAAATCCCTTGGGAAAACCAGCACCAATCTTAAGTTTCTTGGTTACTTTTCTATAGTATAAGTATATATACTTTTCTAGGGTAACTTGACCAGAGATATACTCAGGTATTTATCTTGTTTTAGCCATCCTCTTTGTTCAAAAGATTCTCTAGCCTCAGTTCTGCTAACTAGGTAAGTTTGGAAGGGAGGCTCAGGTTTATAAGCATTTCATGGGCATGGCTCTTATATGGGTTGAAAGGTTATTATAGGGTTTATCTCTGTTGCACTCTTATTTATTTCTATATCTTTTTTAAGAGCTTGTATAAAATTTTGTGTCTATCTCTTCATGACAATTTTACCTGTTTTTGATCTGTAAAATGTTGCACTGTCGTAAATAATGCTGATGGCCCATCACTTAAAGAGGGTAATGTACAGGCTTGGTTTTTTCTGTTACCCATTTAAATGTCATTAATTTTGAGTGGTGTTAATTTCATCTTGATTGATGATTGATTTGATGAGGTGGATTATACAGATTAACAGATATTTTATCTGCAATGCTGATAAAAAAGCTTGTGCCAATGATGAGTTCTCCAGTGCTGGATTCAGTTCACTGTCATGTAACTGTCAAGCAAACAGGTTTCCAGTCAAATCCACCCCTGAAATCACCGCTTTTAAATTTAACCACAAGCCACATGGCTAACCCCCCAATCACACCATATTATCTATTTAAACTTCTGGCAAATAATATATATTTAACCAAATTATTCAATATTAAATAACAAGTAAATTCAGAAAATCCATTTATTGAGCTCTTGATCACTTTGAGTTTAATTCAAGTTTTGCCTTGAGCATTCCATCCCAACAAAACCAGCCAGAAAAACATTACCTCTGTCTTTACAAACCTGCAAGACTTGTAAAAGTAAACTTTTACAGTGTAATCTTACATCACTCTGAGTGACTTTGGTAATTTATCTTGGCGTGTGTGAGAGGTAGGTTACCAGATGATTGGTTGGTTAGATAGGATAGACCTTTAGGCAACGTTGTGGCTGATAAAATATGTCATGGTCATAGTTTTCCAGAGTTTGGCTTGGCCAAAGCCCTGCTACCCAGGAAACCCTGGCCCAAAGCCCCGCCTGCTTGTGGCAATTGTAGATTTAAATCTAACAATCAATCAAAAGTCAGTGGTGGCACAGGAAATTAGGTCTGAGTGGGGCGCAGATGCCCCACACTCAATTTTCCCTCCTTTGACCTGATGGTAATCAAATCCTGACCTCAAAGGAGGTCAGGTAACAGCTTACAAAACCACCATTGTTGGTATCTGTAAGCTGCCTAAATATTGTATTCAAGGAGTCCACATCATCAAGATGTACCCAAAGGCTTTAAGTAAAAATTGTCTCCACCAATACTTTAGTAGTTTGAAATTTTTCCCAAATAAAATATCTTGCCTCATAATTCACTTATTCCAATATTTTCTAATCAGATTTGTAATAACCAGATTACTAGACTCTGCCTTCTCACCTCTGCAATTTCCTGGGAATCTTCCTCCTCCCAACAAAACAATTTCTGAAAACTGTGAAATTGAATGTGAATCTATCTATGCTGCTGATTCTTTGACTCTGAGTCAAATTAAGGTCTTCTTGTTGTATCTGTGCATAATATTCTGCTGCACCTTTCCTTATTCACTCTTCAAGGGTTACCATTTCCAATTAAACACCACCATCTCCTCCTCATTGATAATATCATCCTAATTTGGGTTGCATTCCTCATTTGATTGATTACAACAAGCTCTCACTATACTTCACCCTGACATTATCAAACTACTCTAATTTTGATATATTGTATGGCCTGTGCATCTTTGTTGTTAGATCATTATCTTGAATCATGGATATTTCAGTGGTGACTTCCACAATGCTTATTACTTCAATATGGAGTACTTTTTGCAGTGGTTTCCCCCTCTATTATACCCATGTTTTACAAGGATTGAGATCACACAACCCCATTGTGCCTTCCTCTCACAACTCAAATTATAGCTGCCTGCTCCTAGCCTTCCATCCTCCTTGTTAACCACTGCAAGGAAAATCTTGGCACTAACTGAGGAATGGACTCAGCATGGTTTCTATCAGAAGCTTCTCAGCTTCTTAATAAAACAAGCAGAACCTGAATCCTGTGAGTGGTTTGTCTATTATTGAGCAAGCACCCAACTCCTTTGATGATGTGTCTACCCTAATTCCCTTGGTGACATGTCAAGCTCTAGCAAATTCCTCTTTGGTTGACTACAAAAACCTGTTCTCAAGCTCCCAAGGTCCTCAACCTCTACCCTTGCACCTCAAACAGCCCCAAGCCAGTGCTGAAAAATCATCACTACCCAAAAGTGCTAGGGTCCCAGCCCTCTATCTTAGCCTTGATCACACCAGTCAAATATTTTCACCTTGATCACACCCTTCTGCTTCAGTCACGGATATGATACAGTGCCACTTGCAAGCAGTTAGGGGTAAATTAGTGATATCCCAACAGCCCACACAGCCTATGTTGTTGGAGGCTCCTCCCATGTTGAATTGCCTGAAGAGTCAACATGACTCAGTCACTCTACAAGGATCCATATCCTCTGATGTTCCTCAATCCCTTGTGACACCAGCCTCTACTCTAGTTGTAGCTCCTTTCAACAGCTTTCTTTCCCAGAGAATCCCTAATTTGGCTGCAATCTCCTTCTACAATATTGACAGCTCCAGTGCTACCTTGGCAAACTTGACCTCTGCTGACTCCCAAGCGCCCACTTCAGGTAATAATATCAATGTCTGTAAACTTATACACTTCAATCAGAACTTTCTGTTGCTATCTGCCAAAGCCCAAGCTATTGCAGACCACCACATTGCCGCCATGACTAAGGTTGTGCTCACTCCTTGCCTTGAACCTATTGTTGTTGAACCTACATTTGACCAACCTTTTGTAGCTTTGAATGAGGAACTGTTGTTCACTCAAACAGCCCCACAACTTCAGGTACAAATGGATTCCAATTGCTCCCCTCTATCAAAATAAAAAAAGAAGTTATATGTTTTGTTCCATTGTTCCTTTGCCTCCACATCCCATCTAACAAAAGATGTAAATTTAGTAGATACTGGCTCTGCTGACAACTTTATTTCTAAAGATCTGGTTGATAAGCTAGGTTTAGATTAAAATCCTGGTTCTCTATGCAAAGGAGGGGTATCTAATGTCTTCTGCTCATTCAGACTACGCCATCTGTTATACTTTTCTATCACTGATCAAACCTTTGTTTCTGACTTCACAGTAGCAAAGCACTTGATATACCCTGTTATCCTAGGTGTAGAATGGTGATAGGAGCACAATATTAACCCAATTCTCAAAGATAAACTACTGAGGATTGCTCATCCTGCCAGAATTTCCTTGGAGGTACTAATGATCCTGTTTGGGAAAGAAGCCCTTCACATCTCAATGGCAGTCTCAGCAACAACAAAACACGCCACGTCATTTGATGTCCTTCCGTTGTGCCTCTCCCACTTACACACAGCCTTTGATTCTAAGCTGGCTGATGGTCTCCCCGCACACTCACAATTTGAATTTGAGTTTAAACTCACTGTTGATTTGGTAAAAGTTGCTTCTCCCATCTATCCCTTGAACTTAAAAGAAGAACAATGCTTAGAAGAATAGACAAATAATATGAAAGCCTAAGGGCAGATCTTTAGGAAATCTTCTCCTATATGCTCTCTGCTGCTGTCTTTCCAGAAGTCTGATGGATCACTACACCCTTGCATTGATTTGGCAACCTGAACAATGTGACTGTACCAGATCCATACCCCATGTCCATCAAGTCTCAAATCTCTAGGGAAGTGGAGAAGGCTAGGGTCTTTTAAAAGCTGGACCTCTTGAATGCTTTCAACCAAATTTTCATCAAGGAAGGTCAGGAATGACTCACTGCTTTCAGGACTAAGGGGATCTTTCAGTACCAAGTCATGCCTTTTGGTCTAAAGAACGCCCCAGCAGTTTTCCAGAAGATGATCAATGCAGTCCTGGGTGACCTCATTGGAAACTATGCTATTGCATACATGGAAAAATCTTAGTATACTCTATGGATGAGGATTCACATGCCACTCACCTTTGTGCTCCAGTATAAATGATCCAAAAGGCCAATCTTGTTATCAAACTGAGCAAATGCAAATTCTTCAAAAGCAAGGTTTATTTCTTAGGAAATCTGATTTTGGAGAAAGGCCATGCCATTTCCCCTGACAAGGAAGCTGCAATCAGAAACTAGAAGACCCTGACAAACATTAACCAACTCTGCAGTTCCTTTGGAACATGCAACTTCTTGAAACGTCTCACCCCCACTTGTCAGAAACAGCAGCCCCCTTTATTCTGCTAGTGAAAAAAGAACTCTGGAATGATCTGCACAATGCAATGCTGCGTTCAATGATGTCAAGAATATCATGTGTTCTGCAACCTTTCTCTGCCATGCTGATGCCTATAAATCCTTCATCTTAGCTGCAGATGCCTCCAAATTTGCCATTGCTTTGGTCCTTCTACAAACTGCTGATGATGAGCTAGAATAAAATGTGGGCTATTTTGCTAGGAAAATGAAATCCAAAGAGCTCAGCTACATTATCTATGATAAGATGTTATTAGCAGTGGTAGATTCTATGAAATATTGGCAGTATTACCTTTGTTCAGCTACACATCCATTTACAGTAAGGACATATCACAAAGACCTGCTGTATTACTGTGAACCTCATCTTCTAACTGAACATCTGACCAGATGATATGAAGTTCTATTCAAGTCCAAGTTCCAATATGTGTTTACCAAAGGCGTTGATAATCATTTGGCTGAATCTCTCAGTTGTAACCCAGCGTCCCTTCCTGACGTTAAGACTGAACAAGAATTAAACACAAAGGTCATGATTTCCCAGTGTCATCTTATCATCACCCCCATGGAAACAATCTGCAACCTAAGTGTTCAAGAACCTGCCAACTCAGATCTGGTAGCTAGAGTCAAGTTGCTGCAACTATTAGACAAGTGGTACCCCCATTTGTTTAAAATGGCAAATAAATCTACTCCTCATACCTGCTACAGTTCTGAAGATAGTACCATACTTCATAATAGTTGCCTATGATTACCTAATGAAGCTATTTTCCTGGAAATAATCAAAGCCCACCATGACAAAACTTTAGTTGGACACCAAAGGAAAAACAAGACCACAAAGATAATCCGCAGACAATTTGATTGGAGAGGTCTCCCATCAGACTAGCAAAGTGCCTGAAAGGCTGTGTGGTTTGTCTAAGGCCAAAGCCCTCCCGCCTCAAACAGACAGATCTAATGGTCCCTCTACAAATTCCAAATGGTCCATGAAAACCTCTTTCTGTTGACTTCATAGCTAAACTTCCCCCATCAAATGACTATGATGCAATCATGGTAGTGATAGATTGTTTCACAAAGATGAGCCACTTCATCCCCTGCCAAACTACAATCACATCAGTTCAGATGGCCAAACTGTTTTTCAACAATTTCTTTTTTCACCTTGAAATTCCCCAGGAGATTATAAGCAATATGGGTCCTCAATTCATAGCACAATTCTGGGGGAATTCTCCAGACTCCTGGGCATTAAGTTATGCAGATCAACAGCTTACCACCCTCAATCTGATGGCCAACCAGAGAGGATAAATCAATGTTTGGAGACATTTCTTAGATGCTACTCTAACACTGAACAAGACAACTGGTCCCAAACATATCAATGGCTCAGTTTGCTTCCAATAATTCCCCCCAATCCTCATCCAATGTCTCCCCATTCTACAAAAATTATGGCTACAACCCCCAATGTAACTTTGGCTCACTCTCAGGTAGCAAAGTGAAATTGGCATCCTCACAAGCAGCAGCTTTAAAAAGAATTCATTAAGAAGTCAAAGAGTCCTTGACTCATGCCATGACAACTTACAAGGCTTATGTGGACATGAAAATAGAGAAGGTCCAGCGTATAAAATTGGTGATCAAGTACTGGTTGGCTCTTGGAACATGCCACTAAAGGTTACCTGTCAAAAGCTAGGCCCCAAAAGTTTAGGCCCCTTCAGAATCTTAAGGAAGATTGGATCCTCCACCTATCAACTGGACCTCCCTCCTTCCACATCTTCAGCACATTTCATGGATATATCTTAACTAAGTAAAAAGGTCCCCCGGTATCTACTCCCAATCCTATAACAGTAGATGGTCAATTGGAATATGGACTGGAATCAATAATTGCATATAAACTATTTAGTAAGCTCCTGCACTACCTAGTGGCTTGAAAGGGATACCTGGCCTCAGAAAACTGTTGGATCTCATATTGAAACCCAACCCACACCCAAGAAATTCTCCAGGAATTCCACATGAACAACCCCCAGGCAGTAGGTCCAGTAAAGGCCATCCTAGCTGCCACGGAACTTCCTCCTGCCCACAAGAACTATGCACTGGCAGCACTCCCAGGAGGAGGAAAGTCCCCGTCACCAAAGAAGGGGAGTAATGTCATGGCCATAGTTTTCCCGGGTGTGGCTTGGCCAAAGCCCTGTCCGCTTGCGGCAATCATAGATTTAAATCTAATAATTGGTCACAAGTGGGTGGTGGCACAGAAAATTGGGCCCGAGTGGGGCGTGGATGTCTCGCACCCAATTTCCCTCCTTTGACCTGCTGGTAATCAAATCCTGACCTCAAAGAAGGCCAGATAACAGCTTACAAAACCGCCATTGTTGGTATCTGTAAGCTATCTAAATATTGTATTCAAGGGGGCCACATCATCAAGATGTACCCAAAGGCTTTAAGTAACAATTGTCCCCACCAAACTACCTTAGTAGTTTGAAATTTTTTCCAAATAAAATATCTTGCCTTATGATCCACTTATTCCAATATTTCCCAATCAGATTTGTGTTGTAACTGTGCTTTTTTAGCAGAGTTACAAGGGGAAAATATTTAGAAACTAGATAATTATCTTTATTGGAAGATAGGGATTATATAGTCATAGTATATCAGTGGATAGTAGGAACAAGATTGGTGATCACACAGCTTGGATGATGAAGGGGGTGGCTTGATCCTGATAACAAGTCAAGCGCCAAAAAGCGGCATCTATTGTAAGGAATCATTATCTGTTTGTGTTGTTGGATTTGGCAACTTGAGTTGACTTCCTAGTCTGGCTTCAAGTAATCAGATAATCGGATTGCGGGTCACAAACCCGCTTGGTTGAAACCTTGCTGGCGGGTTGAGCCTGCAGTTTTGACACCCCCGGCTGAAGGTTGGCCTCCTCTGGGGGAAGGTTTTCAGGGAGGCCGTCAGGAGCCCGGGCGCCGTATTGGACTAGTTGTTGTTCTGTGGCAGGTAGGGCGGCCTCCTGTTGCTTTTGTCTTGCCCTTCAAGGTCTGAGGCAATCATAGTGGAGGATTTTGTCCTGTTTGCGCTTTCCCTGTCCTTGCACGAGGTAAGTGTTATTGTCATTTACCTTTAGGATGATTGCTGGCCCTACTTTTTTGGGTTGTAACTTGCTATTGTCAACGTTAATGACCCAAACTTTGTCCCTGACTTCATGTCTGTTGCGGATGGGATCAAAGGTCTTCTGTAAACGCTCCTCTTTTTTCTCTGATTGTCCTTTGTTTGCTTCTGCAACATGGGGATCTGAGCGTGGGGGGACTAGCTTGGGATTTCCAGCTTAGGTCCTGTCAATGTTTGAATGATATTTGGCTGTACGCTGCACACCAATTCAAACAGGCTTTTCCTGGTGGATCTGTTCACTTGGGTTTGACACCCAAGTAGCACAGTCAATAGCTGCTTATGCCAGTCCTCAGGTTTGTCAGCGGTGAGTTTGGTCAAGGCTTGCACAAGGCTACCATTTAGCCTCTCAACTCGCCCATTGGCCTGTGGGTGGTATGGTGATGTTACAGTGTGTTTGACTCCATTCTTTGCAAGGTATACATTGGTGTTTTTGGAGATTAATTCTTTTCCTCCATCGGTTATCAGGAGTTCTGGATTTCTGAACTTGCTGATTATCTCCTTGCCAATGAAACGTTGTACATTGTTGCCAGTATAGGACTTTACTGCTTGGGCTACTAGCCAGCGTGTTGCGAAGTCAATGGTGGTGATGATGATGTACTTCTTATCATTGTGTTTCACTGGCATGGGGCCAACAATGTCAAGAGCCCATACTTTGAAAGGTAGTTGCGTGCAGATGGGAAGTACTGACTTTGGCAGGGTTTCACTCCTGGAAAATTTCTTGCATACTTCACATTACTCCAGCACCTCTTGGATATTGCGATACAAGGTTGGCCACCAGGCCTTATGCTTAAGGAACTCATAAAGGTTTCAACTCTTGGTATGGCTGAGGTCTTGGTGGTAACGTAAAATAGTGTCCACTCTTTGGTACATGGGGATGTAGGGAATGGTCGTGCCATCAGACAACTTTCTGTTTAAGGTCCTGTACACGTCAGCAAACAGGTGCTCATTTTTGATGACGGTTTCCTTTGTTATGTTGGTTGTGCCAGGGGGGAAACCTTTGTCCTTTGTCCGTAGTACTAAGAGGGGCCAGTCTGGGTTGAGCCCATTTTCTCCTCTGGAGGCACAGGCATACAGGCGGGAAAGGGCATCTGCCATAGCGAGCTCAGCTCTAGGCTTATACTGGATGTGCATGTTGAATCTCTCTAAGAGCTCCATCCATTTGGCTTGTCTGCAGGATAGGTTTGCTTGAGTCTTGAAGTAGATGAGTGACTTGTGGTCTGTCAAGGCGGTGAACTCCTCTTATTGCTCCAGATAGCAGCGCCACTTAACTAGGCAGTGTATGATTGCCAACAGTTCCTTGTCGTGTATAGAGTAGCAGTATTTGCTGTCTTTCAACTTGCGTGACTTGTAGGCCACGGGAAGAAAGTCACCAGTGCCATTCTTAATTCATAGTACTCCTCCAATGGATGCGTCAGAGACGTCTGTTTTCATTTGGTATTCCCCATCACATTTGGGGTATTGAAGGATGGGTGCCATTGTGAGTTTCTCTTTAAGACGTCTGAAGCAAAGGTTGTGTTGGGGGTCCACACAAATTTGGATTTGGCGCCAGTTATGGCAGATAAAGGGGCAGTTAAAACACCACAGTCAGGTATGAAGTGTCATACATAGGCCACCATTCCTACAAACATGCGGAGTTCTGACTTGTCCTTAGGCAGTGGCATCTTGCAGATGGCCTGTATCTTCTGACTGTTGGGTTTGATGCCATCTTTCAAAACTATGTTTCCCAAGAAGGGTAGTTGTTCGCAGAAGAACTGGCATTTGGAGGGTTTGGCTAGCAGCTTATGTTGTGTTAGGGTGGCAAAGACTGCTTCCAGATCCAAATGATGCTGTTCAACTGACAGGCTGTAAACAATGATGTTGTCTAGGTAAACCAGGGCGCACTTGCCAATGTGGGGAGCAAAGACTTCATTCATGAAGGTTAAGAAGGTTGACAGAGCGTTGGTCATGCCAAAATTAAGCACCACACACTTGTACAAGCTGTACTTGGTGCAGAAGGCTGTTTTGGGGATGTCTTCCTCTTTGATGCGGATCTGGTTGTAACCTGCTGTAAGATTGATCTTGGAGAAGACTGCGGCGCCACCAAGGGCATCAAAGAGGTTGTTGATGAGTGATAATAAGTAACAATTCTTAATAGTGACTTTGTTTAGAGCTTGGTAGTCTGTGACCAGACGCAAGGTACTGTCCTTCTTGGCCACAAAGAATACAGTGGCCCAAAAGGAAGACTGTGAGGGGCGGATAAGTCCTTTCTCTAGTGCTTCCTTAAGGTAATCTTACAGGGTGTTGTCCTTGTTGGGAGTGAGGCGGTAGATGGGACGTGCCTTAGGTACTGCTCCTTTAAGTTGGATGGAATGCTGGATGTGTTTCTTAGGCGGCAACCCGGGTAGTGCTTCCTTGAAGATTTCTGGGTGTTAAACTACAATTTCACAATCCTGCAGTGTGGGGGTGTCCTGGTGCTCTTTGAAATAGATGATCTTGTATTGGCAAGAGTCCCAGTCAATTGTCTTGAGGTTCTCCTGTTTGTCCAACATCTTTGTAATGTGTACAAAGACATGGTTGCGCAGGAGTTGATCCACAGAGTTGGGGTAGATTTGGTGGTTGACTACTTCACGTTTGATGGTCAGTACCAAGGTTATCCAGTCCATGTGAGGGTTGTTTTTTTGCGACCAGTTGAGTCCCAGTACAATTTCAAACTTGGGAAATGTGATGACAGGGCCTTGAATGGTGGAGTGTAGGTTCTCTAGCATAACAGAGAAGGGGGGTAGTTTTCCGTGTCACGGCAATGTGATGTTCATCAGCTAAAACCATGTTATTAATCCACAAAGGATTAGTGGCTAGCTTGAACTTGTTGACAAAGCTACTATTGACCAGGGTTTGGTCTGCGCCCAAATCCAGGAGAGCAGAGCCTGTGTAACTGCAAAAGCGGAAAGGAAAGGACATCAATTTATTAGGATGCCTGGCAATGGTGTACAGTATCAGGTCCTCTGAGGGCACTTGGATCATTAGGCATTAGTCCACGTCCTTGGGTTGGTACTCATCATTGGGTAAGTCAAAAATAGTCTGGGGAGAGCTTGGCTTGCTTAATGTTCTCCCTGGGCTTTTCCCTTAACCTGGTTGTCTTGAGTGGTTATCACGCGGAAATGGGTTCTGTTTGATTGTCCATTATTCCCATTCCTGTGTCTATTTGAGCCAGAGGGTTTGTGGTTGGTACTGCTGTTACCGTTTCCGGGGGGGTAGTCTGTTGGAGCGCCCACTGGAATGGGAGTCCTTGGGCCTCTCTCTCTTCCCTGTTTGTGCCTTGTGAAGAGCGTTGTAAGTTTGTTCTGCTTTCTTGGCTTCACGGTATAGACTTTGCAAGTTGGTCACTTGGTCCAGGTTCATGTGTCTCATTTTTTATGACTTAAGGGTGTCATAGTACATGAGGTGCGTGGCTGGGTTGTTGAAGACCATATCAGCGGGTGCACGTAGACAAAGTTCTTTGTAAGGCCGGGTGAGTTCCTTTACGGTTTCATTCTGGGTCAAGTTCTTTACTTGACGGATGATCATGAGTGCAGTGTCTTTCAGCACAAACCTCGCCAAGAAGTCCTGCTTAAAAGTGTCCCAGTTCTTTTTGGTGTGCTCCTTGTGCCACTTGTTGCACCAGGTGCCAGCGTCATGTGTAAGTCAGATGGAGATCTCTGCAATCCAATAATCTCTGTGGGCACTTCATCTGGGTTAGCTTGCTTTGGGCAGATTGGATCCAGGCTGCGGCGTTGTTGTCGTTGGCTCCTGCAAAAGGTTCCAAGGCAGCGCTCCAAAGTCTCTGAGATATGTAGGCTGGCATGGCATTCTCGTCAGTTGGTTGCAGCATGGATGAGGGAGCCTGAAAGAAACCTTGTGCAGACATGGCGTTGAAGGTGGGTAGTGAGATCACCATGTTCTGGTACATAACAAAGCCATCAGGTATTGCAGTACCAGGAGTGTACGGGGTCCAGTCAGGCGGGAGGCCAGACATGATTCTATTGAGTATTTGTTAGCCGCGACGTATGCGGGCAACAGGTGGAATTTTTCAAGATAAGGTAGAATGGGAAACCTACCTGTGCTACTAATGTCGTAACTGTGCTGTTTTAGCAGAGTTACAAGGGGAAAATATTTGGAAACTAGATAATAATCTTTATTGAGAGATAGTGATTATATAGTTATAGTGAATCAGTGGATAGTAGGAACAAGATTGGTGATCACACAGCTTGGATGGTGAAGGGGGTGGCTTGATCCTGATAACAAGTCAAGCGCCAAAAAGCGGCATCTATTGTAAGGAATCATTATCTGTTTGTGTTGTTGGATTTGGCAACTTGAGTTGACTTCCTAGTCTGGCTTCAAGTAATCAGATAATCAGATTGTGGGTCACAAACCCGCTTGGTTGGAACCTTGCTGGCGGGTCGAGCCTGCAGTTTCAACATTTGTAATAACCAGATTACTAGACTCTGCCTTCTCACCTCTGCAATTTCCTGGGAATCTTCCTCCTCCCAACAAAATGATTCCTGACAGGAATTGAGTGTTAACCTATCTATGCTGCTGATTCCTTGACTCTGAATCAAATTAGGGCCTTCTTGTTGTATCTGTGCATAATCTTCTGCTGCACCTTTCCTTATTCACTCTTAAAGGGTTATCATTTCTGAGTAAATGCACACCGTCTCCTCCTCATTGGTAATGTCATCCTAATTTGGGTGTACATTTCCCATTTAATTGATTATGACGAGCTCTCACTCTACTTCACCCTGACAAAATATGTGGAAGCTGGTTTGGTCTCCATGTGGAATCTAGTTAAATTAGATCAACCGGGTTATTTGATCATTACATTTTTAGAATAGCTGATGTTCCAGAAATAGTCTAACAAGCCTGCATTCAAGCTTTGAAGTAGCGGTATTGATTGGTTCCAGTGGTTTTTAAAGATATCTGGGCAGTGCATCCCATACCTGGTATTTATAACTCATCAATAAGCTTGTAGTTTCAGTATATCTGATAAACCTAGGTATGTAAAGTGGCTAAGCAGGATGGCGATATTATAATGTTCTCTTTATAGTTTTGAGGATTCTATGGCTGGTGGTGGATCCACCACTTTCTATTCCAATGAGCTGAGTTTATAGCAGGGCTCCATGATTTTATCAAATGATTCAAAAGGTGATATTGGTTTAGCAATTATATTGAGTGTGGTGGAAAATATGGAGCCGTTATTTACACTTTATCAGCCAGAGAGAGCCCAGGTTGGATTTTACATCTGATAGCTGGTCGCACGACACACTTATTTATGGAATTATTTATGACCCATCAAAATGAAACTCGTCCAAAAGATTATCTGCTGCGATCCTCTCTAAAGATCAAATCATCCATGAACTTTGGAAGCAATCTCACTTTGATCGGATCACCTCTCGATTGGTATGCAATTTATTAACTCGTTTATCAGTTGAGTGCTTTATCAGTACCAGGGGTTGCGCCCCTAGCCTGGCACCAGTAAGTAAATCAGGTAAAGGGATGCTTACCGTAATTGCTGCCATCCAATGGGGACAATTCCTGGTTGATCTGGGGATTCAGATCTGATTCCACCTGATTAGATTGGCATCTGTCAGAGATAGCAGTCCCTTGCAATCAATCCATGTCACATAACCCATCTAGCAGCGAAGACCATATCGATATTATTCATTTCAATGATGTTTATCATATCGAGGAAAGAAACATAGAACCTATCGGTGGTGCGGCCAGATTCAAGGGGGAGTTGGATCGTCTTTATGAAAAGCTATCTAGGACAAGTTCTAATCAAGAAAAAGTAACGTCGCCTTTAGTCCTCTTCTCGGGCGATGCTTTTAACCCATCTACCCAATCAACAATCACCAAGGGTTCCCATATGGTACCGGTATTGAATCATTTGCGAATCGATGTAGCTTGTTATGGGAACCATGTAAGTCTTTTGCCGGGATCTCCAAGAGGGGCTTCTTATTTTTAAAAGGTTTAGCGTTTCTCAAACACTTTAAATGACTTTTTACAACTTTTTTTAAAGACTGTCAGCTTCTAGGTTATTACTGTACCCTTTCTTTTCTAAATTTGACCATACGGTCAAAGCGGAATGATAAAGATGGCCAAGGAATTTAAATAAGATGTCCATTTAAAAGGAACAGGCAAAAATTCAGCCTGAAAGAGCTTTTTATAATTGATACCGCTTTTATTACATTGATTTATAATCGATCTAAGCATGACATATAATCAGGCCTCTCTTTTTGGAATCTATATCTTTAGGCACCTGGAAACAATTCTTAATTTTCTACAGGATTTTGATTTTGGGGTTCCCGTCTTGGAGGATCTTGCCGGACAATGTAATTTCCCTTGGCTGCTTTCCAATATTTCGGTGAATCAAGAGAACCTTGATACGCCTCTGGCCAAAGCCAAGCGGTACTATATTCTGAACCGGGGGAACTTGAAGATTGGTGTGATTGGGTTGGTCGAAAAGGAGTGGCTTTTGACCATTGCGAGGTGAGTTTGGATTGGTAGAAAAAAAGCTTAAACTATATAGTCTGCCGCCAGATTATCACTACATGGACTTTGTACAAGTCGGCACTACCCTCTCTAAAGAATTGCGAGAAGAACATAATGTCGATATCGTCATTGCTTTGACTCACATGCGACTCCCCAACGATGAGATTCTCGCTCAACAGTGTGAAAAGGAAATAGATTTAATTCTGGGTGGCCACGACCACTTCTTTCATGTCGGCTCAGGCTGTGACTTCGTAGATGAGAAGGGAGAACCCACGGAGGCCCCTTCGCAGAGCCAGGACAGATCAATCCCAAATCTGCGGGTAGTCAAGTCCGGAACTGACTTCCGTACGTTAAGTCATATCCGCCTTACCAAGGCAAGAGATGTATCAGTTTGCCGATATAGAGTTACCAATGATTCTCCTAGCAACAGTGATGTTGCCAAGCTGGTTGAAGAAACTCAGGCGCAGATCAGCGATAAGCTTCAAGTGGTTATTGGCTACCGAAAGAACGAGTGGGATACCCGCTCAGAGGCAGTTCGGCTGGGCGAGAGCGGCTTTGGGAACTTCCTTGCCGATATCTTTCTCAATTATTACCCCGATGCTGATGTAGCGTTGCTGTGTGGGGGAGCATTGCGTTCTGATACCGTCTATCCACCCGGCGAGGTGACACTTGGTGATATTTTGGCAATCCTGCCATTTGACGATCCAGTTGTAGTCCTTTCTTTAGCAGGGGGAGACCTCTTTGAAGCTCTAGAATCAAGCGTTTCCATGTACCCCAAGCAGGAAGGACGATTTCCTCAGCTAGCGGGGATGAAGATCACATTTGATCCCAAGGCAGAGCCTGGGAATCGGTTAACAGAAGTGCTTGTTGCTGACCACGACTCCGTCTATGTACCTCTTGACCGGAACAAGACTTACACTGTAGTGACGCGTGATTACATGGCGTTAGGCTTCGATGGCTTTGATGCCCTGAAGAAAGGTAAATATATCGTGGACGAAGAAAACGGCATCATGGCATCCACTCTCATGCGGCGGTTTTTCCTCGGCCTCAAGTATTCCGCTCTTCTGGCCGCCAAGGTTCAAAGCTCTCCCCTCAAGGCAGCCTTCTCTGCTGCATGCAAATGGCGGCGCAAGGCTTTAGTTGGCAAGGATCTTCCCACCTTTGGCCAGTGTATCTGTTCAAGCGCCATCTGCCCCTCGGATGAGATGGCATCAAACCAGGATCCGTCGCACCCCTGCTCGGATATCAGTTTCCGTCCATTTCTCACCGTGGAGGCTAAATTGGAAGGCCGCATCTGCCAAAAATAATGGCATCGGATAATTATAAATAAACTCATTCTCGACTTTCTTTACACTGTGACTAAACCAAATGCGTTGATGCTCACTCGTCCGCTTGAAAGATTTATTATCGCTTTGCTTCCAGAGTTAAACACCATGGTATAAGGTTCCCTTCAATCCAACCCGAACCCCAATCATTTCAAAGTTCTTGAACCCAAGCTGAACGCCAGGATCAGCCAAGCCACAAGGTTTCCAGAATAGGTCCCCACCGCATCTCCAACAAATTCTTGGATATCAGCGCTTTATGCTGTAGTAGGGGTCCGTAAAAGTACTTGTTTTCTTTTACTACCACAATGTTAGACTTCGGATAAAGGGACATATTTACCAAGGCAATCAGAGCTCTCTTTGGGTTTCAGGTTGGTTTAATTTGTAGCTTTTCCGGGTTAACAAGCAATATAGTGTCAAAACAGCAGGGTCAACCCACCAACAAGGTTCCAATTAAGCGGGTTTGTGACCTGCAATCCGACTTCCCGGTGATCTGTAGTCAAACAAGGAAGTTGACTTGAATTCCCAGAACTAGCAACATGAACAAATGATGATCCCATACAGTGGATGATTCGATTTAGCGCTTGACTCATTACCAGGATCAAGCTACCCCCTTCATCATCCAGCTGTGTGATCAACACAATCATGTTCATCTTATAATGATTAAGCGCAACTATATAATTCCTATCTCCAAATAAAGATAATTATCTAGACTCCAAATATTTTCCCCCTTGTAACTCTGCTAAAACAGCACAGTTACTGTGAGAGAAGGGGCTAAACCAACTAAGTTCAGCTCTCATCCTGGTGAGACAAACCACCAGGATGCCATCCAGTGGATTTCTGGGACAGCCACTCGAAGAGGGGACCAGAGGGAAGACACCAGTGACAGTTGTGGGAAGTAGGCATTCAGTCCCATCAACACGAGCCCAGTGAGCAACTAAGAAGCATGGGAGGGAACAAGAGTTGGGACCTCAGGTGCCTGTAAGGGAGCAGAGTTGTCACTCTTCAGTTGAGGAGAAGGGGAAGGAGGTACCTCCTTGGCAATGGAAGCGAGCAAGACAGGATCAGAAGGGTACAATTCCAGGGCGTCACAGGTCAGACTCTTAACCAACACCTCTTCTGAGGCAAGGAGGGTGGCTAGGAGGTGCAGAAGAATGGAGAGATTGTTGCCCACAAGGCGCACAGAAGAGGAAAGTTGCCCTCAAAGATCTGGAGAGGTTTACCAAAGAAGAAGCAAAAACAGAGCCAGAGAAAACACTACAAATTTGAAAATAGAGAGTATCATTTTTGCACATTCCAGAAAATTTGGAGTCCAAATATGCAGTTTTCAAGGCCAAGTGATATATAAATTAGTTTGGCTAGAGTTGCCAGTGTTGCAACCAAGTTTCCAGACTTGCCTGCCAACATATCTTACGATACACAGGGGGCGCTCAATAAGTTACCCCTTGACGTATCTAATGACATAAACCAATCTGATGACAATGTCAAATTGCGGGCACTTTCTCCTAATTAGGAGCACTGCTAATTCAACCTGCTGATCCCCGCACAAGTTATTCCTTGGCTTCAAACCTTACATGAAACATGCCACTATGCCACCCCCTGTGGCCTTGTGGCTTTCCCCATATAGTATATTAATCACAATATTCTACAATAAAAGATACCTTATCTATTCATTCTTGTCCTTTCTATGGTACTGTTGTCTTCCCCAATCAAATACTGAACTCTAATTGGTTCAGTTGCAACAGTGGTAGCAGAAGTAAGTTCACAGCCTACCAAAAAAATTCCCCCAAGAAAGGACGGATTACGGGCCGAAGGGCTACTCCCCATCAAGAGACTTTCCTGCCAATCCCCGAGGGGGAAATCCCAACGGGTATGTCATCTATCAGGATCAACTGGTACTTACAAGTGTGTATAATTAACTCCGCCTTAGGCAGCGCAACACAAGCGTCACTCTGCCCCAATCAAACCTTTCTCAACGCATGCTCAACCTCCAGCTTGAATCCTTTGTGGGTGGTGTCAAAGGGGCTGACATTGTCAGTCGGCTCCACTCTACTAAACCCGCCTCTGTATCTGTCAAGTACCTGGGCCCATGTGGGTTGCTACTGTGTCTGGGCGCCTCACAGGGCCTGCCGCTGTGTGGTTCACAAACTGGGCCAGCCAAGAGATAGATGTCACTTGGGCGTTGTTCAGGAACACCACGAAGTCCCGCTACAGTGAAACCTTTTCACCCATTGTGGTGGGAACTCCCCTCCTGGCCATTAAACAGACTGGGTCTGTCCCTGAATATCTTGCCGCCTGGCAACAAAATCTAGCTGCTGCCCCAGAAGCTGTGATCAATGGGAATGCCATGCTCCTTATTTGATAGTTAATAGACTCAAACACCATGTCAGGCACCCACCTGCTAGGAATTAATCTTCCTAGGTGGTGAATGATGGCACAAGGATTTAATCCAGTTATCAAGGATCCTATGGGCAAGGATACCATTCTGAGATGGAATAATTCTCTAAATAACCAATAACTGCCTAACAGCGGGTTGAAACATCCTAAGAAGAAGTACACCCCCAAGTAACACAGGAGGAAGGCAGAAGCTAAAGGACGGAAGACTTGGGGTTCAGGGGTCTGGTAGGCAGAAAGATAGTTCTTGGTTTCTTCACTGTGAGGTGGGTTATGTGACAAGGGGGTGGTGGTATACCAAACTCCTGGTATCACCCGGCGCCAGGAGCTGTCTAAAAATTGTGCCTTGGGAGAGGTACCAGAATCAGTGCGCAAGCCTATTGAGATGCTGGCCAGTGCAGCCGACAACAAGACCATCCAGTACACCCATTTATACTCAAGAGACTCCATAAAAGAAATCTTGGGTAATATCATGGTTCAGGATTTTAAGTCTTAAGTCAAGTTAACAAATAGGCAAAATGATTCACTTGGGTGAATGTAGACTTTATTGATTGAACAGATTCATAAATATAGATTACCAGCCTTATATAGCATGATAGGAATAAAATAGTTGGGAACAAGATGTAAATGAGTTAAGGAAATTTGGGGATATTTCTGGGGAAATTGAGTTGTTAGGAACTTATAACTGGAGAATCAAATTACTTTCATTATAATTATGTCTCCTACAACAAAAATTGGTTAGAAAACTACTCAGTGATGACCCTAACTGACAGGCAAGAATTAAGAGCTTAACTGCTCTCCACAAGAAAAATGGGGACCAGGAGTATTAAAATCAAAAGAAACTGGAGACAACGGACCCAGAACCAGGAAAGAGGAGTGAACAGCGTTGCCAACCTCACTAGACGTGAAAATTCTGAGTTTCAAAATTAATTTATCAAACTTTGATTGGCTGGAGTCAAAAGCAAAAGGCAACAATTGGTTGAAAGCTGAATTTACACTAACTTCAACTAGATCTGAAGCAACTGGGTCCAGAGAAGACCCAGGTTCAAATCCTGTTGTTGAAAAACCTGGATGTCCGGGCCATTTTGAACCATTTTCCTTAGACAAAAAGGAATACCTACTACTAACTAAACCAATAATTTTAGGTGATCCAGTAGAAAACAAGGAAGAAAGACTTTTTTCTAATCCCAGGAAGGGATTGTTGTCAGGATTTACCAAAGAAACATTCCTGACACCCCATATCTGCAAGTGGGTTCTTGTAGGTTGCTGCACCTCCATCAATGACTGCTACAAGGCCATTGTGGAGGCTAATAATCAGTCTTCAATGGGCTTCCACAGATCCAATGCCGCACCACCCCAACCTTGTCTGACACCTGGCAGTGCCCACAACCAATTAGGTCACTTCCAGTCCCACCAACAGAAAAACAGGGTTAAGTGTTCCTGCAAGGAGGAACTCCAGCTAGAGAAAATCAAGGATCAGGAAAAAGCCTGGGGGTTGTAGCTACAAGAGGTTCTACAACCCCACTTGACCCTCACTCTCAATTCCTCTTCACAAAAAACCCCTGCAATTACAATGTGCATGAAGTTGAAACCCTTGACATATCCCAGGTCCACAGTGACAACCCTGTTCTCCAAGCAAGCCATTATTCAAATAAAGTAAACCACTTGGTCTATCTCTTCTGTTTTTGTGGGAACATCCACAAACTATTGGTAGATATGGGGCCAATCACACTATGGTTGACCAGGTGTTTGCTGACTCTCAACAATTGGACCGGGTGCCAAGCAGATTCAAGGCAGTATGAGTACCTGATTCCAGTAGAGTGGCAATTACCCATGAGAAAGTACCCTTCTCTGTGAGGATGGGGAACATCCAGGTTAAGCTCTCTGGGCCAATCATGGAAGGGCTCAGTCATGATGTCATTGCTGGCCTTGACTGGCTTCAATACAGTCACCCCTACATTGAATGGGATACATCTGTAATCACCTTCAATAGAAATGGGGTGGGCTTTCAGATATATCCTGTTGAAATGAGCAAGTTGCTCCACAACACTGTGTTTGTCAGAATAACAGAAACAGGCTCATACAATTTCAAGGGGGGAAACTAGACTTCACTCAATGCTCAGTCAAAGTTATCCCTGCAGAACCACCTGCAGTTCTTCCCTTGACTACTCCACCTCCACTAGCACTTGCCACACTCCTCAAGGAATATAAGGATGTTTTCAGTGAAACACTGGACCAACTACCCCCTCCCCAAGAGATCCAGCATGCTATACAGCTACAAGGGTCACTTCCTAAGGTGCAACCCCTCTATTGCTTGACACTAAAAGAAGATGAAACTCTCTGCCAGCACTTTTTAGACGCACTTGACAAGGGCTTTATACGCCCCTTGCTCTCACCATACAGGGCTGTGGTCTTCTTTGTAGCCAAGAAGGATGGGTCCCTTTGTTTGGTCACAGACTACCACGCCTTAAACGTTCTGACTGTTAAGAATAAATACCCTCTGCTGTTGATTGACGACTTGTTTGACATGCTTGTGGGTGCAAAGGTCTTTAGCAAGATTGATCTCACTGCAGGGTACAACCAGGTCCACATTTCACCAGGGGATGAGGCAAAGACTGCCTTCTGCACACGCTACAGGTTGTTTGAGTGTCAGGTCATGAACTTTGGAATGACCAACGCTCCTTCTACCTTTGCCATGTTGATTAACAAAGCATTTGAGGATTTGATTGGGAAATGGGTTGTTGTGTACCTTGACAACATTATTGTCTTCAGTCAAGATCAAACCACACATCTCCAACACCTCCATGCTGTCCTTGACACCCCTTGGAAAAACCAGTTAAAGGCTAAGCCTTCCAAATGTGAATTCCTCAAGTCAGAGCTCCTGTTCCTTGGGCACACCATCTCTGCCCAAGGAATAAAGCCCACCCCCGCCAAAATCAAGGCAATCACAAGCATGTCACCTCCCACTGATGTGGTCCAGGTGTGTAAATTCTTAGGCATGGTTGCCTACACACAAGTTTATTCCCAATTACAGAGAACTAATTGCACCCCTCACTGAGCTCCTAAACACTAAACAGCGCTTCCATTGGACCCCTACCAGAGATCAAGCCTTCAAGATGTTGAAGCAAAGGCTTACAACTGCGCCTGTATTGTAATTCCCTAACCAGAACTGCCAGTAAAAACTCAAGACTGATGCCTCTGATAGAGCCATAGGGGGCGTGCTATGGGTAGAAACTGACAAGGGCGTCTTTCTTCCCATGGCATACAAGTCCAGGAATCTCATTGAATCAGAACAACATTATCCCATACATGATAAAGAATTAGCAGCAGTTGTACACTGCTTCAAAAAATGGTGTTTTTACTTGGAAGGGGCCACCTTTTCACCCTTTGTCCTGACATATCACAAGTTGCTCCAGTACTTCAACACACAGTCCCACTTGACATGCCGCCAGGCAGGCAGGGTCAAACGCCTATCCCCCTACCAGTTGTGCATTGAGTACAAGCCTGGGAAGGAACTTTTCACAGCTGACGCCCTCTCTAGGCTCTACATAGCGTCCATTACCAGAGACAATGACTTAGATCCAGACTGAATAATGCTGTACCTCTGCCCTGAAGCAACCCATTATTAAGGCCTTAATTCAGTAACTATCTTCAAGTTAAAGGACAACAAAATTCAGTTCACCACTAATGCCAGCAACGTCTGCCGCCAGGCAGGGACAGGTGAGAAGACGCCTTATATTCCCACCACACAACGGGGGATACCATACTACACTACCACTACACTTTGGGTCACATCAGAGGACGTAACCTCTTTGAAATCATGAAACATAAGGTTTGGCGGCTGTGTATGCGTCAAGACATCTTGGACCTCCTTGAAACATGCATGTTGTGTGAAAAGAACACGTCTAAACCAGCACCCCCAAGTCTGTCCAGCCTATTAAAGTCATGGAATCCTTCAAGCAGTGGGCCCTTGATATTGTTGAACCTCTCCCCAAAGACAGGCTGGGCAAGAAGTATATCATCACAGCCATCAATTACTTCACCTGTTGGCTAGTAGCGTGGAGGACCACTAACCATACCGCCACCACCATCACCCACCTTATTGGCAAGAAAATTGGGGCCTGCTTTGGGCAACCCAAACGTCTCATCACAGATGGTGGACCCAAACTTGTTGGACATGTCATGAAGGCGTACTGCACCAAGAATGCCCTCCAAAGAATAGTCACAACTCCCTACCATCTGCAAGCCAATGGGTGTTGTGAGCGCTTAAATAGTTCACTGGTCCAATTGATTGCCAAGCTCTCACAGGAGCACCCCAACACTGTGTGGACTGAAAACTTGCCCAACACTCTACTTATCTTGCAAGCAAGGGTCAACAGGGACAACAGGTTCAGCCCCAGCGCCTTAGCCTTTGGAACACCTGACAGCTTGATGAGAGTAGAACAAGGGAAATTACAATCCACAGTTCTCAGGAAACCCCCTTGTTGACTACTCCTTTCCTGAGCCAGTGGCGTGCAAAAGCCCAATATATTGAACACAATCAAATTGAGGAAGGGACAGAACACCTCAAGGCCAGATACACCGTAGGTGACCCTATCTATGCCCTCAACCCCAATTCAGCAAAATTATAACTCAATCACTTGAGGCCCTTCAAGATAGACGCAGTCTATGCCAATCACACCTACCAACTTGAAGATGCCCAAGGAAACACCAAGAATATTTACCTGATTGCTTGTGCCCCTACCGTGCCATCCTCACACAAAAGTGTTTGTGTGGACCTTACCAGATCCCCCACAGACTCCAATCCTGGTGTCTGACAACAAGCAGGGGGAAAGGGGGCGTTGCAATTAAGTTTCCAGACTTGCCTGCCAACATATTTTATGATACACAGGGGGCGCTCAATGAGTTACCCCTTGATGTATCTAACAACATAAACCAATCTGATGGCAATGTCAAATTGCGAGCACTTTCTCCTAATTAGGAACACTGTCAATTTGACCTGCTGATCTCTGCACAAATTATTCCTTGGCTTCAAACCTTACATGAAATATGCCACTATGCCACCCTCTGTGGCCCTGTGGCTTTCCTCATATAGTATATTAATCACAATATTCTACAATAAACAATACCTTATCTTATTCATTCTTGTCCTTTCTATTGGACTGTTGTCTTCCCCAATCAAATAATGAACTCAAATTGGTTCATTTGCAATACCAGGAGCAAAACACAAGCAGGAGCAAGACAGAAGGCTTGGGTGGACTTGAGAGCAATTGTGGGCAATTTTTTATTAAGTTTACTGAAAGCAGGTTCAAAAACAAACAAAAACAAGGAAATATTAATATAAAAGTAAGTTTTTATATGAATTAAAAGCTTAAATTTTGGTTTCAAACTGTGTTTTCAAAAGTGTAAGTGCTTTAAGTAACAGCTATACACTAACACTTCTCCTAGGGGCTTAGAGAAGACTGCCGGGTTTGAACGAGGTGAAGAAAAGGTAATGATTGTCAAAAAAGTGATCAACACTTTAAAATTTACTAGAGAACTCAAAACAAGAGTTCCAACTCAATAAAATCAGAAAGTATAGCAACAAGGTCCAAACTTTAATGTAATAATAGTGATGAGGAGCGGCTTTTGGGGAAGCTTCAAATATGGAATTAAGAAGAAGAGAAGTATATTTTATTGGATAATACTTTTGACTTATATAGCTTGTGCTGTGGCGGGGGAATAAGTCAGATCAAAGATAAGGATAGTCATGTGCCAAATGGGTTCAAGTCACTGAATACTTGGACAAGTCATGTGATATTGGTTTGTTGCCTTTCTTGGTATGTATAACTGTATATTGGATTGACATCAAACCAGGCAATGAATAGATGTTAAGTGTGCCAGCAGTGACCAGAATACCTGTACATCCAGCTCCTTGACACCCCTCTTAAGGGGTTACTCTGGTACATCAGGAGGGGGCTTTGTCTTGACAACTGCCGCCTGATATTCCTGAAGTTGGTTCCTAGTGGGTACTAGCCAAGTCAAGTGTTCCCCTTTGCTGAGGCAAAGGCAGGATCTGTGGTATTTCTTGATGATGGGGTCCTTGGTGCCTTGGAACTTAACTAGATAGGTACTGGCCCCTCCTAGTACTCCAAATCAAAGATGAGGGGTTTTCCCTAGGCACCAACAATATTACAAGAGACAATGTCATTAAGAACAAACATCTATTTACAGATGTTTATGGAACATTACATCAAAAAATGACTGACAGAAGCACCATCCCATAAATTCACACACATCAAAGGGTCAATACCATATTGCATTACCACCAAGATCTAGATCACAAAAAGAGCTGCAATTTCTATGGATTTCTAAAGCACAAAGCATTGTGGCCAACCCTGTACTGGGACGTGCAAGAGGTCATCTAAAAATGTGAAGTATGCAAAGAATTCTGAAAAATTGATACTCCCCAAAGTCTGTGTTGCCAATTTGTTCCCAACTACCCTTCAAGGTGTGGGCTCTCAATATTGTTGGGCCAATGTTGGAGAAACATAACAACAAAAAGCAAATCATCACCACCATTGACTTTGTCACTTGCTGGTCAGTAGCACAAGTGGTGAAGACACATACTGGTAACAACATCCAACACTTTATTGGCAAAGAAATCATTAGCAAGTTCAGTAAACCAGAACTACTGATCACAGAAGAAGGCAAAGAATTGACCTCATAAGGCAACAACATGTACCTCACAAAAAATGGGGTCAAACACACAGTAAACACACCATACCATTCTCAGGCCAATGGCAGAGTTAAGCAGTTAAACAGTAGCTTGGTGCAAGCATTATCCAAGCTCACTGCTGGGAGACCTGAAGACTGGTATAAGCAGCTACCAACTGCACTACTTGTGTGAAGCACCCAGCTGAACAGATCCACCAGGAAGAGCCCCTTCAAACTCATATATGGCACACAGCCAAATAGCATACAAGCCCTTACAGGGCCAAAGTTAGAAATACCCAACAAAGTCACTCCTTATTCAGCACTCCAAGTACTAAAAGCCAATAGTGATCAACTGGATAAGGAAGAGAAACACCTAAAAAAACACATTTGTTCCTATTCAAGCTAGACAGGAGGTTGGGGACAAGATCTGGGTGATAAACACAGACAAGAGCAATCTTCAGCCCAAAAAAGTAGGCCCATCATCATAATGAAGTTAAACAATAAAAACACTTACTTGGTACAAGGACTTGACAAGCACAAACAGGACAAGGTCCTACACCCCAATCAGTTACGGCCCCACAAGGCCCAAAAGAGACAATGCAAGACTGCCCTACCTGCAACCAAACAGCAACTAGTCCATTACACTGCCTGGGCTCCCAACAATCTCCCAGATGATCTCCCTCCAGATGAGGCTAACCTTCAGCCAGGAGGGGGTGTCAAAACAGCAGGGTTACCTGCTGTTGAAGATCCTGAATGGATTAGACATTAAGTTGTCCACTTAGGGATCAAGCAACATAACAGTTGCACAATTAATTTATCTTAACTTGGTTTTAATAAGGTTAACTATGTTAAAAACGCCCTAAAAACGGGTGTTTAAAGCGCCTATTGAATGTGCTTCAGGTGCAGGCTTTACTTCCGAGGTTATAAATAGGACAGCATAGATATTGCCACTTGCCTCTATAAGAAAAACTATTTAAAACTGGTTGTTCTCTTGCGCAGGACTTTCTACTTTACCTTTCCACTCTCCTCCTTTTGGAAAGTCCTTCTGCATGTGCCTCCTTTCCCCTGGTTAAAATTCCCCTGCCTCTTACTATATAACTGCAGCACTATCTAAATAAATACCAGTTTTGTCGTTATATTCTTATATTCTTCTGTCCTACCAAAGGCTGTCACTATACCAACTACAGGTATAGTAATAAAAGATATGATCCTGACTAACTTTCTGTAGAAAATAGCACCCTATACTTCTAAAAATACAACAT